>CM074512.1:69429748-70029748 GCA_037379345.1 Perna viridis | reverse complement strand
ATGCAATATGCTACATGTACATATGTAAATTACTTTTGAATACATAAGGCAAGACAGTTTACTCAATACTGAACACATTAACAATATGATTTTGTGAACTAGTTTAATGTTACGTACAAATATAATTTTTCCGACACCTACCAATGGTTTCCTATAAACTAACAATTATCCATTAAAACACTTAACTGATGTCAAAATTCCTGAAACATTCTGACAAGTAGTTAGTCATTAGGACAAACAGATCTGAACGATCTTAAATTAGTGATAAAATACTAGTAACCATGATAACACATGGGAAAATGTAATATCAGTTTTCTAAGGTTTTATATGGCCACTACCCTTTTATATGTAGATGTTCATTCAAAGAACATGAACAAATCTGAAGGACACTCAGGAGACTTATTCAGACAGAAATCAGTCAAATTTTAGCTTTAAATCTAATAAAGAACAGTAACCAGATATTTATATGGAATTTAAATGAAAAAAAAACCAGACCCTGCTGTAAAATTATACATGATTCCTGGTGAGTCAACTTGTCAAGATGAAAATAAACAATTAAAATGACATTAAACATATACATGTACACTTGATGTGCATCATCTAAAAATAAAATCTTCAAACTTTGTCAAAAATTCATTTTTCCTATCACAACCTTTTATATGTCAACACAACTTTAATACTGATATTTTACATATTTCCAAATGAGAACTTCACTTGCTATGCTGTAGTGAGCTTGCATAGATTATAAGATATATAATTGTTAAGCTTAGGTTAATTTAGTCAATTCAACAAGCCATCTTGAGAGCAGTACTCCTACAACACAAGAGGTTAGGAGTCAGAAAATAGCCTTCCAACCAACCTTTAGCACTGTTGGAGTATGAGAGCAGATACATTTTAATATTAATGATAAAAGTTGCCCACTTAATGCAGGTGAAATGCTGTTATATTAATTTAAACATACACAAAGAATTTCAAAAACCTTATGAATACACATACACTAATTAAGTGGATACAAGAATTTGTTGTCACATTAGGGCTCGTGGAATGACAAATTATAACTAAGCTATAAAATAATATACACCCTCGCACAACCAAAACCAGGCTAAAAATCTTCATTTGATTCTTCAGAGTCCCATTCACAAGTCTCTACAATTTGATCATCAAAGTCTACTTGCAGGTCATATTCAAACCCAGGGTCACCAGGCTTTTTCTGGTTTCTTTCAAAAGTATCTTCCATAACTGATTTTTTCCTTTGTAGTAGTTCAGGATCAACTTTATTTAAATCCTCATCAGAATCAATTTTCTGAAGTTCTTCATTTTTTGCAAGACTTGCTTCTAAACTCATACCACATAATTTGTCCCTAATTATACAAATAAGTCTTTCTAATTGACTTTTAGGAATCCCTTTAACAAACTGGCCATGTCTTGGATGTGATCTTATATCATCGGCAGCTTCAGTAATGTTTGATATCTTTGTGAATTTCCTGAGAGGCATAGTTCTCCTGTGTAATTTACCAGTCTCTATCATCTGATATGTAACAACTAATGCTGGTGGTTTGAACTTTACTCCACATTTCTTCACTTCTACTTCCTCTCCCATCCTTTCTGTAATAAAAGAGAAACAATTAACATATTTATTCCTAGTTGAAGCAAAGGTTGTTTTTATAAAATCAGAAATAATTGTTAGTGCATAAATGTACAGTATCATTAGAGGATTAAATAGCTATTTTCGGTCATTCATGCATGTATGAACAGATTTCAGAGCTCCTTAACTCCAGAAGGCATTCATGTAATGTTTGGGAGTGGAGAGATCCGTTCATACATCCAAGAACAACCGAAAATAGCTGTTTAATCCTTATAATTCTATCCTAACATTTGGGAGTTATTTTTTTTTAATGTTAAACTGGTAAATGTATTTATAGAATCTAGTTCTGGGACAATTTAATTTTGAGGCGAATTTACTTGTAGTTAGATTTTAAGCATTTATAAGTTTCTTTTCCTGAGCTGAAAATAACTCTTTGTAAACAAACTGTACCGGTAAAATCAATGTGGATGTAATAAACTATTATTATGACTATATAATGCCATTTAGTTCATTGCCACACTTTTTTGAACTGCACGGCCGCAATACTGGTTTCAAATTGACTGGCATCCATGCATGTGCGAACCGCTATAACTATAAAGAATCGTATGATTAGAATTATAGGGGTTTTGATCTTTAAAAGCAAAATATTCTAAATGAGATTATAGATGAAAAAAGTCCAGCATAGCTGAAAAAATTAATACAATGATAAAAATCACTTTACAGTGATTTAAACGAAGATTTTTATGATTTACAATTAAACTCAGTTGCTGTAGTCCTTTAGTTTTAGTATATCTATGATTTCAAATCAATTTGTCTCTACTCACTTAAAAACCAACTTTTTTTTTGAAAAGTCCAATCTCATTATCAATTAAACTTGAATGGATATTGTAATGTAGTTACCCTTCTCAAATTAAACTGTAAAACTTAATATAAATAGCCAAGGGATAGTATTAGGACAAAAAATAATAGTCTTAAATGTTTCCTGCTACCAGCAAAGGAAGGTAGATAGAGAATTTAATTTATTTTTCAAAAACAATTTACAATGAGTAAATGGGAATACAATCTAGATTTAACAGTGCTCGAGTTAAAATGGCCAGAAAATTTTAAGGGGAGGCACAAAAAACTAGGGTAGTAGGTAGGATAGCAGGAAAGAGACATATCAATTTTTGTCTGCCTTACTACATTTGTAAATGATATTAAATATATTATTTACTAAGAATACATATGAGTAGAGGTGTCAGATTAATTACATGTGAATATTAACTGCAAAATGTTTTGTTGCAGAGGAAAAGCCTTTGAAAAAACACAATTATTGTGGATCTTAGCTTAGTATGACTTGTTTTACTAAATGTTATCCTCTTTACAATAAATACCTTTCACCAGGGACTATATACATGTAACACTAATAGTTAGAAGTATTAACTCCCTGCTTTAAGCTCTTTGAAGATAATTTTTTAACAAAGAAAGCACTATGTTGTACAGGGAGATAATTCATATATATTTACAAAGAAAGCAGTTATAAAGGTATAAATAGTGGTATATCAGATTATTGTTTGCTGCAGTAATATAATAATCCATTTATATGAACATTTAAAGTAGCAAATTAAATTCCAATATGAAATCATCATGTATCATCTCTTTTGAATAACATTAATTTTTATGCTTACCATGTTTTTACTTAATTAATTTCAAATAAAGATTAATGCCAAGCAAATAAGGCATATTTAAATTACAATTTTTACTTTGATACATTTCATAATTATTTTTTAAATAAGTTGCACTTGGCAGTAATTTGGCAAGTGAAAAATGAACAAAGTGAAAATAAATTGTAGGAATTTTTTTTCCAAATTGTATTATAAGATTGTATAATTTAAGGATCTACTAAATTTAGAAAATGTCAGCCCAAGGCCACCCATTGGTCTACAGTAAACGATGAGGAAACCCACATACCACAGAACAGGCTGAAGCTGGCCCCAAGAACATCATAACAAACAGGTACAGCGAAAGAGTTGCCCCTTTATACTCAACTTCAAGTAACACAAAAGTAAACCAAAGGTGAAAACAAAACAAGACATACAGAAGTCAGAAATTCCGGACTTGGGACAGGTGCAAAACATAAACTAATGCCATATCACCCAGATTCTGATTTAACAATTTCTGGTGCCAATTTGACAAACTGGTGATTTGACTTGCAACCAAAAAGAAATAGGTTGAAAGATCCTAAATGAAGCTATTTCATACATGTAAAAAAGAAGACAGAAATTATCATAAATTGTAGACATTCCTAGTCAGACCTAATGATTCTGAAGCAATGAAATGAAGTAGATGAAATTCAAGATATTTATTTTAATTTAAAATGCACAAAGAGCAGAGTTACATTTTGTAAATTTATGAGAAAGGGAAACAGGTAGGGTCTAAAATGTGTAACCCATACCATACCAACTTTTCCCCATACCCAAATAATGTTTTGCTAATTCATTCTAACGGTAAGTTAAGAACTGAAAATAGCATGAGATGTGGAAAAGCCCGTTTCTATTCATTTCTCATCAAGAAAATGATGTATATTTTCTCTTTCTTGTTTGATTTCTGAAGTCAAAAGGTCTAAAATGTGTAACCGGAAGTTACCAGTCCCAGCTATTTATTGACTATTTCTCAATGTCCTGTCCGAGTTTTATGTTTTTCTAAAATCATTGAGAGGTTAAAACTTCTCCTTAAGACTGAATAAAGTTTGAAAGATTTGATATTGTTTTAAACTAGAGGCTCAAGAAAGCCTGAATTGCTCACATGGGTAACAATTTGCTTATTTGAAACACTTGAGGAATGAGACAGACTAAGTTTATCAGTTGAATTGTCAAATGCAGGAAATGCTTTCATAGCATTTTTATGACCTGAACCAGAATAAAGGCAACAATTTTTTAATTATCTTCAAAAAAACTGTCTTACAACCCCTATGTTCTATTATTTAGGAAATTTTCAAAGTTGTATATTTGAAGAAAAAAAAACACAAACTGTTATAGGGGCTGTAACTCTTCCATCAGTCAATGAATGGTTTATAAAATTTCCATCTTGTGATGCTGAACAATATTATCCTATGCCAGAAATTTGCTAAAGGCAAGGTTTTTGAGTTATTTGCAAAAAACTACCTTCTGACCCCTATGTTCTATATTTAGTAACAGCAGCCAAATTTTCACGAATCAAAAATCTCAATGGTCATTTCGTGTGGGATACTGTACCATAAGGAACAAATATGCCAACTTTCATTGAATTCTGTGCAATGGTTTTTGAGAAGATTTTCAAAATTGCACATGCGAATAATGCAAAAAAAAAAAATTGTTTCAGGGGCCATAATTCCTACATGTACATCAGTTGACGAATCATTTTTGAAAATTTCGGTATAGGTCCATCTAATGATGCTGAACAATATTACTCATGCCAGAAATTTGCTAAAAGGCAATGGTTTTTGAGTTATTTGCGAAAAACTGCATCTTACATAATGTCAATCCACGTACCAGCAAAGAATGGATACGATCTTATCAAGAATGAAAAACAAAGTCTCATAAATAGAGTCTGATGCAATTGTCATTTCTCATTAATCAAAATTTTAATAATGTTATGATGTTCTTGTGTCAAATATGCATTAAATTACACTGTGTAGTACAGTTAACAAAAATACCAGACTTTGATTTTTGGGTATGGGAATTCTGGGTTACACATTTTGGACCTTTTGAAACAGAAAAATTTTTGACAAACATTTTATAAATCGTTTATTCTAGCCTAACCATCGTGTCATTTTGTAGATGTGTACTAACTTTCAGCTGGAAACAACAAGTAATAAGAAATTGGCAAAATAGAATTTGCGTACAGGGAAAAGTTAGTATGGGAATGGGTTACACATTTTAGACAATACAAGAGAAACATTGGAAAATTGCTTCCAGATAAAGAGCTGTTTTCGGTAAGTCTTCTGATTTTTAATCGCTAACTTCTTCTACCAGATAATGGTCACAATTAACGAGTAGATCGTCATGTTTTAGAAAGCATACCCCGTCCTTACTCCACCAATGCTAGAGGTTGTCTGGCTAGCTATTTTCTGACTTGGTGCCATCCTAACCTCTAGCATCTGACATGTTAAAAGTCACTGCAAACTTTTATTAGCTAAACATGTCTTTTAAAATATTTTGTCTTTTATTTGCATAAAAAAAGTTTAACCTACCGGAAATCGAACGATAAAAATCCTAAATATTTGTTAAATACCTAGAAGACATTTGTAATGAAGACAGTTGTCAAAATGACCAGCAATTTTGAATTAGGTCACTAATTTTACGGAATGCAATATATTTTTGACAAAACGAACTTGAAGTTGGTAAAGGCAATTTGTTTGTTAATTTGATATGTTTGTTTCGCAAACTTTAAAATCTGTAATTTTATCAACCGTAATTACACACTCAGAAATCTAAAAACCAAGTATGAAGTTGATTTTAACTGCTTTTACAAAGAATCTCCAGGACTGCTGGATTTTCTCATCAGGTAGGTCATTGTTTTTCTTCAGTTAAGTCACGTTCTCCAGTGACGGCAGTGTAAATTGTAATGCCTACTAATGGTCAAGAAACTACAAATCGTTTTAAAGGAAACTAGTTTACTATAATTCTGCCGATTTCAAGGAACGGTGGAACGAGCGTTATGCAATATGGCGCTCAGGAGTAAGAGGTTGGGTATGGAGGAATTCCAACCTCTTACTTTGTAGGAGTAGCCCATCCTCCCTTATCACACTCAACAGTTCATCTTTTTTTCTGACATCTCGACTAGAGTTATTTGCCTTTACTTTGGTAATATCGGCATATAAATGTGTAAGACTAATTCATATGAAATGATAATTTATAAAATGAAATATTTAACCTCAGCCTTTTAATGCAGAGCGAGAAATGACTTTTCAATGGGTAAGTGTCAAATTTTGTCGTCCATATTGTAAACAACGCAGGCGCATACGTGTGTTTTGTTTTTTACGATTAAACTAAACGATCAGAAAATTTTAAAATCATGATTTGCCATTTATTTGGAGAAAATGTCTCTCATTTCCAATTTATATTTAGAAATTGAATGTAATAAATAAACATTTTACGTATGAATAGCTTATTTATATGTAATTAAGTGGTGTTATATGTTAGTTTCGTCTTTATGACGCATGCGCTCCTTCACCCCGCCGTTCCAATATGGAAGATGTGAAATGGAAATGAGTTGGGTGCATTAAATTTTTAGCAAATTTACAAATTTTCTGCTTTTACATGACACAACTGATCAACGAAATTGTAAAGGCATGTATATATTTTGATAATAATGGGGTATCAAATTTTTCTTTGATACTTTATCGCGTCAAACCGGAGAGTCGGCATAATGCCATGATAGGCATGAATGCTAAATGTTCAGTCGTGTGAAGAGTATGCCTTTATTTGGCCTATTTAAGCTATTAGCATATTTTATATAATATATATCAAATGTTTGTGGTAAAAGAGTAGATTGTGTGATGCTTATGAGTTATTAATGTTGTCTGTCATAATGATTTATTTTGCATAACAAAGCCTGTAATAGTGTAAAGAGTAATACCAGTGGCAGTGGCAGTGAAGTTTGAAGTTAAAATGCATATGCTTCAGTAGGAAGCAGTAAATCCTTGACTATGGTTGTAGCTTTACAGGGAAATATATTTGTATTCATTGTGTAAATTGAAATATTCCTTCCTAAAAAGACATAATATTTGCATATCATGATCGAGTTTCAGGTCCGTTGAATGCATACCCTGCCTCTGAAACTTATGCAAAGCCAGTGATTGGCATCATCATATTTTATGCCAAACTGTCACACAGCAGAAACTAACCGCTTTTCAACGGATAAAATATTCCCAACTTTTATAAATGCTTTTAGGCAGGAAAGGTGATGTATATAGAATGTTACTTGTTGAATTTGATCCATTCGATGACATTCCTTCAAACAAAACTAGGCATCACAAAAGTTTTTACAAGACTCATACAAGTAAACGACACCTTTATTCATTCTTTGTTGTGATTGTCTGTTTCCATGTCTGGTCTTTGTCCCTGGATTACATTCTTTTGATTTCGGCTAGAATTTTGGTTCCCTTATTTACTCTTCAATCTCAGTCAAGTTTTTCATTATCATTTAAAGTGTAAAAAAAAACTTATTGAAGGAAAACGACTTTTTTGGGTACATGTCCAAACCAATTGACTATGGTCACACTAACCACTTCTAACGTTTCCATTACCTTACATGTTAAAAAAGTAATTTTCAAAGTCTCACTGTGAATTCCCAGGACAAATGACATCTTAAAGTTGCATACCGTTGCAAAGCTTGGAAAGTAAGGCTTCCAAAATCATTATGCTAATGGTACGATGATAATAGAAATTCTTCACAAAATTTACTTGAATAAATAATACTGAAAATCCACATTTTTACCTGTTCTGCTAACTGACAGCATGGAGGCAAATTACTCACACATGTAAACAATATTCATACACTTTTGTAATTAATTATATATATGATTTTAAAGTACACATTCTTAGCTTTATTTTGACTACTTTTAATCATAATACAGACAAATAATGCACTTACAATGCATATGTCTAGGTTCAGTGTGTTTTTGGTACTACATAGGGGGTGGCCATTTGACCTGGAAGTGGTTAATGAGACCTATATCTAATACCTTACACAATTGGCCGTCTTGCATTTTATGCAAAAAGATCGGAAACTCCATCATATTCGTTTGTATTTCAAAATACAGCATAAATTTGGCGTGATACAGAATCTACAAAAAATCAAATGAGAACATGTTCATGTACCATTCACATGACTTATAAAATCTATACCTGTAGAGTTGTTCGTTCTGAAAAAAGGTCTCTTGCTGAAAAAAATACAAATATCGCTTTCTGCAAACAGACATGTTATTCAAATACATGTCTTTTAGACTTCACTCATTTCTTAATAAATATTTTGGGAACAACATAGTTGTTGATGTGAATCATGGTCAGGGGAAGTCCAACTTTGTATCAAGTAGCTTTTTCACAACTGTCTTAGGCATTCAGAGTTATCAGTTTAAAAACTGAAAAAAAGTGTGTAAAACTACAAAAGTCTGCGTAAACTTCAGAAAAAGAAACCAAAATACTGTATTTGGAAGTTTCAGTTCTAAAACACAAAATTAGGATTACAATTTTTCAATTAATATCCTACTGTGAACAAAGTGACACTGATGCAATCTTTAGAGACTGCCTTCTTTATTGACATGACTTTTTATGATAAATCTTACAGCAATGTAGAAAAAGGAACATTTATTTGAATTCCTTTTGTATATATAGAAAAAAGTTCAGATTTGTCTGAATGCATTATGTCATTGCTTACAAAGGCTCTAGTTGCACTTTGTATTGACATCTCTTTGCAATTGCACTCTATCGAAGGTCATAATTTCTAATTGAGCACTTTTACTTTCATAGATTCCTTCATATCACAAGGTTTGATTGTACATTGTTGCTTACAACCTTTGCATGTTTGTACTTCATATATATCCACTGTTTTCTGCCATTACGATGTCAAGATGACATGAATGCTGAAACAATAGATGGAAAGGATTCTTTTTACTCAATAGTTAATGCCGCATTTCATTTTTGTGAGGAGGTAAGCCGCAGTAAAAATTAAATACATGGCAACACAATCAAAGAATCACCAGTTGTCAATTAAAAGCCAATAGGCGAAAATAGTTTCATCGCTCTATACTGGTGCAACTAAAGCATAGAGCTGACACTGTTCAGAACAACTAGGCTTTTTCTAAGCTATTCGAATGTTTTCTTTCCATGCCGAAACCTCTCATTACTTGGTACTTCTTTAGAAATTTTACCACGTACTATTGTTGAGGTACCATGTAAGTTACCTACAATTGACAGACAGCAAATTCTTTTGTGTCTTGTTTTCAACAAGCAGAAACACAATATCAGTGGTGTGCTGATATATGTGAGCAGGCATGTCGACCATTTTCTGTGCATACTTGAGCGTCTGTTTTCAGTTACATATTTTGTGGTTTGGTGGTTTTTATACTCTGCCGTGTTTTAATTTATCATTAAGAAAAAAATTGGAAAATGGGAGTCTTTGAAATCTCTTGGTAGATACAGAGTTATATGCATTTACTCCTATTTACCAAATGCTTTCAGGAAAATTACCCAACTGTGCCGTACAAAGTTTCATACTTCTGTGTAAGACATATAGCCGACTGGAGCTGCTCTTTTTGAGGTTGTATTAGGTAACAAGAATGTCCCGAAATACTTAGTGTTTTGGCATGCCACCTACAACATTTGACAGTTTTTGAGCCGTTCTCTCACATTGGGCAATCATCAAAATTGAAATTATCAAAAAGTGATAAAAGCAACCTCGGATAAAAAATGAAGAAACTTTAAGAATGGGCATTTATAATTAGCCTCTAACTTCTTATAGGATTAAAAGTTTTGCAAATTATAATAGTGAAGAGTGAAAAAGATATATATGGCTTTAATATGCATTCAGTATTCTCATTGTTGCCTTACTTTTCTTTCTTTAATAAAATACGCCCCTCAGACCCCTAATAGACCCCTTGTTGTCTTACATGACATGCTTTATTCTGCATACTGAAGTTGGCAGTGGCCTTCGACCTTTTTTTCTTGCTTTGGTTTAGCTTCTGATTAAGATATTCTTAGTTGTATGTTTGTCTAACTAAAAGGGGAACAATTTAAAGAAATTAAGCAAGCATGCAAACATTTACACACTTATCCTCTACATGTATGTAACAAATAAAATATTGCCCATTGACCGATGTAAGTGAAAAAACGTCTATGATATTATTGTTACTAATCATTCACTAAAATTTGAAGTAAATCAGTAAAAAAACGGAGGCGTTACCCAGGCCACAAGATGTTATGACAGACACACGGATGGATGCAAGGACACAGGTACGGACATACAGACAGATACTTGAAAGGACCAAAACATCAAATATCCGAAACTTTTTGTTGCAAATAATAAATAAGTGTCTTCGATTATAAGTTAACGCTTTAAAACCTTTTCCTGCATTTTTGCGTTTTAAGAAACAGCATTTCAAGCAATAAAGGGATGAATCAACCACAATCTTAGGTTTACAAAAATTGATAAATATGTTCTTGTGACGAAAACATAAGTTTTTTTATGTTTATAAGGCAAGAAAAAAATGCCTGTCATTTAATATGGAAACCCCTAAAAATTTGTTTTTTTTTACAAAATAACGAGTTTTTTCCTAAAATCTTCAGAATTTCTAGAAGGTAATTGTAAAAATGAATAAAGCTAAGATTTAAATTGATTAAAAACTAATTTTATATAATTTTAAAATATGTTTTATTTTTAAACGACGTTTTTATTTAAATGTTATATGATTTTGAAATACTCATTTTTTGCTGTTTTTGCAGTTTTAAAAAAAATTATGACCATTTCCCATTTTTACAACTAAGCAATTCTGAAAGTACGATTAAAGACTTTTCCAAAGATATATAATATAGCCACGTGTTAGGTAGGTGCATTAAAAACCTCGAAATCCGTTGTTTGATACTCGCCTATTAATTTACTTTATGTAAAAAGTTCGAACATGACAGAACAATGCAATATTTCTATGTAATCATCGAAAAGAAGTGTTGTTGTATCTCTGTGGACTCTAGTCTTCATACATGTAAAAGTTAAATATTCTGTCATTGTTAATCATTTTCTTCTCGAAGTGGTTTAAATTGATACAACTGTAGGTATATATTCGCTGGCAAAACAAAACTTTAAATATTTTCACTCTCAGTGGTAGAAATCATGTAAAAAGTGCAGAAGCCCCACGCATTTCAACCACACGATCTACGAATTAAGAACCAATGACATAGCATGGTCACATGACCTTCTGGCAAATTAAATTTGTATAGCTTGGGTCATCATCGATTTTGAATAAATTTATCTTCAATTAAATGACGTAAGTGACTACAAGGATCGTTTTAATGATATAATTTAGGTGTAATAAATCAAATAAACCAAAAATTGAAAAAAAAAATAATTTTTTGTGTCATGTCTCCTTTAAAAAAACTGGCCCAACAGATAGCTTGCTAGAAATTTCATTCTATGAATAAAGAGAATTAAGATAGTTTGAAACTTGTATATTAAAAGTCAACATCATTTTTTAAGCAAAATTGAATGAGACCACTAAGGACAAAGGTCTACATGTATAAAATCAGGGACTATTTAATATGAATGAGTAATCTAGGGAACCAAGGTTATAGCGGTAATCAAAAGAATGCAATCCAGGGACAGAGACCAGACATGGGAAACAGACATACACAACAAAGAACATAAAGTAATTAAAATCATACATACAAAGTAACAAAAGCAAATGAACAACTCGGACTCCACTAAAAACTGGGAGCGTGGACCAGGTGCACCAGTAGGGTAAGCGTCCTCTGCTTTTCTAGAAACGCCCGCAGAGTTGCTCATAAATATTAGTAATATAAAGGTCATGATAAAATAAAACAACACTATTTGGAGAAGTACTATATAATTTTGCTACATTTTATTTTGAGTCTAAGTCTATACTTAATTAAATATAATGCTCTTAAAATATGTCTATATTCAAGGTTCATAAATATTCTTGCACAGGTCCGGCTATCATAAATGTTAATATTTTTTGTTGAACCCATTTTTTTCTACATTTTATTTTGTTTCAAAAGCTTCAAGTAAATTTTTTGCCCAGCTTTGCTTATAACAGCACAGGTTATTGCTTTGTGATATCAAGCTCAAGATCCAATTCAAAATTTTCAACAGATACTTTAGAATGAAGCATGTTTTTGGAGATTTTTTGTTGATTTCTAATATTTGTTCACTATTTCCAAGCTGTTTGTTGTGCTTGCCGCATGGTGCTTGGTTAGAAATGAATGATTTCGCTCTAATGTCTATCTTGGTTCACTGATCTGTCTTTCGTTTCGTTATTTGACTTTTTAGTTTATTAAAAAGGATTGTCATCATTCTGTTGGATTTGTTTTTACCTTTCTTGTCGGGGCCTATCAGAACAAACTTGAAGGTGTGTTTACACTTATGGAAGACCTTTTGGTGATCTCTGTAAGTATTTACTATTTTTATAGAGGTTATACAATGATGCATCTGTTGCTCCCTTTTCTATGCAAAAGTGACTATGAGTTTTAGATCTTGTCATGAGTGATGGTTATTTTGATGAATTTATCAGTATAATCATCAGCAGACCTTGTTATATTTTATTTTTTTTTTTTAAATCACATTTTTTTTTGTACCTATGTTGGCTCCAATTTCTGAATTCAGCAACAAAAAAATTGCAGCTGGCAAATTTTGTAGGTATAAATTTGTCTTATATTTTCAGGGGAAAATGTGGCCATTACTACTTGATATGTCTAAGGATGAGTCCAAAAGGATGTTACGGAGGATGGAATTGGAAGCTTACTCTTCCCTCATTTCAGCTTTTAGGGCACAAGGAGACCTAACAAAGGAAAAGAAAAAAATTCTCCAAGATCTTCAATATTATCTCAGGTCAGTCTTAAAATTCTCCAAGATCTTCAATATTATCTCAGGTCAGCCTTAAAATTCTCCAAGATCTTCAATTTTATCTCAGGTCAGTCTTAAAATTCTTTAGGGTCTTCCATATTATCTCATAGGTCACCAGTGTGGGAAACCATTTTTTTTCCCAACTTGCCATTCTGGCTAGTGGAATATTGACCTTGCTAGCCAAATATAAATTCAACTAGCCAAATTATTTCCATTCATTCAAAAAATGTCTATGCTCTTCACATATTTGGGTTTTTTTCTGTACTACCATTTGTTTTCTCTTGGATTTGACTATCTTCTGCCTTTCCTTTTCTTTCTTCTACTATCTTTTCATTTGTTTTTAAATTTATCAAAAACTTTTCCATTTTCGAATATTCCCTCCCTTTGAAGTTTTTCATTTACTTTACAGTAACAGAATAAGTACTCATTTCTGAACTCATATTTAAAAAATGTTTCTGCAGATTCATCATTATGAAACAAGAAAATGTTTATCATTTGCTTCTTTTTCATTTTTATTGTGACAATAAACAACTAATTTGCAAGGTAACATATCATAAATTACCAAGATAATTTCATTTGAATACTAATATGAGATCTGAACCGTCGTGAAGGTTTTGGCACATCCTGTTTACCGGAAATTTAAATGGCAGATTGTAAACAATGCTTTACAAGTCAATAAAATTGTGCATATCATGCCAAAATTCACTTAACATATTCAAGCTAAACTTCTTAAAATGTAGGAAACATATTTTTAATAAATAACCGGTTGGCTGGTTAACTTTCCTTGGAACTCTCCAATCAAATGACAGTCGTCAAATTGAAGAGTGTAAGCTAATGAGAACTCACCAAATTACACATCTACTGGTATTTGGCGAGCTAGCGAGCGGTGGTTTCCTACACTGGGTCAGTCTTAAAATTCTCCAGGGTCTTCAGTATTATCTTAGGTCAGTCTTAAAATTCTCCAGGGTCTTCAATATTATCTTAGGTCAGTCTTAAAATTCTCTAGGGTCTTCGATATAATCTCAGGTCAGTCTTTGATCTAGTCTTTTATTTCAGTGCGATGCTGACTGTGAACTAGTTCTGATTTTTAGCTCACCTAGCCAAAGGCCATGTGAGCTATTGCCATCACTTGGCATCCGTCATCGTCGTTAGGAATTATACAAAACTCTTCTCCTCTGAAACTGCTTGACTAATTAGAACCAAACTTGGTATGAATGTTCCTTGGGGTATCCTGCATAGAACTGGTGTGGGGATTTTTGATTCGTCAAAAAACATGGCCGCCATTACTAAAAATAGAACATAGGGGTCAGACAGTATTTTTTCACATATATCTCCTAAACGTTAGGTTTAACTGAATTCTGGCAGGGTAAAAGTGTTCAGCATGATGAGGTCTATCTCTGTTCAAAGTTTGGTTTTAAAATGTTGAGTCATGTTGGTGATATTGCCTTTTTTTAACGATTTATGTTATTTTTAATGTTATTTCTTTCAAAAATCTTCTCCTCTGACAGTACTTGACCAATTGAAACCAAACTTGATATGAATGTTCCTTGGGGTATCCTGCATAGAACTGATGTGGGGATTTGTGATTCGTTGAAAAAAACATGGCTGCCGTTACTAGAAATAGAACATAGGGGTCAGATAGTAGTTTTTCACGTATATCTCCAAAACCGTTAGGTTTATCCAAATTCTTTCAATAGCTGAAATGATCCATATTATTAAGACTATAAAAGTCATTAGACTCCTTGTAAGAGTTATTGCCCTGGAAAGGGGAAAAATGACTTTTTTTTTAATAGTTTTCAGTCAATATCTTGAAAACTATGGTAGATTAAAAGAAACTTTCCATTGTTGAAAAGATCTTGTAATAGTCCTACCAAAGACTTCTTGAGTCAAAATTGTTGGACAACTTGTTTAATTTATTGCCTTTGTAAGGCAAAATTCAACAGGTGAGCGATTCAGGCTCCTGGGAACCTCTTGTTTTAAGTAAGTCTTGTATTGATAATGCACTTTTACAATCTTTTGTTTTTCTAAGCCTTCAGTGAGTGATATCCTCTAACTTAATAATGTATTATGATGTGTACATGCAAATGGATTCTTCTTTCTCACATAAATAGGAAATGGTCAAGATATATTGAAAGGTTTTTAAGGTCTTAGCAGTATTTAGCTTTTTATTAAATCTTGATGCAACATTAATTCTTAACAGTATATCTTATTGAACTCTGTAGAGTTGCTGATTTACCCACCTGAATCAGATATTTGTTGTTTTTGTTACATTGTAGTATATCAACTGAGAGACATCGGGCTGAAGTAAGGAGAGCCATAAATGATGAGAAGCTTTGTACAGTTGCTGATTAGTATGTATTTTACACAACCAACTTTATTTTACTGTTGTGACATAAAGCTATTAGCTGCTGTTACATGTATAATTTATTTTTTTTCTTTTTTTTCTTTTTTTTTTTGTCTTCATTTGAAATGTATATATCATGTTAAAATAAAAGGACATTAAAAACTCCTTTGGCACAGAGGGGTGGGGATCAGATTAGAATTTTTGTTTCACAAGTGCAAGTTTTTTTTTTTTTTTTATATATTTTGGCAACAAGCAAAATCAATATTTTTATTTGAAAATCTGCCTTGTTAAATAATGGGGGAAATAGTTTTTTTTTTTTTTTCAATGAATGAGTAAAAAATGTTTTTCCAAAAAATATCACTTATTCATTTTTCTTATTTTTCCAAAATCCCAGCCCCATCCCCCTTCCCCTCGCTTTCAAAATGATCAATAACTATGTAGCACTTCCATCATACTTTACAATTTTTAACCCTTAAGAGCATCTCTAGCAACATCCTTTTCAGTTTTAGCATGTCAGATTGATTTATACAGATACCAGAATATTACAGTTCTCCACAGATGGTGGCAATATTTTACACATATCATTTGTCGTAAACAAAATTCAGACGCAACTGACAGCTGTAAATTCAAAAAAAGAAAACAAGTTCCTTTCCTATCTTAGAAAAACTATGCTACGACTTGAATAATACAATTTGCAGTTATATTATTTCTGGGGCAGGTTAGGTTCTTGACAACAGCAACAGTTGAACAGCGGAGATCCATGTACATACATCCACATTTTTCCCAAACTTTTCTAAAACACATCATATTCACTTCTTTTCATAAGTAAAAAAAGGAAAGACTTGAAAACTCAGAAAAGATTAAGTTAATTGTACTGAAACCTAATCTTAACCTTTACTATGTAATTAAGAGGAATATTATTTTCTATACTGTTGAAGATATAGAAAATCCTAAAGATATTGAAATTGTAAGGGAGGTAACTAACATTTTGAACAAACATGTGCAAAATGCAATTGTTTACATTTAATTGTTCTAGAAAACTTGGACCTGTTAACTTAAAAATATTTGCAAAATTAATTTAGCAGTAGAAATTAATTAATAACCTATGATTGGTTGTCCATAAAATGGTGATAGTTCCAATCAGGATCCATTTTCTACTTGTCAATCATCATCTGATAACCATGATCAGCTGATTGATCACTAATAGTTACCTGAGGGTTAATTATGACAGGATGTAGTTGATGAAGGTGACACTTCTTAATTGGCTTGGGGTAATTTATTAACAAGAGTGTTATCTTGAAGAGATATTCAGATAACTGTAAATGGGCACTATATGGGGCAGGGCACAGTACCATTTTGCCCTAGCTAGGATACTGTTTATTGATTAATGTTAGAATCAAAACTTATGCATGTTGCCTTGTCTTCTCATCTGTCTATTTGTTTACCTATTTTAATTTCAACAGTTCACAACACTGTAAAATAATAAATGAAAATAAATTCCTTTATTTTTGCAGTGTATCTGGTCCCAATACAATGTCTGAGTGGTTGATAGAGGGGAGAAGACTCATTCCCTTGATGCCTAGACTGGTACCACAGACTGCTTTTACTGCCAAGGCTAATGAAGCTGCTAACATTCAGGCAGAGAAAAATGCCAGTATGCCCGCTCCTTCACAGACTGGAAATAAAGATTGTAAGTCACATTCTGGTTATTTTTTATGTTGCTGTAAAAAAAAAATTGTTTGATATCAGTTATAATTGTTATAATTAGGTTTATTAAAAAATAATTTAATTCAGAAGTAAAATGCTTTCTGATTTGATAAAAACTTTTGTCCATCATCTCATAGACCAAATATTATTATGTGACTGTGACATCATGAACCTTTTTTGATGAATTACTTGTTAAATTTTGATACAAGGTACTTATATTAAATTATTAGAAATGACTGTTACATTTTTTCTGTCTCTTTAAAATAATGCCAGGGGTGCACACTTGCTTTGCAGGTTAATTAGTGTGCACCATTTGATTGGGGTTATTTCTTCATAGACAGAAAACACTTAATAGTCATTCCTAAAATCAACCAAACAAAAAAAAGAGCTTTGTCCTTAAGCGTTGTCACTTTTTTATGAAGAGCTGTGAGTTGCTTTAATGCATAATTTCCATTTGTGAAATCCTATTAAAACATATGAATAGGGATAGAAGAAAATAAAAGCAATATACTAAATGTGACTTTTATACATGTGAGTGCATTTTTAGCTGTTCATTTTTGTCTTGCCTGCGACAAAAGCCGCGGAAGGCAAACTTAGTTTTTGCTTCTGCTGATGGCTGCGTCCACAATTTTAATGTTAAGTTTTCTGATAAGTTCATTTAATCATGAATCCCTTATGCAAGGTCAGTGATATTTGGTGTACAGATCCATTACCATCATTGCATCACAAATTAATGCCAATTTAATGCTTATACCCCTACTAGCCTTGGTTTGTTGACTCAGAAAATTAATGTTAAAAGTTGAACATAAAGGTTTTTATTGTTCATGTAGACATTTTTATTTAGACCATTCTCTAAGATTTCATTGTAGTTGGTTTTTTTTTTTTAATTCCAGTATCTTCAGCAATCTCTCCACCTCTGCCAGTCAGCAGCAGTGGGGTAACTAAGACAAACAGACCAACCAGTCCTAACTCTAATGTTGTTGTTTTGCCTAGTGGAATGTCTATTCATATCAAAGGTAAGAATTTTAATTACACAAAGTAGTGTTTCCCCAGTATTAATTTTCTCTAACCGTTATGATTTAAGGGAATAATTAAATAAAGCTGTTTAAAAACACAAAACAACAGTTTAAACAGTGGCTGTGGCCATACTGACAAAAATGTGTTCAAAAGAGTTCTGCTTATTCTTTAATTTATATTGCATTTGTATATTATATTTTTTATAAAGGTGGTTTGAACACGGAAGATGAAGAAGAAGGACCAGAGAGAAAAAGAAGGAGAAGTCACTCAGCCGAGAGTTTAGTATCCCCTTCTGCATCAACACAGACCCCCAGGGTTACTTATACCACCACAACACCCAGTCCTGTTACAGGAGTCTCACCAATGAAAATCACCATCAGTAAAAGTCCCCGAAGTCAGATGACAGGTACCACTACACAATCCCAGAAGGTACTGACAAACATTTCAGTGATATTTTTGTTATTTTGGGTTTTTTTTTAAACTTCCCATCCTCTTTTTATTAGGAAATTGGCATCATCTTTTTTTTTAAATTTGGAATAATGAATTAGGTATACAGAAAAAGATCAGTAAATTTGGACAAGAAATATCATACTTAGCAGTCTGGCTCTGGGAAATAATTTTTGAACCATTTTTTGAAAGTTGAGAGACTTTTATAAGGGGAAATAGCCTTACTTCTGAGGTAATTGGAGGCAAACTGTATCACTGCTTCAGTGCTCTAGGATTCCACTTTCCTGTTACCTGAGGCAAGTGCGATTTTGTTGTGGGACAGTTATTTGGTTACACTTTCCAATCACTTGAGGCAAGTGCAGTTTTGGTGTGAAATATTTTGTTACACTTTCAATCATCTGAGGCAAGTGCAATTTTGGTGTGGGAAAGTTATTTTGTTTAACTTTCCCATCACCTGAGGCAAGTGCAATTTTGATGTGGGAAAGTTATTTTGTTCCACTTTCTAATGACCAGAGGCAAGTGCATTTTTGGTGTTGGAAAATTATTTTGTTCCACTTTCCAATCACCCAATGTTAGTGCAATTTTGATGTGGGAGTTATTTCTGTCCACTTTCTAATGACGCAAGGCAAATGCAAAAGTTTGGGAAAGTTATTTAATTTCACTTTCTAGTCACCTGAGGCAAGTGCATTTTTGATGTAGAAAAGTTATTTTGTTCCAGTAACCAATCACATGAGGCAAGTGCAGTTTTGGTGTGGGAAAACTATTTTGTACTTTTTTCCCTTTGGCAAGTAGAAAACTTGAATTCTGTAAGGATTAGTTAAGTTCTAAAAGTGAACTTCAATTTAAGTTGAAAAAGTGGAAAAGTTTAAAAGATCCTAGAACACTGCTGCATGTGAGTTGCTATAGTCCTGGTTTATAATTAATGTATATTATATAGGGTCATTTTGAATTGAAATGTAAGCAGAATAGAAATTGTGCTTGAAATAATCTCAAAGTTGTTGACTTACATTTATTTGCAGGTGATTTTGATGTCATCAGGACAAACTTCACCTAATGTACTACAGAAATCAATCACAGTTCCAGTTGTAAAGACTTCAGCGAGCATGACAGGAAGTAGTAAAGCCTCCATTATTCTCCCAAACACATCAGTGACATCTGGTGTTGTAACATCAACTGCAGTAGCTTCAGTTGGATCAGGTAAGATTGAAGTTAACAGTTTGTCTTCTATATTAGCACATATGATTATTTTGATTTGTATTTTACACTGAATTAAGTATGGGAATTTGAACATTTTGTAAGTTGAATTAAAATGGATTAAATACTAGAAGTCTTATTTCATGTTGATGAAAACCTATTTTAAATGGGGGTATTGATTACATGATAAGTATAATACATTGTAATTGTTAGTTCACATTACATCGTTTTTTTTTAAGGAACTTCAATTACTACTTCAACTATGACCTTCTTGACTCCCACTGTCAGTGTACCAAGACCAAGAGTGAAGACCTTCCCAAGACAAAGATTCCCTAATGTAAGTAATTAATATGAGAAAGGCATTAGCCTATCACTGTCAATAACTATTTTGAAGGTTTTTGGTGCTGATAGATGCCTTTTTACAATATTACTGAAAGCCTTGTAAGGAAATGTTTTTTTCTCTTAGACTGTTTTGTTCTTTACTAGGTACAACAAGGTTCACAGAAGCCTGGAGTTGTCATACCGATGGGTCCTCACCCTGTACAGCCTAACCCGCAGAATGTACAGAATATACACATTAAACCTGTCACAAAAGGTGGTACTAATGTACAGATCAAACAGGAGGGAGGTCAGTTTGATTGTGTAGGGACTTACAAGTCAATTTTCTCCTTAGATAGAAATAAATTTTAAAAAATATAAAATTTAAGACACAATTATATGTGTTTGTCGACCAACATGACTAACACTAAACTATTGAAGGTAAATTATTTTTATACCTAAGCCCAATAAATCATAGATATATAGTGTTCTTTTTTTAGATTATAATTTAATTAATATCTTTACAGTTCAAACTGTAACACCATGCTTTGGACCATAAAGTTTGTGTTCAATGGAGTCTTCTATATTTACTTTTCAAGAGTAATGGCCCTTTTTTTATTTTAATTTTGAATGCCGAGGTGTCTGTGATTAATTCATCTTTCTCTAGTTCTAATGATTATTTGGTGTTATTGTAGGTATGAAGATAATTAGTGCTGGAGGTTCAGGTAAAATCCTTCCCAAGATGTCACAAACATCATCTGCTTCAGGTACTCCTGTTGTTGTAGTCAGTGCTGGGTCATCAGTTGCAAGTTCATCTAATGTTACCATGGTTACCAGACCTATCACTTCCATTGGTTAGTGACAAGGGCTATTTATAGAGTTCTAAACAAAACTTTTTTATACCTAAGTAATCCAGTTTGTGATGTTTTAATGTAATTTGGCTGTGAAGACTGACTAAATTAAAAAAAAAACAAAAACCCAAAACCCAAAAGCAAAAATCTTGTTCAAGTGATTAAATGACATGGCTTTATTGAGATCTAAAATATAGGTCATGTGCACTTTCTTGATAATTTCTTTTGCTGTTCCATAAGTATCCTTGGAATTGTTTTATAATAGAGGGTAAATATCAGAAATTTTCTATGTTCCAATTTCTTGGTTATTAATACAATTTTGTTATTTTACAGGACAGAGTGGTGCAAAGATTTTGAATATAACTACACAAGGAGGAAAGATAATCTCAACAGGGACAGGCAGAAATCCTAATGTTGTCACTGTTAATCCTAAAACATTACAGCTACATGCTGTTAAGACACAGGGCAGTAAACATGGTAAGATTGTGATGGGAAATATTTGAACTGACTATATGAATTGTTACTTCTTCATAACTAGAGAGTCTCATTTTTAAGTTAACAAAATAGATTAACTGTGTAATAATCAAAGCTTGTATATACAGTTGATGAAAAAAGATACCATAAAACTTAAAAAAAAACAACATTCATTTAATCAGTCTTGATTTTCATTATAGTAGAACATGTAATTGCATGATTTACATGAATGAAAACCAATACTAACTGAATTCTTGAGAGCAGAGAGGTGTTTTAGAGTATCTTGACATTAACATTTGATATTGTTTTTAATTACTTCCTTAACCCAATTTACATCCACAAACTTATTAATAGCAATATTAGTTAAGTACATATATATTATGCCATTTGACATTAGTATATTGAAAAAAAACTTTCAGTTTTTGTCAGTAGAAAGAACATTTTTTGTTTGTTTTATTTATGTGAAGGTGGGAAGCCAAATGTTATTGTGGTGCAGAAAACACAACCAAGACGTTCAACTGGAACTCCCAGTGCTGGTACTTCTAAAACTACGACAATCAAGTCATCTGCTTATGAAAAGGTAAACCAATACAATATTGATACAGGAGGAAAAAGTTCAATGTTGAAAATTTGATTAAATGCCTGTTTCTACATATATAATACATATTCAATGTCGTTTCACAGAAGAAAATGATAAAAACACAAACTAATTATACAAAATGAATGACTACAATACAGCATAGGTATAACATAGTACACAATTACACATCTTAAAAATAGTTCATAATAATCTTCTACAGTGTTTTCAAATGACATTTAATTATATCTAAAGATTCACAATTTCAGAGATTTGCAGGTAATTCATTCCTCTATTTTGGACCTATTGTGCTAAAACTTCTAGTGCTAAATGTTTTCTTTTTGTTAAAATGAATTGCATAACAGCCAACAGATGAGTGAAATAAGGGAATGATGATAAACTAAGTTTCCTTCTGTTTTAATATACTTTTTGTAGATAGAGTAACATATAGTTTCAATTGTATGTTCTACTCAGAGGAAAAATTGAATCATACTTGGTTTGTAATTCTTATATTGCTATTCTACAAGTTCTCAAGCTCATTCTTTCACTTTTATTTCAGGAGCTTGTTAATTTCTTACAAAGACAGGATTCCACCAAACATATTGTTGTCTCTACACCTAGTGGCCAGAGAACTATAGAGAGAAAAGTCATTGTAACAACACCAGGCCAGTTAGAGGCTACTAGACAGGTGGGTTCAGTATGCTGTACATGTTTCAAGGAGTAACCTTTTATCAACTGTACCAAATAATAATAAGGAATAATGAAGTCCAAAACTAAATTGTATACAAGAAGTACTTAAAATACTATAATGGAAATAGGAAATCTGATCCAGCACCAAGAACTTCTACCATGTACTAGGAATGAAGCTTAAGTGCTTTGGGGGTTTATAATTTTGTGATACGGCTAATTTTGGTAAACAATCTATGATAACTCAAGTCTGCTTACTGCACTGGTGATGCATAGAACTATAAATTTGGAAATTAGTGTTATGCTTCATGTCAGTAGGGGAAAAAATGAAACAAAGACTTGATCTTATTTCAGTAGTTTAAATAACCAATTATGATTTATATTTTGTCACTGACAGTGAAGCTCTCCTACTAATGCATGTTCAATGATCATATAGTCCTACAATGTATTAATAATCCACCTTAGACTGGCACAAATCTGAATCAATTGACAAGATACAAATCAGATGTTGTGACTGACCCAAATGTTTTTTCGATAGTTCTAGTGAAGTAAGTGTTGAGAGTTACACAAACATTCTCTATAGTTCTAGTTCTCTATAGTTCTAGTTCAGTAAGTGTTGAGACTGACCCAAACATTCTCTGTAGTTCTAGTTAAGTAAGTGTTGAGAGTGACCCAAACGTTCTCTATAGTTCTAGTTGAGTAAGTGTTGACAGTGACCCAAATGTTCTCTGTAGTTCTAGTTAAGTAAGTGTTGAGAGTGACCCAAACGTTCTCTATAGTTCTAGTGAAGTAAGTGTTGACAGTGACCCAAACGTTCTCTATAGTTCTAGTTGAGTAAGTGTTGACAGTGACCCAAATGTTCTCTATAGTTCTAGTTAAGTAAGTGTTGACAGTGACCCAAACATTCTCTATAGTTCTAGTTAGGTAAGTGTTGAGAGTGACCCAAACGTTCTCTATAGTTCTAGTGAAGTAAGTGTTGAGAGTTACACAAACATTCTCTATAGTTCTAGTTCTCTATAGTTCTAGTTCAGTAAGTGTTGAGAGTGACCCAGACGTTCTCTATAGTTCTAGTTGAGTAAGTGTTGAGAGTGACCCAAACGTTCTCTATAGTTCTAGTTGAGTAAGTGTTGACAGTGACCCAAACGTTCTCTATAGTTCTAGTTGAGTAAGTGTTGAGAGTGACCCAAACGTTCTCTATAGTTCTAGTTGAGTAAGTGTTGACAGTGACCCAAACGTTCTCTATAGTTCTAGTTGAGTAAGTGTTGACAGTGACCCAAACGTTCTCTATAGTTCTAGTTAAGTAAGTGTTGAGAGTGACCCAAACGTTCTCTATAGTTCTAGTTGAGTAAGTGTTGACAGTGACCCAAACGTTCTCTATAGTTCTAGTTGAGTAAGTGTTCAGACTGACCCAAACATTCTCTATAGTTCTAGTTAAATGAATGTTACAATCTTTAACTGTTAAAAATTGTTTTATGTGATAATACATGTATGTGCAGTTAAGTAGTACAGTTCAAGTCAGGTGAGAGGTCTTCATGACGTGTGTAGTAAATGGATGGAACAATTAGAAAGTTTAATATCAATTAGATTGACAATAGGTTTCCATGGCAGGAGGTCTGTAGTAACATGGCTTATTGAATGTAATATCTATACACATATACATGTGTATGGGTAGTTCTGTGGTGAGATTAACTACTCTATGAATATTACATTACAGAGAATAAGAATGGAAGCTGAAGCGAAGAACAATAACATTCTTGCTGACCTTATAAAGGCAGCAGGTATACAAGAAGGAGAAGGTGGAGGTGATGTTACTATCAATCTAGATGAAGCGACAATGGCAGCTTTAGCAGTGTCTAGTCAAGCTTCTGAACAAACCAAAGGTATGCAGTATTTGTCATCAATGTAAAACTTTTTCAACATTTATCCACAAGATTGTATAACCTTCTTTTGGACAACATTTATAAACCTTCATGATTTTACTACAGAGTTGCTTTGTTTACAGATTTTTTTTAATGTAGCCATGTTTATGATATCACAACTTCACAATATTTGTAGTATTTACAGGGACAATTTTTTTCCCGCTTTTTAGTGAAATTCCCCTATTTCAAATCCAGATTTTACCATTAAAATTCTTTTTTTTAACATATATTTACTTCCAAATTTGCCAATTTCTGCTTTGTTTGTGGACATCTTAAAATCACCCCTGTATTTAAGTTTCTCGTACATGTATGTATGTATATTTGGTATTAAAATATTATATATTTTTTGTACTTCTGCATTTCACACAACTTTTTAGTGCTGTTTTCTATGAAAGTTCATTACCTGTACATAATAGTTATTTATTCAATGAATATGATTTTAGGCTATGTCTATGGTGGATGGAGCGCTATGTCATATTAAAAGACAAAGCAGCGCCCCTGCACTTGCACAATTATCTACTTCTGTGTTGACAACTGTCGCCTCTTTGGTCAGATTATTTTTTAGCATTCTTAGACTGGTCTTACATTCTACATATGTAGGACATTGATGGTGCTCCGTTCATATAATTTTTAGTGATCTTCAATTAAATGCCAGTAGAATTTGAGAAATGTTTTGTAGATCATGCAACAAATTTTATGATTGTATTGTCTTTCAGTTGTGACTAGTCAAGGCTTGCCTAGCAATGAATGGTTTGAGTATGACGATGGCAATCAGGCCTACACAAGCCAAGGTATAGATAACCAAGCTCTACAGGCAATCATAGATTCTCAACCATCAACATCACAGGAGAAGCCAAAAGTCACTGTACAGAGGTAAGGTGAAAATGAGTTCACAGTATCATTTAAAACTTTATACAGTGCACATAGAAACTTACCCTGTGAGTTGTTAATAATAATATTTATAATATATTTATAACATTAGGGTGAGTTATAGCTTCAAATTTTCTAGTTTCCATGAAGAAAGTGCAATTCTGAAAAGTTTGGAAATTGAAGGACTAGAGTAATCACCTGCTCACAGGGTAAAATCCTGTTTCTCTACTTGTTTACATAGTGTTTTTACAGCTAGAACTACATGATTATCTCAAAAATGGCCCCAATCATGAAATAGGTTGTGGACACAATTACTCATACATTACCAAAATGATAACTCATAGCACCATCAAATTGATCAACACAGTAAATGAAATCTATGTGAATTATGATTTCCATTTTATTGTCTGTTGGAATAAATTATAGTCATTAGATACAAATGTCTGAATATGTAATAATGTTTCATACAATATTTAAGTCTCAGCCAAAATGAACCAATATTATAAATTTTTCAGTACTGCATTAAGTCTCAGTTGTCAGCAACAAAAACAAATCAGTAGTGTAGAACAAGTGACTAAACATGAAAAAAAAAAGATGTATTAAAATAGAAAGGGACTGATTGGAAAAATGGTTTTAAGAACATGTATGAATCAAAATGATAATTTTATTTTAATTTAATGGCCTTTGATATTGAGGGAGAATATGTTGATACATAGGGAAATCTTAATCTTGTATTGATATAAGTTTTTTTTGTGTTTTTAGGGCTTCCAGTATAGATCTGAGTCAACTGAATGTTGACCAATTATCTCAGCAGCAATATTACACAATTGGTAAGTTTAAAGGTGTAATTTTAAAACTTTGGGGGATAATGGTAAAAGAAAGATCCATCTTACATATAGCAGTAGGATGTCAAATTACAAGTATACATTCATTTTTTGTTTTTAAATTGGCTTTGTCTTAAAAATCATAATGCTTGGACATGATTATTTTTTTTTACTAACATATTGATAAAATTACGAGAGATTTAAGTATATTTGTATAAAATTTAATGAAAGTTTGCACTTGTAACATCATTCATGCTATATGTTCTGTTACAGAACAAGCAATGAAAATGTTGAACCAACCAGATAAAGCAGCTGAAAGGGTGTCAATATTGAGGATGGACTCACAGGACAGTGATGCTCCTCAAGTCCAAGAGGTATGATTAAAAAAACAAATCAATCATTTAATGACATCTTAGGATAAGTTAAAGTCAAGAAAAGAATCATAAAAAAATGTCTACATATTCTACAATTAATTTTATTCTGTTATTTGAAAAAAAGCGATGTCAATTATGGTAAAATATGTTAATTGTAATGTTGAAGTATAACATATTAGCGGGAAAAAATCAGCAAAATTACTGAATTTATTTCACACTGTGAATAATTGAACATGTTTACACAAGCAATGTTTGGATAAATCACTGAAACAAACAAAAAACATTTGTTTGATGGGTTTTTCATGTCAGTGTCTAAATTTTATATGGAGTGGTACTTAATAATGAAAGTTTTATACACATTTGTGTGAATTGCCCTAACGGGTCATATTTTCTACTCTCTCATTTTAAGATACATGTAGTCAGAACTTAAGAAAAATTCTTTGCTATTCAGGTTGAAACAACAGTAATTCAAGATGAAGCTGCTGGTGCTGCCATTCAAATATCTAATCAGAACTCTCAGGCTGAGCTAGAACAAATAGCTCAGCGTCTGAATTTACAAGGTGAACTTGATCCTCAAACAGGAATTTTTTATAACACAAACTCTTCTGAGAATTCATCTTCATCATCAACCTCAGAAAATTTGACTCAGTCTCAAGTTGTTGTGTCTTCGAGTGCTGCTAAATCATTTGACTTGTTAAGTAGTTCTTTAGAACAAGCTAATATAAACTTAGATTCTTACCAGTTTATGGAAGAGGACATTCTGGCGGAAAAGGTGGCGGCAGTGGCTGCTGCAAATCAATCCAGCACAGAAGTTGTTGGTAAGTAAGACCCACTTCATGCTATATTTAAAAATAGTTATCAATCACACAAGGAAGAACACTGTTCCAACATTTCTGTTAATTTGCATTATTTTAAGAAGAGCACTTTTCTTGATGTCATAAGGTAATCAATCCCTTTCATTATTTTATGATTATTTTTTTTTATGGGTAGAGTTATCTATGTAAAATGCATGTATTTCCACCAAAATATCACTAGTTTAGGTGTTCTGTAAAGGTTTCATCAGAATAATACTAAATCAAAAAGTTATAGTTGTATGTTTTTGTTGGGTTTTTTTTTCAGAGGTGACATCAACTCCATATGAAGTGTATACCTCTACCACTGCTGGTCAACCTGTTGAACAGGAAACGGTGGATGTATCCACTAGTAATGAAGGATCTCAGATGGGTCCCATGATTCGGATCAAATCAGCATCGTCCAGTAGTTTTATTCCTATCCAAGAAATCTCAAAGTCATCCACCATCAATATCACAACTCATACACAGGTGAGGTGCCAGTATAGGGTATGACATTAAAGGGGGACAAGCATAACTACCATTCAGACAAATAAAAGTTAAATTATACTTGTTCAGAGGACAACAGAATCTTATTCATTTTTCAAGATTCATTTACTGACGGGTGACCTTGATTTCAGTTAGTGCAAATAAAATTTTCATCAGCTAGCCCTATATGACACATACATCATACACTGCAGTATGACGATAATTGTACTGACTGGGACAAAAGAATAAGGCTTGCTTTGACAGTGGTCTTTAGACTGAGAAACTTTGACATTTGACAAAGTAACTCTATATACTAGACATTTAGAAAGATTACTTGTACTAGGAGATGGTACTGTAAAGTGTAGTCCCAACATGAAACAAACTAACTTAATTGGCACACCCTGCTTGCATGAAGTGAAAGTTCAGAAATTTCGTAGAGAAAAGATGGCAACTACATGTACATGATAAATAAAGCTAGATTTATAGAGGTACACACATGAAAATGCAGATATTAACCTTTATTTTCTTAGCAGCTTTACAATCTTGGTACGGTATTTCTGTCTTACAAATTATTAAATTCAAGATATGGGACTTATATGTTTTGTCATCTTCCTGAATTTGAAAGAGTGTTATTAAAAATTTTTGTCTTTTATATTTTAGCCATCCACAAGTGTCATACATGAAGCAGTTTTGTCACAGGAAGAAGGCATATATACAGCTGAAATCATTGATGATTCAAACACTACTATAGCTGAGAATATTGACACTACTTACATAGATAGTGCTCCATCAGGTGAAATGCCTGTCACAATAGAAACCACTGTTGATTCTAATGAAGTTCAAGGAGAAATTGTTGGATTGGAAGATATTGGTGTGGCCAGCAATTCATCTTCAGGTGAGTTTCTTTGGAAATGAGCATGCCTCTTTTGAGTTAAAAGTTATTGAAATTAGAAGAGTTAATCTATTGAACACTCTGCTAATACCCATGCCAAGTGTAAATACTACAGTGTTCGGACACAATAATATGTATGAAATAGCCTCAATGAATGAAAAAGTTCTTGAATAAGCCTGTTTTTGACGAGCAAATAAAACTTGAGCTCAGAAGTACACAACTTGACAAATTTTAAACTCTGACACCCTTGGCTTGACATGCCTAAATTTGGAAACATTGACAATGCATACCCTTCCCCATTTTGTGTATTATCCCCCCCCTCCCAAGTATCAGTTTTAAAATTTTAATTATGTAAAAAACTTATTCCCTCCTGTCTTGTATTACAAGTAGAAGGAGTAATCAAGGGAACCAAGGTTATAGCAGTAATCAAAAGAATGCAATCCAGGGACAAAAACCAGACATGGGAAACAGACATACACAACAAAGAATATAAAGTAACTAAAATCATACATACAAAGAAACAAAAGCAAATGAGCAACTCAGATTCCACTAAAAACTTGAAGCATGGACCAGGTGCACCTATAAAAATTATAAGGTTGACAAAAAGCTGAAATTCAACATTCTCCTTAGAAAAAAAGACTGAAATGGTGTTCAAAAAGATGAAATGTTGACAATAATATGGACCTGCAACACAGGCTAAATTTGATTACCATGTGAATGCACTATTGTCATTATAAAATGTAATTCTATGTTGGCGCTAGTCATTATCATGTAAATTCTATCTTTTTAAGGAACTAGTAATTCTGTAGAATCATTAGATGCAGCAAATATGGATCCCAATGTACGTCTGAGTAAGAGGAAGAGGAAACCTCCCAGTAACCTTGAGGATAGTCCTACTTCGCAGAATACAGGGTGGTCAAAGTCTTGTCTGTGGTAAGAATGCTTGAAATAACATAGATGAGGTAGATTTTTCATCTTTTATGAATAGTTTCACTTCATTTATTTTGTGCCTTTTACAGCTTGCTTTATGGTATGGGTTTTGCCCATCGTTGAAGACCATGTAGTGACCTGTAGAAGTCTGCTTGTTGGTTTCTTGGGATTTGATGGATGACTGTCTTATTGGCATACCACATCTCCTATTTAAATATACTTGAAGAAATGATGAGCTCTAAAGAAAAAAACGATGTGCTAATACATACAAAACTTGTCTTAAAGTTATGTATATGATATACTTCTTAAAAGTTTAGTCTTGATATTTTAAAGATAAAGAATTTAAGCGTTTATATTCTTTATACAATATGATTACCTGTTCATTTTATCACTGTATAATTACAGGTTAATACAAAGAGTATCTAAATACAGAGGACTTAGTAGGGATAAAGGAGAAATGAATGCTGCTTCATGGTTCTTAAAACCAGGTAAACTTTGCGTCAATTGCTGGACATAGTATGATCTGTTATACTAGAAGTTTGACATAACATTATGGGTTACACGTGTACCAACAATTATAAATATCGGCCAAAAAAAAGGCATCAGTAGAGGGATGATTCAAAGACTTCAAAATCCCAAAATATGACCTAAACATGAACACATGATACAGATCGACACACACAATGAACCAAATAAAATAGATAACACATAAAAACTGAAGATAAGGGAAACAAGATGTCACACACAGTGTAGCAGACCAAATAAAAATGATAAAACATAAAACCTGAAGATAAAGGAAACAAGATGTCACACACAGTGTAGCAGACCAAATAAAATAAATAATGCATAAAAACTGAAGATAAGGGAAACAACTAGAGCACTAGCAACTACTTTAATAAAAAAAAAAAGGGGTTTGACATAGGTGCTTCCGAAGGTTGAGTATGTCCTGTCTGCCAGCAATACTTGTCATTTAGCATTGTCTGTTGTACAAATGATGCCACATATCTTTGTCTCTTTTATAGTTGTCCCCTTTCGGCAAATGCCGAAGGGGACTTAGGTTTGCACTCCGTCCATCCATCTGTCCATCAGTCACACTTCGTTTTCCAGACTTTTTTTTGTAATCCCTCATCCAATTGATTTCATATTTGGTATATAGTCTTATGACAAATTACAAGTTAAGTTCGAATGACGTTACGGTTGAACAATTTTTACAGAAGTTATGGCCCTTGGACATAGAAAATTTCATGAAATTTTATGTTTTCCAGACTTTTTTTTTGTAATGCCTCATCCAATTGATTTCATATTTTGTATTTAGTCTTATCATGACAAGTTACAAGTTAAGTTCGAATGACATTATGGTTGAACGATTTTTACAGAAGTTATGGCCCTTGGAATTTTATGTTTTTCTGACTTTTTTTGTAATGCTTCATCCAATTGATTTCATATTTGGCATATAGTCTTATCATGACAAGTTACAAGTTAAGTTTGAATGACCTTACAGTTGAATGATTTTTACGGAAGTTATGGCCCTTGGACATACAGAATTTCATGAAATTTTATGTTTTCTGGACTTTTTTTGTAATGCCTCGTCCAATTGATTTCATATTTGGTATATAGTCTTATGACAAGTTACAAGTTAAGTTCGAATGATGTTACGGTTGAATGATTTTTACTGACATTGTGTCCCTTGGATTCCTAGGTTTGCACTCCGTCCATCCATCTGTCCGTCAGTCCGTCAGTCACACTTCGTTTTCCAGACTTTTCTTTGTAATGCCTCATCCAATTGATTTCATATTTGTTAGCTAGTCTTATCATGACAAGTTACAAATTAAATTTAATTATTATTTCGGCAAAATGGTTTATATGGAACTTATGGCCCTTTGACATAGAAAATTACATAAAATTTTGTTTCATCATTTTGATGCAAATTGCTGTTGTCATTCTAGAGTTATTTGCCCTTTAATTCTTAATAACGAAGTTTTTTTCAACTTTCCAGGTGATAGAAAGAGAATGTCTTTATGCAGCTTTCTGTAATGCAAAAATGTTATTATCTACTGTAAAATGAAGCTCAGGTTTGATTTTGATGGAATTTGCTTTTGCTGTTCAAGAGTTATTTTCTCTTGATTGTTAAAAAATAACACCATCCGTTGTTAGTTCACATATATAAAAAAAAAAATCTCATAAAGGCAATGAGTTCAAAGGCCGAAAGGGGACACTGTATGCATCAGCAATACTGTCAGAATGCTTGTTTGACTTAGCATCGTCTAGCAAATTAGAATGTTTAAATTGATGAAGAAAATATGAAATTCACTGGTAATAAGAAGTATTTAGAAATGGTCACTTTATTAGCATCAATATTTCAAGTAGTTAGTGGTTTTATATATGAACCGTTGCATTTTTGAAATGATAAATATGGCAAGACTTACTGGCTTTGATTTTTGGTTAACTTTATTAATGTTTCCATCAAAATGATTTTAAATGAAGATCATAAAAAAATACCCTCAAAGTACAGCATGTATAAATGATTTTAAACTTTGTACTTTAAATTTTTTGTAATTGATAAATGTGAAATTTATCAGAAATGATTTTCTTGGGCTTCAAATCCTGTTTTTTGTTCCTGATAAGTACCGTTATGATTCTATTTTTGATCTATATTTACTTCTGATTTGGTTAAATTCAACTTTTTTGTTTGGCCTTGTTATTAAAGTATTAACTTGACACTACAGAAGGTGATCATTATCTTTTTCAGTTGATCCCAATGATGCACCAGATTACTACAGTATTATAAAAAGTCCCATGGATTTTGGAACAATCAAAAGGAAACTAGAGGTCTTAATTAATCATTGTTTATTACAGTAAAATATCTTCAGTTTTTTGGGGGGATGAGGGTCAAACTAAGGTATGGATTTTACCGAAATTTTAAATTCATGAAGTTTGCAACAAGGACATGATTTGTTCCTTGATGAGAGAGTTGGTATGGAAGGAGCCTCCATATCTATCCATCTTTCCTGTGACTCTAATAAATTACAGTTTGATCAATCTTGCACACATTTCTGTGTGCCATAAAATACTTAATACATAAACCATTCACTGTTCACGAGTAATCTTCCTATACCTCTTAGAGTTGAGGATTTTGTTTTAAATGCACTTGTTAGTCAAACTGAGATGTCAAGATTCCTGCTACTAAACTGTTGAAGAGATTTTGATTGGGCATTATGTATAGGTGTGCATGACAGAAAATAATTAGAATCAATCTGACTTAACATTTAACTTGATTTGAAGCAGGCATGCGAGTCTACTCAAATTATTTCTTGTTCATGAGGTTGACATCTATTGTAACATTGTTCTGTTAATTTTTGTTTTCTGTAAGCAGACTGGTAGCTATAGCCACTATGAGGACTTTCATTCAGACATGTTGTTAGTGAGAGATAACTGTAGAACATACAATCCCCCTGGTAGTGTTGTCAGAAGAGATTGTGATGAAGTGTTTGCATTTTATATGTCAGAATATGAAAAGTTGTTGGAGAAATGGTCTAAGGTAAGCTTGGTTAATTGATTATATCTTTTTATACCCCCGCTTACATGTAATGCATGTTTGAACAACCAACTTAACCATAAGTCTAAACTGCCTGTAAAAATGGTTATCAATGAAAAGTAGAATATGTTGACTTGAGTTCTTTTTGCGTTTCATTGTAAATTATGATTCTGTTTTGTATTTATCTGTCTAAAAACCATATTTAATCTTAAGTAGACTTGATCCTTTAAGTAACATATAAAATGTTTGTTTCGATAGAGTATATTTTGACAGAATTAACAATTTGTTACAGTGTTAAAATAGTGTACAAATATTGGAGGCAAAATTTCCCTGCACTGTTTTTAATAGAAAAATTCAGCTGAGAATTTCATGTTAATTTCTACTAAATTCAACTTTTTCTGGCATTTTTTTCATTTTTTAAAACAATATCTAATCGGCATACTAAAGAGTTTACTGCCAAATATTTTTTGTGCTTACAAAATCACTAAACTGGTGAACTCAAGGCAATAGTCAAGATCAAATTCAGTATTACAAATGGCAATATCAGGGTCAAAACCTAAAAGGTGGATACTAATGCCATGATCCTGACTTGTTGCAGACATTTCTGATAGAACTGGTGGGTTAAACCAGGTATTTTAGCATGCTGAATGTCCTGCATCTTGAAGAGTTTCCAACCGAAATATATTTATGCTAAAGGTCTGCATGAATCACTTATTGTCTTCTTGTGCATGATTCTTAGGGGGAGCTGTACTTCATTTACTATTGGTAGCACTTGGAATGTGCACCAAGCTTAATCACATACCCAATAATTATGAAACACTTACGATTTTTTTTAGGTTCCATTTACATCACCTGCATCAAAGAAGTTAAAATTTGAAAGTAGAAGTCCAGTAAAATGAAAGGTCAGTGAAGGGACATTGAATTCTCAGTCATCAAAACCATCTTTATCATGTGTTCACATTTATGATCTCTGAATGGGACAACTGTTACCCCAACAGTGTAATATGGTAGTGACAACAGGTGTCATTAAATTGACAGCTCGGGATGGCCCTGATGTTGGAGTGGTAGGGCATTAAAAAAAATGGACTAGGTTTTTACTTAGTTCAAAACTTGTGTGTTCAGCCGTTGTTAAATATGTTGAAGTGCCAAATCTTATGTGCTAATAGCTTATCATATTAAGTGACGCAATGGAACAAATTGAAAATTAGATTTTTGATGGTATAAGAAATTGTTTTTTATTATTTGTATAAATTTGATTATATATCACAGGAAAGTCAATGAAATATTTTTGATCTGCAAAGAAACAAATTCACTTGGTCAGTATTAAATTGTGATGTTCAAGAGTTAAAGCTGTTTAAAAGAAAGTGCCGAAGAGAACAAGAAAATTTTTACCAGATGACATCATTTATTGAAATTCTAAATACAGAAATTTTTTTTTATTTTAAATCAATTATTATCAGAAATTGGAGTTGTATTTTCCAAATTTTTAGTTGAATTTTCTGTATACATGAAGATCAAGTTTTAAAAAAAGGGCATGTGCAAATCAAATGGTCTCTTTATTGTGATGGAGGCTAATTCAAGTGTACATTATTGTTGAGATTTTGAATTAAATTGTTAAAGTATGATATTAAAATAGTACTTGAAAAATATTTGTGTGTACTCTTTCTCTTATCTGTGACAGCAGTTACTGTGGACAGGATAGAGCCCCATTGATAATTATCACCAAAATATTAGGTACTGTCTGGTTAATTGAACAATTTAGAAGGAGCTGTACACCTTCTTTTAAAATAGATGTTGAACCAGTCAATTACATGTACATGCACTGAAGAAGTTGATCAAGTAATCCTGATTTTATTAAGAGAAGACCTACTCCATTCCCTGGACATCATCATTGTATATGCTATTAAAAAAAAATCCAAGGAGTTCATGGATTTTTGTCTCCCCTTGGATTTAAAAATGCTTCGTGTCCCTCATCTCTTGTATGTATTTTCACACCTTCATTTCTTGTTTTTTTTTCCTAATTTTCAGCTTGCCTAGACACAAGGTCTAAGTAAAAATATTTGTAAACTCTTGATAAGTCCTTGTCAATCGTCCAGTTAACTACCTGAGACATTTAATGGTGTAATAGTCATTACATCAATGGAATACCAATGCTTTCCCCTGAACTATTTAACTGGGTGTAGTAGTCACATTTCCAAGTGAAATGTATCTGTATGTGTTGTATATGTTAAGGGTTTGAAGGGCATTCGTGCTTTATATATTTTTTAATGAAGAAATGTTGTTAAAAATACAAAACTAAAAAGGTCCTTGCTTGGTATTACAAGTTAAATTCCTGTAGTGATAAAATTGGCATTTGAAATTTGCAATTTACCATTATGAGGATTTCAATCATTAAAGGCATACATTTTCATTTTAATTTGGGAAATTATGCAGTTAATGAGTTTTAATGGGCAAAAATGGATATATTTCCATACCAGTTCTAAGAACTTTTTAACATGTTTCCCAATGTTTAAAAACATATGAAAACATGTTGCAATTTTTCCTGTGTAGAGCGAGGGCAATATAGCAATCACCTTGCCTGTCCATCTGTTACAGATCTCTCAAGATTCTATTTGAGGGAATGTTTGATATATGGCACAGTGCTTTTGCAAGATGACTATTGCTGTATCTCCCCTTTTCAGGTGTGACAGTATTCTAAACACAACATAGCAAGCAACATCTTGTTACTCCTCTACCTCAAACATGAATAAAATAACTAGAGGCTCTGAATTACTCACCAGGTCAAAAATAGTCTTTTAAGCTTTCTAAAGCTGGACTCTTGTTCCTACTGTACTATTGTTGCTAGAGTATCTTGGTTATCCACCTGGTTTTCATATAATAAAATAAATCGCTCAGTCATTTTTGACTCTTCAAGGGCAGCATCGATCAACAGATTTTAATGAAAATCTCAGCATAGGCTGATAAATTTTATCCCATAATTTCAGCTAAACCCATTGGTGTCAAGTTATTTCCATAAATTCTCGATTTTTATTGGGAAAAAATCCATTTCAAAACCCGTAACTCAATCATCTGTCTGAAAAATTCAACTCATCACGCCGAACACTTTTACTCCCTGCCAGATAGTAGCTAAACCCAACTTTTTTTTTATTTATTTGCAAAATTCAGAAATTTGACCTCTATGGTCTATTTTAAGTAATGGAAGCCATGTTTTTTTAGCAAAGTCGAAAATTCCCATGCACAGATTGTTAAAATGTTCTGTGTAACTATCAAGCTTAGTTTTGTTTCAATTCATCCAGTAGTTTAAGAGATTTTCAAAGTTGGAAATGTAAAATTACGGGAAAAAAGCAATTCCAGAACCCATAAATCGTTCATTCATTATCGGATCTTTTTGAAAATTTTGGCATAGGTACATCCCAACATGCTGAACAATTTTACTGCTTACTAGACCTTAGCTAAGCCCATCTGTTTTTCATTTATTTGCAAAATTCTGCAATTTGACCCCAATTGTCTATTTAGGTAATGATGGCCATATTTTTCACCAGATCAATAATCCCCACTCCTAGATTCTTTAAGATACCCTAAAGATCATTCAAGCAAAGTTCGTTCACAATCTATCAGTAGTTTCATTGATGTTTGAAAAAGTTTATAGACGATGGACACATTTCCCACCAGATGAGCTATAAATATTAGTTGCAAAACTGATATTTTTCTACACACCATCTTGTATTAATTGGCAATAAACCTGAAGACCTACACAAGAATAAACCTGGTTTAAAAACCAAAACAAGTTGCAAGTTAAAATGTATTTATTTTCAGTAATACATCTGAGAAATCCTTTGGAATGATATGATATATAATTATGTATATATTATATACACTATAAGCAAATATTTACACAATAATTCTGTTAATATACAATCATTATAATATTAATGATGCAAATAAATACATCTTTATTTCTTCTCCTCACATTTAGGATTTCACAAAGCTCATGTCAAGAAACCGAGGCAAAGTTTGCTGAAAACTCAATATACTTCACAACAAAATTTGCCCACTACAAAGGTATATGAAGTACTAAAATTGGATATGTTATAATAATAGAACACTATGTATCAATAACTTCTAATAAGAAATGAGAAATAAATCTTGCCATAGCTAAGCCATTTCCTGAAAAATAAACTCAAATTTTGTTGATGTATGTTGATATAAAAAAAGAAAGACTGAAATACCATTTGGTTTGTTTATATAGTATGAGTTCGAATAGAAATATATAAGCTATAATGTAGCCACAGAAAAATGAAAAAATAAATGAAATTTTTATTTATATTTTTCAAATTTCTCTTCAATTTCGCAACATTTGGCAGTTAAATTTTACATTCATTCAAAATACAATACTGAGACAAGCTGGTTTCTAATTTTCTTAGCCTTTAAAACACCAGGAAGTTAGACATACCAATAACAAAGGCTGATGTAAAATAATCAAATAAAAGGAGAAAATCTCAAGTTAGATTATTCACTGTACAGATTTAATAAAAAAAAAATGCATATGTACAACATATACACAGAATTGTTAATCTATTCCTGAAGGCATAATGATTGTCTGCAAGGAATGAAGCAATTTGGCCCCAACTTGAAGTATTTTTAATGTGCAATCCTACGAAGTCCAAATAAATCTTTCAAAGATTTGTAAAGTAACTCAGAAAGGCACTTGGAATATTTTAATTCAAAGACCAACACATTACAAACACAAAATCATCAATATTTCTGAACCCAATTTCCAAATATTCCTTGAATAGCTAAGCTTTTAAAAATATTTCTAAAAAGTTAAACACATTATGGCAGAAATTTTCCCTCCCATATTTACTGTTCTGTGACACAATTGATAATGATAAAAACACTGCAATATTTCATGGATAAACAGAATAAAATAAACAAACAAAAAAAAAAAATAGAACTGCATATTGGGCAGCAAATATTTTATTTCACGAAAGAAATTTAACATAAACAAAATTATTCCCATACGTGCCCAATTACTGAACTAACCAATAGCAATGGATAGTTTTACACATAGAGGTAAAATGGTAAATAAATAGGCTATCTGGTGAACTATGGTCTCTTGCATAATCCTCAGTAAAGCATCCCTTAAGATTGTCAGTTATACAAAGTAGAATTTTGACAGTACTTTTGTTTCGAGACCATGTACCAGTAATTATAAAGAATTTTTATAAACCAAAAAAGGGAGATTCCATTTTCTAAATCCTTTACTGCAAACATGAATGGCTTTTTCAGGAATGACAACACAGCAAAGACCTGCTGCTTTACTGAACAATGATTTGAATGAAAATATTAAAGGTATTATAAGGACATACTGACATAACGTGTATAGTTTTAAAGGAATAATGGAGCAAAAATTTTAAACTTTCATCTTGTTAAAAGCAGAATGAACATTATGTCTTTTACTCCTGTATTCACAATAAAATATCAGCAAGTGTCAAAATAGGATTTCTACAAGAACCATGGAAGTACTACTGCTCAGCGAGTACAACATCAGGAAGTAACAGAAGTACTACTGCTCAGCGAGTACAACATCAGGAAATAACAATCAGCTCTTTCTGAACAAAATTATTCTTTCTTTTCTGTCTTTATGTGAAGTAGAACCACACATATCTACCCTGAATATTGATAGACATTAAAATAAATAGTACTACCATAGCTTTATGAGATAAATCTATCAAGTCTGGATTTAACTGTCTTCACCGGGAATGCACTATTACCTTTTCATTCATTTGGGCTGTTCCATTCAAACAACTCTTACAGTTGATGGGGGGAGCAGACATCAATCAAATTTCAAGAACTCTTGACATACTGAATTAAGTATACAGACATCGCTTAAAATTGTTTCTATGGGGGTCACAGGCAAAAAATGCTTTTCCCCCCATACCTTGTATATCTCAATGGAACAGCTCTTGTGAACCTTCTAAGAAGCAATATAATGACTATACTGGTGTGTTACTACAAGGAATCTCTTGTTTTGTTTACTGTTACTGACAGGGTGTTACATAACAAGAACTGGAACCAGTTCATTAAATTTTGGATCCCTACTTAAGTGTACCTGGTGTCAACATTGCTTCACTATGTTCACACACTTTCACATTTTTTAAGTATTGTATATTGCTTCTTCATTATTCTTTGATGAAAATAAATGCAACAGTATTATGAGAAAAAAAATTAACCATGGAAAACATTGACAAAAATATCAGGTGTTCTGCTGATTTAATAACAAAACCTACAAAGAAAGTAAGAGGCATACAATATGCTTCCTTTAAGCTTGCAAACAATCTATTTCCAAGGTTTTCATACATGTAGTAGGAATGTCCAAGCCAAGAAGCTGCCTGAATTAATAAAGGAAAGCACTTTTTCCCCTGAATTATGTAAATAACCTACTGTGAAAGAATTGTTGTCCATATGGCAGCATTTTTTTTTTATTTTTTTTTTCAAACCAAAGATTTCATTCAAGACATAATATTAGTTCCTCATAAATAATGATTATAAACCAAACTGTGAAGTCAAAACCCAATATATAACTAGGTATGACCATGAAGTGTAAAATCCATGAACAAAAGTTCTTCCACAGTGAAAGACATAACCATTCTGTAGTGAAATTCCAAAGCAATTGTACACTACCATTTTTCTAAGGAACTATCTATCTAGCTACCTATAATATCACTAGCCAAAGATTATCACATGACCGCTTCTCTCTAAAAGGTGGCAATGCATAACCCAAAACTAGTGACAATGAACTTCTGAAGTGTTGCATAGGGCACATTTTCTTCCACTGGCACTTAATCTGATGTTCTGCAGGATGTTAGCTAAGCACACATCCTGTTTTTTCCCCACTTAATCTGATTTTCTACAAGATGTATGCTAGGCACTCATCCTTTGGTTTTAAAGTCAAAATATCTGGTTACTCTGAACGCTTCTTATCAACACCATAAAAAGGTTCTCATCGCAACTATATATTGCCTGACACTGGGATTAAAACCTAATAGTCTATGATACATGCATGCAGAATTGCATCTTCACAAAGGCTCAAATTACTGAACCAAGTCTACAAGTGTATTACTTTTTAAACTATGTATACCACAATATATATTTAATACAATATTTCACACTTTTCTTGAATATTCAACACACATCCTTAACAAAGACACTCTCGTAGATCATTTATTATCTCTTTTATTGATTCTAACATTCAATATCCATCCATGCATATAAGTTCACCTATACTCCTCTGTTATAGTGGAAACCTCAAAACTCTTAAAATCTTAAAATTATTTGTTTCTTGCTGTTGTCTCGTATTTGGTAGGACAATGCTTTCCTTTTTTTCAGTAAAACACAGTATTTTGAGATGAAATATGGAACCAGAATTAAAAAAAAATCCACCATCAAATCCATCAATAGTAAATTCAATAAGATCATATAAATATAATCATTATACATGTACATGTGTAGATTAAACCTATAATTTTACATAATAAATAAATGATCAAATGAAATATACAACAAAAGTGATCCTAGTTTTCAGCATGTCAAATTAATTCAACAATAATTATCAATCTATATGGCAATGAATCAGATATTGTAACCAAATACAATGTATTAAACAGATATTTGGGAGGCAAACAAGTTTTTATCTGAGAATTAGTAATAATTTAAATTAGTAAAGATTGAAATCACAGGTGACAGCTGACACCCAGATAATCTCCTGAAATCAGATTTCATTAATAATCTGAATTAAAGGCAAATTAATTGTTTTACCATGTAGGTACTGCCTGGTATTTTCTAAACCAGAATACTGCTGTGATACTAAAATGATTTCCAAGACACTGTTATGTCAAAACAACTGTGATGTGGTTAATAAACATCAGATTTGAATGTCTCAATGAATCATCATGTATGGCCCTATTGGAATTACTATGATTTTTCAGTCTTAATTCTCAATGTAACAAATTTAGTACAAATGAAATCCAACTTCAGGATTTGTGCCATATGACATTGAAAACTCTCAAGTCTGAGTATTTTCGAACTTTCTGGTTAGTAAAATACAAAGAATTTAATTGCATTACAGAAAATCCTCAGACTTGCAAATAACTCATATGTTATGGCACCATCACAAAAAAAAACCAATAAATATTAAATAGAACATTGATACATATCCCAGAATTCAATTCATCTCTGGTCTGTTGTAACAAGCCTGGCTCTGGGAGTTTTATTATGAAGGACAGCACCATCTTTTTTTTTTTCCATTCAGACCTTGAATCAGCACTTTCTAACAGCGGAAATGTCGTTATCACAGTTGACTCAGTCTGTAGTTTGTTAACTTAATGCTAACTGGTTTTACTACTATACATTTAACTGCTATGATGGTCTGGAAAAAATAACATGAAGGTTCAATGATTGTGTGTAGTAGTCAATGTTTAAGATTCTATCAGATTAGAATAGATGACTTTCACAGTCTAATCAGGTGGAAACTGGTACAGTATATGATTTTATAAAAGACAAAGACAGGATGTCTGATTTAAAGGCTACAAGAACAGTTATAGTGATGTGGAAATACATCTCCAATTATAAAAATATCTGAAATGCCTCTCCTTCAAAAATTCTTTGTAGTGATAGAAGCAAGTTTCTGTTTCCCTTGGCTCCCATTACAATGTCTTTCCGATCTTGTGCCTGTTAACCCCAGTTTACTTTGATATAATTAAAGAACTTTACCAGAACGGAAGTGAATGTGAAAGTTGTGTATTACAAACTTTAATGGCACAGTACACTTAATCATTTAAAATGTCTGTTCAATTTTTGTGCCTATTTGAATGAATGGCTTTGAAGTACATGATAGGACAGTCCCAAAACTTACTGTTAACAGTCAGATTACTCAGATTTCACAAATATCATTCTATGCATAAACAGAAATACAAACAGTGGACATAGTGGTATGCCCTAACAACCGGTCGAAAGATAGGTGGTATGCCATAACAACCAGTTGAAATATAGGTGGTATGCCCTAATAATCAGTCGAAAGGTAGGTGATATGCCTTAACAACCTGCCAGTCGAAAGATAGGTGATATGCTCTAATTATCAGTCGAAAGATAGGTGGTATACCCTAACAAATGGCCAGTTGAAAGATAGGTGGTATGCCCTAATTATCAGTCCAAAAACAGGGGTATACCTTAATATAATGATCACAAATCTTTCCAACCAACATTAAATAGCTTTTTCAAATTCATTCAGATTTTCACAATTCACTGACAACTTAGGTGTATCTACTGTGCTAGTTTTACTACAACTAAAAAGGTGTAAAAAAAAATGGCTTATTTCCATTTGTTTTGTTATTCAATCTGGTAACCTAGACTACTAAATTGGGATGATTTCCTACTCCTTAAATTTTTCAAGTGAATTTTAGAATACATCTTACATATTTTGATATTTTCAAAATATTTACCTTTTGATCTTATCTACAGCTCGCCTGACATCGACACCACCCTGGGATACAGATGCTATTCGACTGACGACACTTGTTATAAACTCATCTACAATACCAGGACATGACCTCTCAACCAATTCAAAAGCATTCCTGAGTTCATCAACAGTTTCTGTTCTTTGAACAGGTCTTCCATTGCGTCTGTAATCCTCATAATAGTCTGACTTTAACTAATATAAAGGAGACAATTAAATAAAGATGAAGTGATCAATATAATCTTAATTTATTGCTATGAAAAGTAATCTGAATGATCATTCAGTCAATCCACATATCCTCTACAGACTTGAAAACAAAATTGTTTCATCACATGACTTTTTTTAAAATGACTTCTGTTGGTTTGTAAAAATTCTTAGTGACATCAACACAATCTCAAATCTTTTACAATACTGATGACATTTTGCAGCAGTAAAGGAAAGTTCTTTGTAAATACAAGAAACTTCATAACTTCACAATAAACCCACTTTCTATAGTCTTGACTGAAAACTTGAAATTAAATTGCTTGGACAAAAAAATACAGAAATGAGTTACCTTAGTACGACAAAACATATACAGAAATGACCCACCTTAGTAATACAAAACATATAATTCAAGTCATTAAACAAAGATATGGAATGTTATGATGTTTCACACTTTAAATGAATTCAAAGGAAAATATATATTTCTTCTAAAACTTGATTGATTTTAATTTCATGACCTATGACAGATATTTCATGTATTTCAGAACATCTTATCAATCAAACTCAAAATTGTGTTTTGTGACACATGAAAATTCCCAATACAAAAACAAAAATACTTTCACACTTGACTCACTGAATTTAATAAAGGTACAACTGTATTAGAGAGACTGGAAGACTGACGTGATACATCTATCATGGACGTGGGTCGACCCGGACCAGGAGGCTGTGGCGCTGGCTGGCGATTCTACGAAACAAAAATGTAATATAGTTCACCTTTCATGTTATATGATGAAATGTGATATACGCTGCAAGTCATTGATCATTTAACAGAAGAGATAAGATACTTCTAGCTACATATTAAAAAAAAATGCTAATTCACACAAAGACAAATAGAAAGTTCAATAATATTTCAAGCTACATATTACAAAATGCTAATTTATGCATAGACAAACAGAAAGAAACACTTGACCCTTTTTCATTTACATTTATTACATGCACAATATTCATCTGAAAGAAATGTGGAAAGAAAATACATTGAACACTTATGCAAGGAAGAAAACTTGTACAAGTTTGAAATATGTCAATGAGATATGAGGTGTATATATGTAATTGAAACTATGGAAGCAAATTAAGCAAGCCTAATAAATTGGGCTTAGTCAAAGACATATTTGAAAAATAAATTAAACTTATTTGCATTTTTTCAATTCAGGAAAGTCTTGCAAATATATTAGGATGTCAACAAACTCAAACAAAGTAAAATTCTTGTTTTTTAACATTGATGTAATACTGAAAGTTCCTAATTTTTTCTAATTCATTAGAACAACAATCTTCCATAAAAACACCTGTCAATGACATATATGTGATACAATGTACATGAAGACTGGAAATCCTGCAATATATATATAGAAACTTCTGCAGCATATGCATATCCCTGCAATGATGCACAATGCTTATACATGTATATAAAGCTTGAAAACACATATATGAAAAAATAAATAGCTTATGTAGGCATTAGACTTCAATACTAAATAAAATAACTGTAGTGAAGTTATTTTCAAGAGTACATTTAAAGTGCTTTACCAATAACAGCATATTTATTAAAAAGGTGTCATAAACAATACAAGTCTCTTTTCAAGCTCTGTTGATAAAAAAACATTCCAGAAAAAAGACTGCAACTATATACCCCCACCCATCTCACTTGTAAAATGGGGGTATAAAAAACACCTATTTGTGTCAACTTGACATTAAATTAAATAAAAACTACTAAAGAGACTTTTACTGATCAATATTGTCATGGAAATTTGTTACTTTTGTCATGATATTTTTTCATGGCTTTTCAAGAGAAAAGACAGGGAAATCCCAGAAAGTAAGAAAAAATACCTTTTATCATACAGAGAGACACGATATTTCCCCATTCTGGATTTTTATCAGCAAATATCTGTATAAGAAATTTGAACTTCACAAATATGTTTCTCAAAACCCCTGGCTTACTAGCAAAATAGATCAAAAATTAAAATTAAATCATTTTATTCTGAATTCAAGAAATATACATTAATTGCATACTGCCAATGTACACAAGATATAGGGATATTTTTACAGAGTCCGAAATTGTTTTAACATCGAAGGTTGATAGAAAAAATTGCTGAAAACATGAACATCTGGGGTTTAGCATCAAACTGCAGTATCATTTTTCTGGAAGAGTCATTTAAAAACACTTTCTCATTCTCCATGCAAGAAAATAAATGAAATTGCTACACAATATAGTTATGTCATGCATTTGTTTAAAAATATATTTTGTTACAGTGTAATTAGTATTTGTTTTAGCAAATAAAATTATTAAGGAAATGTTCAAAAGTACTTCCTGTCATAGAATCAAGTCTGTTACCAAGTGGTACTGATCGAAAGGTTTTGAACATTTAATCCTATATTTTGACCTTTAAACAGCTTATATCTGTGTTCTTCCATCTACCTTTGTCCATTATCAAATAAAATTCTACCTCTTGCCCTAAGTTCCCATCTTAAATCCAAATTTCTTTAGGAGTTTTCTTATCATGATTTCAAACCTCGTCCTCTCCACCCCATTTACTTCTTAAAATACAACCTGAAATGCTTCTTTGAATTTGATCCTAAATTTGAATTTCTCTTTTGAATATAAACCACTATGATTTTTTGAATTAAGCCTGTTTCTTTCATGCTTTATTCCTACAAAGAACTTCCACCTCCACCTCTCGTTCACTCAACCTAAATCACTTTCTTAACCTTAAATGTTTATTTAAATTCCAACTTCTTTCACCGGACTTACGTTCTGCAGTTTACGATGTTAACATGAAAAATTGATTACATGAGCCAATACAAAGAGAATTGTTGTTCCTCTAGCATAGCTTGCTGTTTGACAATTTCACTTTCTTCTTCCACAATTTCCATTACTTTACATGTTAAAAAAGTAGTTTTCAAAGTTTCACTGTGAATTACCAGGACAAATGACATCTTAAAGTTGCATACCGTTGCGAAGCTTGGGAAATAAGTCTTTCAAAATCATTATGCTAATGGTACAATGATTGTAGAAATTTTTCACAAAATTATCTTGAATAAATAATACTGAAAAATCAGTTTCACCCCTTCTGCTAACTGACAGCCCGGAGGCAAATTACTCACACATGTACACACACATATGCTCTTTCAATTCATAGATCTAGGACAGCATGTTTTTGATACTATATAGGACAGGGGTGGCCATTTGACCCTGAAGTTCAAGTTTGACCTATTACTTTTTATGTAAATAATGTTTCAGAACAAATCTTCTCTCCCAAGAACAGGCACTTGTTTCCATCAATGTCAGATTACAATCATATAATGATATTTGATAGTAACCAGCCAGAAACAAGTGCATGAGATTCACGTGTTGTATCTCATTTTCTTCTCAGTCCAAGATAACTGCCTCTATAACTTAATATTTACAATTTTTTGTTACCAACATGCTTGTAGAGTGATTCAAAGTAAACTGCTACCATGTTTATAATTGCATGTTAAAATTGTAAATATACAAGTAGAGAACTAAATACATATCATAAATATACCACATGCCATTAGTGTGTTGCTCTGATGAAGAGTGGTCATTTTCAGCCAAATCAAGCAAGCATCAAAATTGTCTCAATGAAAATCAGAAAAATGACCAACAATTCATCCAGTAAATATTAGATTAAATAATAAATAATATGTGAGAGGTAAAATATAAAAGATTAATACTTAGAAGAAATGTGTAATATAAGGGTTTTATCAAATATACATTATACCATCAGGCCCCTGACTCACTTGTCTATACTGAGCATATTCAGGGCCCTTGTTTGCCCCGTATGGAGTTGGTTGAACATTGGTGGGTATATCATACTGAGATTTTGGACGTGACACAGGCTAAATGAAGACAGAAAGACAACAATATTATTCATAAGCAGTAAAATATTTTACAGATTTTCAGCATACACGTACATGTATGTATAATATTGAAAGCCAGGTGTATGTGTACAGAAATGCATATATTTTTAAGAAAGAGCTTGAACAGTACCACTTTATTCTGATGTGGTCAAAGGAAGAGACAGATTGCAAGATATAGGATAAAGTCCCTGACCTAAACCCTATACATGGTTAAATAATTTATCTTTTCACTGAAATAGCTCTTTGCTCTTTTAAATTACACATTTCACTTCATTAGTATACAGATAAATCTCAAACCTTCAACACTTGGCTACACTACTAGTAAATTCACCCATTAGCAACAGTCAGTTTAGTACATTCTATGTGTTAATTCCATTTCTGGTGTAAATTTTTCTGAAGGTATTTGATATCTTTGCCATAACAATCATGCAGGATACTTAGTCTGTCACTAAATGTGAATGGTAATAGCCATGTACCCGAAAGTCATTTCAATGTTTTATATGGTGATGCATATTTTTAGAACCAGTGCAATAGAAAAAGGAAATTCCTCCAAAAAAAAAACAACAACTAAGTTTTCTGTAATGTTCACTTTGTGCTAATTTACTTTAGTAGATATTTGAACATTATGAGTGAGTGGAAAAGACAATTTTTCCGAAAAAAAATCAAGATCAAAGCAGTGTTGGAAGACTTACTCGGTCTCGATTAACATGATTGGAGGAGTTTGCAGGATACACAGAATAATATGAAGGTGGTAGGGGTTGTACTTCATCAGAATGACTACGTTGATGTATAGGAGCACCCTGTAAATAGCAAGCATCACATCACAAAAGCTCATCAAATCCTATTGTCAAAATAAGAGAATGCTAATATATTTTCATGGCAATATAACAAAGAATGCTTATAAATATTCATGTCAACATTAAACAAAATGCTTATGAATATTCATGTAAAATAACAAAATACTAATGAATATTCAATGTCAACAAAAAGAATGCTATAAAAAAATCACAAACCACCCAAAGATGTAATACATGTACCAAATACAATAATCATTGGTCAATCACAAAAGAAAGTTATTAATTAAAAAAAAAACATTTTTTTTCCAATAAGGGGAAAAATATATAAATGTACAAAAACTGATGCAAAAATAATATATTATTATGAGATTATATAATTCCAAAACAAGATTTTTATCTTTATAGAAAAGCAAGATTTTTAAACCATTTCAATTATTACAATAAGTTAGCATTGCCTATCTCTGTTTTTTAACATAAGATATTGTTATGCTTATATAGATATTTTTAATGCTTGTGAAAATGACTGCAGCTTCCAATGACATATTGGTGTTCAGTGAAATGTACCACAATCTCAAGCTAACTTTAAGTATTATTCCTATTGCATGAAAATTCAGTGAGGGACTTATTGTCCATTTATTTGACACTGAAAATTCATCTAAAAAAACTTTAAACACAGCACACAAAGCACAAGCTGAGCAAAATATCTGATACAATTCAGATCGTTATATGGATAAGCAATTATGTTTAAAACGAAAGCCTGAAGCCTTTAAATGCTCCAGCATCCACAGACAATTATGGTAAGTCAACTCAGTAACATATCATAATGAAAATTAACTAAGCCAAGGAAGATACATAGGTGCTAAGTGTTTATAAGATATAGACGTAAAAACTTACAAGGTTTTCTCTATGATCACTCAACACTGGTGCTGACTCAGTGCGTCCATGAATTATCGGGCCGAAAGGAACCCGCTGAGATATATAGATGAGATAACATTGAAGTTTTAAGTAATTCAATTTTCCCTACTTATTGTGATTGGTTACTTAGTAACAGCTCAACCTTAAGAGGCTAAAAATTAAAATCCATTTCACAAGTCCACATACGTGCGAATTTCTACAAATGCCAAAAGGCCGATATAAAAGTCCCCCTTTTCCACTTCCTGATTTCAATTCAAAGAACAACTCTTGAAGATTATGGCTAACAACCAAAAATAACAAGTTTAACCTTCAATCAGTAAATAATTCTACATCTTTTAAAATGTCAGCTCTGTTCTTATCCACAGAGAAACCTCAAAATAGTGTTAGTGTAATTAAAATCACTCAGTATGAATAGTAAAAGACAAAAGACATAAGTTACACATAGATTTAATAGGAAAGCTATGTTTTCTGGGGATTATCACAGACAACTGTGAGCTAGAAAAATGTTAAAAACTGTTTTTCAGTAGACAACTCTGTTAAATTCATGAAATGCATGCATGTCAATGGATTCTAATACTAAAAGAACTATTCCTCATCCTCCATGGTCATATGGACCCAAGGCTATAAATAACATAAAAGAAGGTTATCCAATCAAATTCTTCAAGCATTAGGGTTAAAGGTCAAGAGGGTATAAAGAGCAAAGGCTATAGATAAACTTACAGTTGGGTGATTATATGGCTGTGTTTCCATTCTTTCTGGTTTTCTTGAATGAATGTTATAGTTCTGTAACACACAAATAGACCATGCTTTCACATATCATGCTCAGAAAAAAAAAAATGCCATAGAGATATGATAGACAGCAGCAGGGGTTCAAATCAATAATTCAGAAGGTTGGGCCCAAAAAATTTAAGTCTTGTTTCCTGCTACTGGAAAAAAAATAAGGTAGGTAGGAAGGGAAATTGTTTTATTTTTCAAAAACATTTCTAACATTTTACATAGAGTTATTGGGGAAACAATCTAAATTTTTACAGTGCTTGAGCAAAATGGCCATCAGATGTTTAGGGTGGGCACGAAAAAACTAGGGTAGGTAGGATAGCAGGGAAGACATTTTTTTTTGTAGCTTTAACCATCTTGAAAATCTTAGTTTAATCTATTCACTTAGATAATACAACAGTTATGACTCTGAGGTAATATCCTCATAATTTTTTGTTTATGTAATTTGAACCCCTAAATTTATTTAAATATACAACCAAAAGCAAAATGTGAAACATCTAGTTCTAACATATCTATTATACATGCAATACTGTTTTTACTATGAGAACCTGCAAAAAAAAAACTATTGAGTGTTGAACTGTTTAAGCATTCTGCATACAACATATATTTTGTCCTCAAAGAACAAGCATAAGCAGATTAATAAGTCATCTTATATTTAAAGCCACCAATAAAATGTCAATGCAAAACAAATGTCTCATGACTCACATAAAATTGGTTGAATCAAAATGACAGCGAGGCATTTCAACAAGGATACATGGCATATTAAAATTTACCCTAAAAACAATGTAAACAATGACATCTACCTTTCTACAAAGTTTCAACAAAATTTTAAGTGGACTTGCATTCATGAAGTACTGAAGAGTGCACTGACAAATGAACAGATGAAAACATAAAATCATGGTAAGTCCCCATTCAAGGTGGAATTTGCAGGGCTGTTTTACAAAGCCAACAATAAAAAATAGTTGGGTCCTGAAAGAGTTGGCCCAGTTTACAGGTAGGCAGAAATGTGGAATTTCTGGCCGGCAAGTTTAAACAAAAATGTTGTCATGACTAAGTCTGTCCATTGTATCCAATTGCCACAAAGGACAATTAAGCTAAAAATGAGGATCTAAGCAATCTCAGAAATACATAAGGATAATAATACATACATTAATATAGAGTATTGCTAACATTGAGACAGAATAGATAGAAAAAAACAATTTGTGAAATTTTGATTTTGAGGGTAGATACACTAACTATATAGATTACTGACAAATATGCCAAAGGAAATGATAACTGAAGAATGACAATACCATGGAAGTTAATAATTTTATTACCCATAAACCACCAATGAATGTGCTTTTATACATGATGTGTTAACTGGCAAAGGTGTTCATACATGAGAATCAGAACACACTTTAATAATTCTGGCTTCTTTTCTATAAGATGCCTAATCTGTACCAAATTAAAACCAGAGTGCAAGTATCAGGTGTTGGAGGTTAAAATTCAATACAACAGGCTATTGTCACATGGTGAAAATTTTTGCAAATTACATTCAAAGCAAATAATAAATTCAGACTTGAACTGTCTACTCAATGCATTTAAGAATTTATAGCCTGATTCCTATAGAACCAAACATGCTTACATATATTGAAGCAATAATTTCCTGATAAATCCAAATTACACCTGTCATTTTAACCTGTTATACAGAAGGGCTAATGGTAGCACACTAGTGTACTGCAATCACACCATCAAATTTTAAATTGATTTTCTTTACATTCATACCAAAATCATAGTTTCATGTAAAAGAATTTGAGTCTACTCAGAAGTCAAGCTGAACACATTTTCGTATTGAAAAGTGAAACATGATTGATTGATTTTTGGGGGTTAACACCCAAGCAGTAATATTTCAGCTATATTCAGAAATAAACATTCTTTACATACACTGGAAAATATAACAGAAAAAAAAACTGTTCCGGGAGTTAACTGCAGTACAGTACAACCAGGAAATAGCTATGGCATGTATAATAAAAGAATTATATATAGCCACACTACACAGCACTCCATAGGACTTACATCATTGTCCTCATGCATAACAGGGTTGTTTGGGGGTGCTGGAGGGGCAGGACGTTTCTGTTGATTCTGTACCTACAACAGTTCTACCTTGCTTAATTCAAAATATTTAAATGCTATTCTTTATTTCCATATAATCTTAAATTATTTAGAGTTTGCACATGATTCCTCCTTATCTGCTAGATCCCTGTGGTGACATAACTAACACAAGATCTAGATGATTTGTCCAACTGGCTAACTTGCTAAACAATAAAATTGAATCCCTGACATTCCTTTCCCGGTACTCGTCCATTGTAAAACCAATTTCCTCTTTCCTGTCGTATCAATATGCAAAACAAACACATATCTCTATGTATAAACTACCATGCACAAATCCTTTACATATGATAAAAGCATCATGCATATACCATAGCCCTATCATTCAAAGCAATCACACATTGTTTTAAGAACATGAACAACATCTTTCTGATTTTATACCAACTGTGACAAAAGCATGATATATACTAAGTTTTCTAACATAGTAACTTTGCAATACATGAATCCCAAAACCACTTTAGTTCTCCTTCCTGGAAATAAGTTTTCAGAAAATAAAAATACAATTTTTGACAAAAACAATTTTTTTACTTTCAAATTACTGAAATTCATCTGAGTGTAAAATAGTAAAAGAAATGACACTGACTTTGTTGTAAAGATTGTAGGGGCATTAAATTGTACTAAATCTTCTGTCACAGTATAATTATGAATAAATACTAAACTTTGTTCTGTGGAATACTGTACCTGATCAGGAGTTTTATCGCCATTCATTAACTGTTTCTTCAGATCATTGTCAGCCTGTTTTATTGTCATTATCCAGTCAGTATCTACATTATCCTCATTGTCATCATCTCTGTTGACAGAATCAAAACAAGTTTATAGACAGGGCAGTGTAGGATAAACAAGTTAAATACAGGACAATGCAAGAAAATCAAGTTAAAGACAGAGTAGTATACAATACAGGGCAGTACAAAAAAAAACGACTTAATATAGGACAGTGTAAGAAAAAGAAGTTAAATACAGAGCAGTATAAGACAATAATATTTCAATAATTAAAGTTCATTTTGCCTACAAAAATTTCTAGTTCCGAAGTTCAAAGTGGAAAAACTCCAACAAAATACAGTGCATCATAAATTCCTGGTACATATCATCTTCTAAATACCTACAAAATTTCATAACATTTAATGCAGTAGTTTCCAGAGAGTGTGCTCACAAAAGTGTGACAAACAGGACAAAAACACTATGACTACCAATCGAAGTGGGGAGAGGGGAAAGGACATAATAAGCACATTTTTACTCTGATAATAGCATGATAGTACAGGTAAAAGTATCTTGCTTTATTTATCTTCAATTGGACCTGTGAGCAGTATCACAAAAAGGACACTCTCAATTTCTACTTGAACTCTACAAACATGTTGACCTTAAAAATATTGGATTATCCTTATCCCAGCGTCATAAATGTTTTCATATTTCATGCATAAAACATACAAATTCAAACCATTATATTAAAGCTGCATTAGCTGCCAAATTTGTTCATTTTTTATGCTAGTGGAAGCAATAAATGCCAATAATACCTACAGAATATTGTGAAAACAACGTTTTTTAATCAGAGAAGATCATTAGCTCTGATCTAATTATTTTTTGCCATCACTTCCAAAGATTGCTGACAGGACATTCAACCTGGGTTAAATATACTTTAACCTTGGTAAAAAAAAAAAATAATAACAATAACAGATATACAGGTAAGCATGTGTCTTGTTTTCATTTCATTTCCTCTGTTTCTTCATTAGTTAAACAGATAATAACCATATTTATGCCACATTATATCACAATACGAAAATTTCAAAAGGATCCTTGCATTATATTCAAATTTTTTTCTTTTACCACTTGAGTCTGCTGGTCTTCCTTGCCGTTGAATAACCACTTTCGCTTTGCAATTAGATTTGTTATTGAAGAAGTGACCCTTACAGCAAATGTGCAGATTAAGATCACCAGAAGTCACATGCATACAAATTTATCTCAGTCGATTTTTTGCTTCCATGACAATAAATACATAGACACCTATTTCATGCATTTAATGCATTTTATTTGTGGATATCAAATGAAGTTATACAGGAAAAGTACAATTTAGTAGAAATAATTCGAAGTTAAGGCATGTTTCAACAGAAACAAAAAATTATGAAAATAACAGCTAATGCAGCTTTAAGTTTCATCAAAACCAACGGAACAGTTTGGAAAGAGTCATGCTTACAAGGTATGTGGAAGGATAGTGAGACAAATAGGAAAACATTTAAGGGTTGCTAAAGATTCCAAACACCTTTTTGAGAGGAGGGGAATAAAAAATTAAGTTTCATAATGAATTGAAATTTATGAAGAATTCATTTAACACTGTGTATATAGCTACATGATCCAGTTTCATCAACATCTCAAATTGAGATTTTCTTCAAGTCCTTCCTAAACTCAAACTCTGAATAATCAGATCACTTGAAATTGATGATTTGAGGAAAAACACAGGACTTCAGGAAATTCTCACCTTATGATATTTTTATGAAGAAATTGTAACAAATTACTAACTATTTTCCTCTAGATACTTATAATTGCCTTATAGTACCTAACAATTCATCAAGCATTCATATTTTTTTTCTACTGCGTTTACAGCTCTTTATGGTGTTGCAAGTTCCTTGATCAATATCTGTTACTACTACTAAAACTAAACCTACGGCTCGCTTTCATCACTATCAGAATCGCCATTGTTGGGTTTTTCTGACTTCCATCGTTTGTATCGGTCTATTAAATCTTGTAGATATGTTGTCTTCCTAGCTCTCTGTATAAATCTATGTTTTAATAAGTCTTTGGCACTTGGTCTCTGTGAAAAAGAAAAATAAAATTTGGATTTGACACTTTCACACAGGAATTGTACATTGTACTTAAAATATTGAAGTATTGAATATTAAATAACAGTGAGCATGTTCCCACAATTCCTGGACACTCAGTCCTAACATGTGTTCCCACAACCCCTGCACATTAAGTCCTAACATGTGGTCCCACAACCCCTGCACACTCAATTCTATCATGTGGTCCCACAATTCCTGACACTCAGTCCTAACATGTGGTCCCACAACCCCTGCACACTCAATTCTATCATGTGGTCCCACAATTCCTAGTCACTCAGTTCTATCATGCGGTCCCACAACCCCGGGACACTCAGTCCTAACATGTGGTCCCACAACCTCTGGACAGTTAGTCCTAGCATGTGGCACCTCAACCCCTGGACACTCAGTCCAGTGTTAGAAACTGAATTTATTGTCAACATAGACCCATCATAATTTTACATAGACAGCGCTGTACATTTTAAAGCAACTTGAGCCAGTTTCATCATAGACCTGTTTGATTTTACATAGACTTGGTTCATAGGTCTACTGCTAATTTCTTTCACTGCTCAGTCCTAGCATGTGATCTGCCTCGAGGAATTTATGTGGCAATCAATTCCATCAAAGCTTCTACGGTTACCAGCAGTGTATCTAAGTTGGTGGGAAATCAGACAAGTAAAAAGGCAAAGAGACAATAGAGTGATAACAAATTAATGGTCTGACATACAAACTGGCTGATGACCAGTAAAAAGATTGTACCCTCTACATCTTTATAGTATGGGGCATCAACAGCATGTCTGTTCAAACAGTTTCCTCTATACACAACATAACTAAGAAATTCACTGAAATCCCACAGAAATACATGTAGTTTGAATGAAAAGGATTAATTCATAATCATTTACAATTACTATTTAGTCGTTGGTGTCAAAATAAGTAATTTCAATTTTTTGCAATATTGATTCAACTCCTGCTTTATTCATAAAAAATTCCAAAATGTGATGTTTACTTTCATGTACTGCATTTTCAACCCATTTTTTTTACAACAGAAATAGCATGGTAATTCCCAAATTGACAGTATTCTGCAAAATCAATTCTGATATTCTCATTTAAGATATATATTCTGTTAAAATTTCCTGCTATACAGGAAAACTTTCCTCAAATTGGCTTTCAATCAAGAAGCATAATTATAGAGCATTCTAAACATAATAATAACTTACATTTGCAGGCTCCTTATTCAAACAAAGCTCTACAAATTCTTTAAAAAACCTTGAGTAGTTGCCCGACAGCTGGGGAGGAGGGTTTTTTGGAATGAGAAATAATACCCGCATCGGATGAAGTTCTGAGTTTGGTGGTTCACCTTTGGCCAGTTCTATGGCCGTAATACCTAAGCTCCATATATCAGCCTGCAAATAAAAAACATCACTGTATAATTACACAAAATATATCAGCCTGCAAATAAATAACACCAATGTATTATTACACTCCATAGATCAGCCTTCAAATAAAAAAACATCAATGTGTCATTACACTTCCTATACCAGCCATAGATACACACCATGTATCAGCCTGCAAATAAAAACATCAATATATCATTACACTCCATATATCAGCATGCAATTTAAATAAACATCAATGTATCATTACACTCCATATATCAGCCTGCAAATAAAAAAAAACATCAGTGTATCATTATACTCCATATATCAACCTTCAAATAAAAATATTATTCAATGTACATGTATCATTACATGTAACATATAATTCTCATCTTCACAGTAGATCAAAGGGCATTGATGGAACACCCCACCATGCAATACTGAAAAAAGGGGGATGGCAAAATGTCCAAAATGGCCCAACTCAAAACTATATTTTTTATTTTGCTGAAAATTGACCTTAACCTGCAGTTCATGGTATTAAACAATTGTGCATAGTTTCAAAGGTTGTTGAATCTTTGACACGAAATCCTGTTTCCATCAAGTCTGTGGTCATTGCCAAAATATCAATCAGAGAAGCAACTTCCAATCATCTAGACAATATCCATGGCTTAATTCAAATTTGACAGGAAAAAAAAACAGACAGCTTTCTCTCCCAAAGGACCCAACATGTACATGTTTTCAATTTTTGACTTAAAATCAATCAACATATCAAATGTTCTTCAATGGGCATTGGAAAGTGTCAACATGCAATATGTGACATCACAATAGTATGTATGAGGGAGTTCATTTTTCAAATTTACAAGTACCACTCCTTAAGAATCGATGTTTAATTTCCAAACCTCGTATGGGTATTTAGTTTTATGGTTAATACATTGAACTAATCGAAAGAATATTGAACAATTCCTAACTTCAATGAACGTTTATTGCCATCTGCTGAATCTTATTTATGCCTGTAACGTCGACAATGACAATGTACAAAATTGTGGATGTTATTTTCCCGTAATAATTACAACAAATCATAATTAAAAGACTTAAGCAAAACAAAAATCCTTCGATTCTTCCATTTTTAGTGATGAACATCTCTTCTAGATTGACTCAATTACATGTTACTTCTCAGATTAATTTTTTTTCGATTACTATACTGGTAACATGCATTCAAAATTAGGTAATACATTGTAATGTATATGTATATATATTTATAGCCAACTTAGGCTAGATTAAACCATAACATGACAAAATACCTAACATATTATGCAAGGAGAAAATAGATATCATTTCATTCACTCATGTAAAGAGACTCCATTCTATATCTCCTTTAATTGATAGATTATCACTTAACAAACTAGACTTTGATAATAACAAAGGACTTAGTGATAGAATATCTTCAAAAAGCTAGATCAGATCTGTGTAAATAGATACCTGAATTTTTAATGAAAATCCATTTTACTTGTTGCATAATCATGTTAATAATATAACATATTTCCTACAAACCAGTCTAAGAAATAAACTCCTCAATATTACATCTAATGATCAACCTTCATTTCCTACAGTACATCATATACTTTATTGAAGAATTTCTGTAACGACCTGCTTAATTTTACATGAACTCCTTCCAAAGCCCAAGTCTACTGCTTAATTTTACATGAACTCCTTCCAAAGCCCCAAGTCTACTGCTTAATTTTACATGAACTCCTTCCAAAGCCCCAAGTCTACTGCTTAATTTTACATGAACTCCTTCCAAAGCCCAAGTCTACTGCTTAATTTTACATGAACTCCTTCCAAAGCCCAAGTCTACTGCTTAATTTTACATGAACTCCTTCCAAAGCCCAAGTCTACTGCTTAATTTTACATGAACTCCTTCCAAAGCCCCAAGTCTACTGCTTAATTTGAAGCATGTTTATGATGTACTTAGATTTAAAATGTACTAAATGTACCATGAATAAATGGCTTTCAGAATATGGTTGGTTTAGACATGTATCTGGTTGTGAAAAGATAAAAGTTAAAACAGCTTTCACTGTAATTAACCAGGTAGTACATTAAATGTATGGCATGCACTAGACATGTACATGTAATAAATCTCTATTGTTATCAGATAACCAAATATAAACCTTAATGACTTCCTTAAATATCCAGGCATTTTTACAATTGTCTAACACTTTATAAAATGAACAACCCCCTACCACACTTATATCAGAGAAAAAAAAACTACATATTTATCTTCTCTAGGTACTGATTATGTGTCATTTAAAAAAGTACTTCATAAAAAAAGTAATAAAAACACAAAAGACAATAAGAACATCAATAAACAATTTAAATTTTATGTTTTTTTAGCCTTAAGGAACCCAACCCAGGACTTCTATTCTATTTATTCAATTTATTTCTGAATTATGTCAAGAAAGAAATATGAATGTATGATAAGGTTACTTTGCATACCTTTTAAAAATTCAAGCCCAAATGTTCCAGGTTTTTGTTTTATTTCAGACAGAAAGGCTAATTGTCAGTCAGCTTTACAACCATGGACCAACATCCTTACTATTAAAGCTAGGGGACAAATGAGAACTAGACATTGCCCCTAATAGGAATAATAACCCCTGTAGCCTCTTGAACCCTGTACATTTGGGAACAAATGTGTACACACGAATCATATTGGACACAATTCTTATGGGGATAACTAAGCACTTTTGACACACAATTTTGCTGTCATTCTAAAACACTCAACTCCAAAAAGAAATCCGTAGTATTTTTGTTGATAACACAATAACAGAATATATCTGCAAATTTACTTTCAACATAAAAATCCTGAAAATATGCACACATCTCTATGGTAATATAACACTTCATTGAGTTTCATTACAATCCTGCAATAGTTAAGGAGAAGTTGGGGTCAACACATCAAACCCAAGATTTGCTGAAAAACGCTTAAATCCATCAGCTGTCATTTTTCGCCTAAACATAAATTCCTCACAATATGCACACTTCTCTATGATAATCTAACACACCACCAAGTTTCATAACAATCCTACGAGTCATTGAGGAGTTGCAGACAACCAAACAGTTTTCCTGAAAAGCATCTTACACCAGCAGCCGTCATTTCTACAATTTTTGCCCTAACAAAACTTCCTGACAATATACACATCCCATCCCATCAAATTAAACAAGAAGTTGTCCAACAATTTTGACTCAAGAAGTCTTTGGTAGGACTTATCACAAAATCTTTTCAACAATTGAAAGTTTCTTTTAATCTATCATAGTTTTCAAGATATTGACTGAAAACTATTAAAAAAAAGTCAGTTTTCCCCTTTCAAGGGCAATAACTCTTACAAGGAGTCTGAAGACTTTTGTAGTCTTAATAATATGGATTATTTCAGCTATTAAAAGAATTTGGATAAACCTAACAGTTTTGGAGATATATGTGAAAAACTACTGTCTGACCCCTATGTTCTATTTTTAGTAACGGCGGTCATGTTTTTCGACGAATCAAAAAACCCACAACAGTTCTAATTAGTCAAGTAGTTTCAGAGGTGAAGAGTCTTGTATACTTGTTAACGACGACAACAGACGCCAAGTGATGGCAATAGCTCACATGGCCTTTGGGCAGATGAGCTAAAAAGACTGCATATTACACATGAGTGCAGAACCAAAAAAAAAATGCAAAACTTCCAGTACCCTCAAACTTTTGATGGTGGTTGAAAAAAAGAGATGATCAACCTCTATTCCCATGGTGATTTTTCGATCATTAAATTAAAGTACTACAATAAAAAATGGTTTTTGAGTCCTAATTTTAATTAGAAATTACCGAAAAACTTGAAAAGGTTAGTATTGTCGGCTATGGGAAAATAAATACCACTGTTTTCCCTTTAGGAGTGGAAAAATTAAAACTAAAAACTAAAGAATATACAAACCTTGGTATCATAGGCTGACTGTTTAATGACTTCTGGGGCCATCCAGAATGGTGTCCCCACAAAAGTTTGTCTTTTATTGGTTGTGTTTGTAAGTTGTCCAGCAACTCCAAAATCTGCTAATTTTACATCACCATTTTCAGACAATAACACATTGGCAGCTGACAAAAAAAACTTGGTTCAATGTAAAAACCTACTAATCAAGTGTAACTCTTTGGATGTAAAAGTTTGCAAAATGTAAATGTTGGTAAATGTTAGTCTGCTGTTGTACTGAGTCTGTTTTGTAATTACTGTAGCAGATTCTCCACTATATACCAAAAAGTAAAATAAATCTAAGAGTTATTGCAGGCCTCCCAGATGGTCATATTCACTTATTTAATTTTCATTTAATCATTACTCAGTATGAATTCCAGTTTCTGTAAGTGTTCCCCAATAGTAACACATCCCTTAAACCTCTTCATTAATCTTACACATAAATTAAAACTGTGGACAGAGTGCATTCTAATGAAACTCAACCCAAAATTAGTTTTAAACATGTTGTGATGCAAAGAGTAGCATTACAGTTGACTGGATATAACAGACTAATTATGGTTATGAACATAGAAATTTGAATTCATTTACATGCAAGAAACATATGACAATGTGACTGTATAAACCACAACATCCACAATAATCCCTATCCACTAACCTTTTATATCTCTGTGTAATTTCCTTTCAGAATGTAAATAATCTAATCCTTTCAATATTTCCCTAAGTATAATAGCAATGTCATTTTCTGTGAAAGGCCCAGCTTTCATTAGATCCAAAGCAGAACCGCCACCAAGATACTCCATTATAATCCATAATTTGGCACCCTGTAAAACATGTTTATGGAGTTTTACATCAAATAAAATCAAATCAAAACTTACTAGAATGCATTTTTGGAGTATGTGCTTATTTTAGTGAGAAGAGTTCAATTAATTCATTCTTCTAGTGGAATTAGTTGCAACTTATGAAATGCCAAAAGGTGTGTTCAAATCAACAGCACTGGTACCCATGAGAATGTCAATAGGTGTGTTCAAATCAATAACACTGGTACCCATGAGTATGTCAATAGGTGTGTTCAAATCAATAACACTGGTACCCATGAGTATGTCAATAGGTGTGTTCAAATCAACAACACTGGTACCCATGAGTATGTCAATAGGGGTGTTCAAATTAGCAATATTGGTACCAAAGCAGTTTATCTAAAGTGTTGGTAACCACTGACAGACAACCTAACAAATAGTACATGTAGCCATCAAACTAGAGACTTCCCAACCAAAACTTATCAAAACTGCTTGCGGTGATGGAAATGAAAAATAAAATAAGTAGACAATAGTTCTTTTGACATACAATGTACATGCATCTAGTAAATTAAAATGTAAATGGTAAACTTAAGTTACTATCAGCAGAACTCAGAATGCACCTAATATTCATATTTGACAACACCCATCAAACAATAAGCAATCAAACTTGTTGTAGGATGTGACTCATTTAATTAAAGCTCAATAAAGGCCGCATTCTTAGTCTTAAAAAAAAAAGGAGCATTTCACTTTTTATTGGTATAAGGCCAAATAAAAAAAAATATGTATGGTTATGGTCACCTCTTTGAATAAAATAGGGACAGTAAGTCAGAAAATTTTATTTTTTTATTACTTTTACTTTTATTTAAACAACTCAAGAGGTCGGCTTGAAAAATCACTAAATCCCAAAAATTATGAAAGCCTAAGTGTTCAATCAAAATTTCAGTTCTAACAACTGATTACTAGTTTACAGGAAATTGAAACATGAACAGACTGTAAATTTATGGCTTATGGCTGCAAGCAGGTGTGCAGCCGATGTTTTCAATTGTAAATACCCAATTTGGTCCGGAAAAGTAAAAAATTAATCCTGACTACCGAGAATGGGTAAGGTCAGACGTTTTTTTCATTAATTTTTTTTGGGTGGGTGACTGGAACCAAACATATTTTTTAAGTGGCTAATAAAGAAATCCATCCATTCAACTTTTATATATCCCATAACAAACTTACATAACCTGCAGTCATATACTAGTGTGTTTTCGATTGAATTTTTTTTTTAATGATTGGAAATTCATGTAATATCTTTCAATGTTTGTGGTAAATTTTATGCATTATTTTTTTTTTCATCATCTGCTTACTGGTAGGTAATCGGTCAGATATTTTACCTTTAAATATGAACCAAAATATTTGGTGACAAAAGGACTGTCACACTGAGAAAGAACCATAATTTCTTGTTGTATATCCTCAATTTCATCCTCAGCTTCTTCTAAGTCAATAATTTTTATGGCTACAACTTGTTGGGATTCATTGTCTAATCCTTTAAACACTTCTCCAAAAGATCCCTTTCCAATCCTCTCCATCTTGGAGAATCTGATTTCGGGGTCAACATTTCCGTTAGACCGTCTCTGAAAAAAGAAAAGGTGGAACTTATTACAAACATGTAAGTACAAGGACTACAAATGCAGAATAAGGTAAAGAAAATCTGTCATTTCAAGAACAGTGAAAACAGATTCTAATATATAAAAGTGAGGACCTTCTGCACTAATCTTGAGATATCCAAAGAAAAGCTAACATAAAAATGTGAGAACCTTCCAAACTTAATCAGTTTCCAACATTATTTTGTATCTCAAGACCATCAAATTTTTCACTCAGGCACTGACAATCGAAGGCTGTACAGTAACAGGTATAATGTACTGTATGTAAGTAGGCTTTTTTTATGGAATTCCATCAGAATTTCCAAATGTTTGGTGTTTTTGCAAAGAAGGATGGAGGACCAACATGCTTTTTGCCTAAACCTTGGATCTCTCTTCTTTTGTCGTAAAAACCACACTTTACCTGGAGTTGATGTTCAAAGATATGTTTGTACAAAAATTATTCTATGGTTGCTGATGACCAAACTTGAACCTGACCATTTTATTTTACATGGATATTAAATAATAAATTAACAATGAAGTCAACTTTTACATGTCTTTGGTTAGTGGTTAGAGGTACAGACTGTACCTGACCAAGTCAGTTTTAATGCACTTGATTTAACATCCAATGAAAACTTATTATCTTTTCTAGATGCAAAAAAAAAAAACAATACTTCAGACAAAAGGCAAATAATTTAATTCCATTAAGTAGGAAACAATAAATGATCGAGACTAATATTAAAAATTTATGCTAAAAATCTATAATTTTCAATAACAGTGATTGCACATCTGTTTCACAACACAAACATGCAATGACAGATACAGAAATGGACACAGTTTCAAGTATTCACAGCCTTTTAATAGATGACTAAACAAGTCATATAATACAATGCTGATTATTTCACTTCCTTGTTTAAAGGTGACTTGGGTGTACAGTTACACAGATAAAATTTCAATATAATACTAATACCATAAATTTCAATATAAAACACTACTCTAGTATATAAATCAACTGCATGTAGAGATCAAGGGAGGAATTGTAAGATAGCATGTGCTGAGTAACCATGTACTTTTCCATCTAAGATAAAGGCAGGGAAGTCTGGTTATCATATATCTTACCAAACCCTGTAATTACAGATCATCTTACTTTAATTACTAAATTTTGAAGCTTTTAATAAGTTCAAGTGCTTAGTTGTACTTGGTTGTTACATGTTATTTTTTAATTCAAACACTTTGGATTCTTAGTCTGTAATAATACACTTCTCAGTTTTTCTCCAATTAAGGTTGAAAAAGATTTAAAGGTTTGCACACATCACAATAAAATATCAGTATAAATATGAGCCAAGTGGAATACTTCAAGATGATCGTTTTCATGACATTTCAGGACAACGCCCACTATGCTATCTTGCTGATATAAGAGCACTTCCTTCTCCAAGGTAAATATACAGAACCAAAATCAAACAATCAAGGTGTAAAACATGCATTATCAGATATATATATAATCAAATTTATCAAAAAATTTTCAGTCATACTGAGACAGGTTGTTTCTGTACAATATTAAAGCTTGTATTCTGTTCATGATAAATATTATGACTAATAGATTGAGCTAATGAATTTCAGAAAAACCTTATTTACAAATCTATTCAAATGTATGTTCCACTGGGATTTTGCAGAAATTTAAAGAACTAAACAAAAATTAAGCTCCCTCGGTAATTATTATCCTTCTAATTCTATCAATTCTGAAAAAAGTAGTGTTCAAACCCCTAGAGTTTGAAATACACATGCTACAGTGTTACTGGTAACTGAGGCAGGAATAACTAAATTCAAGAATATTAAAATTTCTACATACATGTAGAATAAATATGTTAAACTTGAAAGCACAACTGTTTACATTTTTCACTTAAATTCCAACCCCCAGAGAACCCTATATTGCAACCTTTAAAAAATGCTCCACTGGACATGGCTTGATGTGACCACAAAGATTGAACACTTATCTTGATGGGGATAAAAATTTTGACACAGCACTGGTTTTTGACACAGAAAAAAATTCTGCCACAGAACATGGACAGACATAATGTTTTTTTTTTGTTATTTATATAAAAGCCTTGACTTTTGTTAAACAGGGGTATTGAAATTTTGATAAAAAATGGGAAGGTTGTTTATTTGGAAAATTTCGGCAAGGTTTCTCATTTTAACATACTCCATGGAATGGAAGAACATTTTTTATAAAATAAATAGGAATGTATCATTGTAGTATTGAAAATTCAAATTATTGACAATAATCTAAAAAGTCATTGAAGATTTCATAGAAATTCCATTAATCTAAAACCATCCTTAAGCCAAACTACAAAACAAATGAACATGTCTGAATCAGTTATTTCTGTAATACATCTGTACAATGATTTATATGATGATATTGACTAGTGATCAAGTTTAACAAGTCTTGTAAGGTAGTATAGTTTGACAAGTGCATGTACATGTATACATGTATGCAAAGAATTAACTTGAATAGAGTACTGACTACTTTAGTTACAGAATTAAATTCCCTAAATTAAAAAAAAATACATTTTAACATCTGAGTCATCCAGCATATCATTTGCCTGGATTGTTTTTCTCTATGTACATTCAAATGCAGATTGAACTATTCATAGACACAAAATAATAATACTAATTAAATTAAATCAACCAACAGCAAGCCAGATCAAATCATACTTTAGTACCAGATGCTATGTATTGCAGATAATCCACATGACTTTCAGCTATCATGAGAGTTACACTCAAGAAACTTCAAAATGTTTTATTCAAAACCAGGTGCAAGTAATACTTAAGCCTTAAAAAAGTAATTATATCTATAAAAAAAATTATTTTATACTTGACACATCTTTGAATTTTGATTGTGATTAGACATTTGACCAGAATTAAAGTGATCCTTTTTGGGACCCTTATTCCTAATAATCCCAGTCAGAGCCTCCAGAATCAATCCAAATCTTCCAGGTGATTATACCACTTTATGGTACAACAAAGAGATTCATTCCCTTTTACTGAAGTTATTGTCTGAACATCAGTAAAACACTTGCTTTTAGCCCATTCCAGCCCTCAATTCTTAACTGTTTCAAGTCAAATAATTGTCTAGATATAAGCAAAATGCTTGTTTCTGACCTTTTTTTTGGCCTATCATTACTGACATTACGTTTTTTATTTATTAGACACACCTCAACCAGTACTTCCGGTTTAAAGATGCCTTCCGAACAAGGCAAATTTAAATTGGATCAAAGAAATGATTCCGGCTTTAGTATATAATAGGGATGCCATCCCTGGAAAGCCCTTAAAAAGGAAGCTTACTGATGCAAAGGTTAAAGCTCGTCAACAGGAATATGAGGAAAAATGTAAAACGAGGAGTTTTAATCCAGAATGGAAAGTTGGCCATCAGTGGCTGCTAATTCTTGTTTTTGTTTTTTTTTTGTCCGGCAGATAATTGTCGGTCCAGCAGATTTTATAAGGTTGCCAAAAGTCAGGCAGGTTAAAAAATAATTTCACCAGGTCTGGTCAGTTTGAAAATAGAAAGTGGTTGTCATGTATCATTCCCTACAGATTGTGGTGGACAAGTTTCACACATCCACAATGGTATTAACGTGCACAACGAGTCTCTTATGATTAGAAGCTAAAAGGGTATCGCAAGGCAGTAATAAATAATGCTTTGTCCTAGGAAGAACCTTTTAAGTTTCAGTTGTTTCTAACAATTCTGCATCAAACATGACACTTCATCATCAACCACAAATAGAAGGTCCCTGGTATGCATGTCATGACCTTATGCTCCAATCTGAGGGAACTGGACACATGTACATAGGAAGGTAGCATGCCTGGTTGAACCATTTAAAACTGGGTACAGTACACTATGTTTAACACATACATATACCAGCTTTTCTTTATAACCAAAGAATGTTTTGTTAAAATATTCATTATTACAAAATCTTATGTTATGGAAATTTCATGAGATACACTGTATACAAAAGTCTGTTTCAGTTCATTTAAAGTTATGAAAATTATGGAAATTTTCTATTTCTTATTTGACTGATATTTTGTTTTGGAAAGGTACAAAATGCATTACCAACTTCTTTACCTAACTAATTATTGTCAATTTCTCATTTTCATTAGAATTTTACACGTTTCTGAAAACATTCAAAAGGTTATAACTTCAATTCTAAGATTTTGTGATAAGGTTTGAAAGATTCTGAAACTGTTTCAATTTTTGAAAAACGTGTAAAAATCTGAATTCTGTACTGCATATACATGTAGCATCAATTCATGTTCCGGCAAAGAATTAAGCAAAAATGATAAAAGAAAGTTTCATATATGGAATCTTACTTGCTTTTAATTTATTGTCCATGAATATTTTGATAATATTATGGTGTTCCAACATAAATTGTATATTGAAACTGTACAGATAACTAAAATATCCCAATGTGATTTTAGGTAAAGGAATTATTGGTTGCAAATTTAAAGAACCTTTTTAAAACAGAAAATAAAGTAAAAATAAATTTTCACAAAATATTTTAAAAAATCACTGCTTCAAGCCTTGCCATCACATCATTAAAAACATGTGTACAAACTTTCAGTTGGAAATATCAAGAAATAATGAAGGAATCAGCATAATAGTATTTGAGTAAGGGTACAAGCTTACTTATTTTGTAACCTATCTGCATGTACATGTATAAACTAACAACAGAATAAGGTTGCAAAAATACAGAAATCCAAAGCCAGCCATGCTCTCATTACTTAAATTTTAAACTCATTAATAAATCGAACAGGCAACTTTATTTCAGTGGTTTTTTTGACAATTGTGAATTTCAATGTCTTCAGAATTATAAAATTGCCCTGTATTTGATTATGAAACTAATGTAATAACTAGGGTTTCAGTAGAAGATAGAACAGATACCAAAGTGTATCAATTTAAGAAAACAAAGTGGTATCATATAAAGGGGGACAACTGAGTTTAGAATTACCAAATTCTAGCTTTGAGTTCAACATAATTATGATAATAATACACATTATTGAACATTAAAAGACAAATTCCTTTACATCCTCATAAACAAATCAATGTTCTTTCTCTTGTCCTAAATGGTTTTAAGAACTAGTAATCTGTAGGAACACGGCCAAAAAGGGGAATGACAAGGCCACTAAGCTCATGAGACCTCGAAATAAAGTGAACACTTTAGTGGCTTGGTCGTTTCCTTAAGACACAACAAACTGAACACATATTATTTTGTCGAAAATGTTATAATTTGGTGTCGAACGAGTGTTGTCAAGTGTTCTTACCTGCGGCTGCGCCATCATTTTGGCGACTGTCAAAATCCCTGAATGAAAACAAACGACCTTAGTGCGAGTTTAACGAGTATGTTATTATTTGCGTCTAGCCTAATCGCTCAGTTCAAATATACGGTGTTTTTCTGATGGCATAAGTTTGAGTTTTTGACAGACATTGGTAAGATATCAGTAATTTTCGCTCCATCAGGCGATCTATTCCTGTTTCGGCCATATTGTTTCCGCCATCTTACTTCACATGTATTATGGGCGTGGCCTTCATTCCAGTTTTAGGACACACAATATAGTTCCATTTCAGCGTCACTAATTTAGGACAGTTTGGAATATTAAGGAAGACTTTTTTGTTTTCCGAAAGAAAACAAGATTTGGAGAATGAAATCTACTAATGAATAAAAGAAATTTAGTTGAAAAGTAACATCAAAATCATTCCGCTGAGAAAAATTGACCTCCATGACCTCTTCAGGTGCAAACCTGCTCCTTGTCATTCAAGAAAAGAGGGGGGCTATATCAACTACTGAAAAAAATGTTGCAATTCGTCTTATTGGCTTCAGAAAAATAAATAATATCGTAAGGAGTTCAAATTGAACTCATAAGCCTTCTTGCGTTTCCATGAAAGAAATGTAGACATTAAAAGGGGGCATATATCATATCCTTCCTGGATTAAGTTACAGATATAAGGTTGGATTTTCGTCGTGTTCTTTTTGTTTGCTACATTCGGACACATCTATAAACTAAAGTTCCGTAGTCTGGGATTACGGCAAGCCAAAGTGGACAAAAATCAATATTTTGTAATATTAGAAAATGAATTTTTAATATTACAAAATCATTTTTCAATATTAGAACAGATTTTTTAATATTAGAAATTCAATTTGCAATATTAAAAATTCATTTTCTTATATTACAAATTCCTGATTTAGTAATATTATAAAATATTACACATTTTGTAATATTACAAATTGAATTTGTAATATTAGAAAATGAATTTGTAATATTAGAAAATGAATTTATAATATAAAAAAGTCACTTTGCAATATTGCAGAATCAGTCACATTTTTTTAATATTGCAAAATGATTTTCTAATATTAAAAAATCGTAACTGAATACGACAAATCCATTTACTAATATTAGAAAATCAATTTCTTATATTAAAAAATCATTTTTTAATGTTAGAAATTAAATTGAATTTTTAATATTAAAAAAGTGTTTTATGATATTAGAAATCTTATTTGTAATATTAGAAAATTGACTTGTAATATTAAAAAATCATTTTTTAATATTAGAAAACATTTATTTTCTAATATTACTAATTCATTTTCTAATATTGAAAAATCATTTTCCAATATTACAAATTCCTGATTTAGTAATATTATAAAATATCACACATTTTGTAATATTACAAATTGAATTTGTAATATTAGAAAATCACTTTGCAATATTGCAAAATCAGTCACATTTTTTAATATTACAAAATGATTTTCTAATATTAAAAATTAGTAATTGAAGAGACAAATCCATTTTCTAATATTAGAAAATCAATTTCTAATATCAAAAAATCAGTTTTTAATATTAGAAATTCAATTGAATTTTTAACATCAAAAAAGGATTTTTTAATATTAAAAGGGGTTTTGTAATATTACAAATCAAATATGGTATATTAAAAAATGAATTTGTAATATTAAAAAATCATTTTTAATATTAGAAAACACTTATTTTTGTCCACATTGGCTTGCCATAGGGGATTAAGTGTATATAAATATAAAATCCCTGCATGGTCATTTTATTTTGAATAAGTTCGCAGTTATAATATCTTCGTGTTGTTATCCTGGATGTTTTCAAATTTATGCAGGACCAGATCCAGTCACTAAGTCACAGGAGGTGGAGTGCCAGCCGAGGTTCCTTAGAAAAAGGGGGTGCTTGCACATATTTTTTTTTTGCCATTTACTATAATTTTTTCCCATGAAGATGACAAATTTTCCAATAAAAAGGAGGGTGCTAACCCCCCGCACCCCTCTGGATCCGCCACTTTCTCAACTTAAGACGATGATTGTGACCTAGATACCGCCAGACGATGATTGTGACCTAGATACCGCCCATGTGCTAGATGCTAAAACTCTGTAGGAATCCATACAAACAACGCTTTCTAGTTACATCTGCAAAATGTACTACCAAACCTCTTTCAAATCTTTAAAAATTAAATTTATGCTCACTACTGTCAAAGAAAGTAGGCACTTAATAAACTACTATCAATTCAATCTGGATCCTGAAAATTTCGAAAGATCTTCTGGAAACCCTCCATTCTAAATTATTATTAGAATATAATAGCATCAATGCCTATGTTTTTTCAACCCTTTGTAGGTTACTATTCCCCTAACTCAGTTAAAATCCCGACTCAAAAACATAATACACGTACATCGTTGTCACTCTAGCTAGAAAAGACAGTACTCGAGCTTCCAAATATACAGAAGATGTCATCAAAATGCTGGAATTTTTATCATACCTTCATATTTTTCCAGCTTGGTGGACGCGTTTTTTAACAAACGGTCCCCATTCAAATGGGAACAAATTAATTAACTGTGCGCCGCTACTCGGTGACCCATTCCTTCCCTCATATGAGATTGACATTATAGCTGATCTGATCCAAAAGAAGGAAAATCGGTTAACAAGATAATTTGATCTCAGTTTCTGCTATATTGATGACGTAATAACTTTAAACAATCCTAGTCTGGGGAAATATACATCGCATCTACCCAAAGAACTTGAGATGAAGGACACGATTTGAAGTCAGTCTCATATCTTGACCAACGCTTAGAGATCGATGGTAAAGGAAAACGCATGACCACCTATATATACGACAAAGACGATGACCTCATTCCGTATTGTCAACTTTCCTTTCACCTGTGGCAACTGCATGCGTATGGAGTTTGCATATCACAACTCATACGTTTAATACCGGAGCTTGTTGTAACTACGCGGACTTTTTGTACCGAGCTTGACTTCATACAGTTCAGCTTCTAGAACAGAGTTATGTTGCTATAAGATTAAAGTCTTCATGTATGGTCGTCATCATGAACTCATGGATCGATGCAATGTACCCATCTGCACCATATGAGAACCGATTTTTTCACCGTGTCATAGTTTTCCTTCCCCCTTTCGTCTACCCCGAACGTTACTCCCATATTGTAAGCGGTTGGAATTCCGATCCTCCATATACCAACGTTAGGATGGCACCAAATCAGAAAAATCTTGCCAGACAACCTCTAGCACTGCTGGAGTACCATTGCGTGACATTTTTAGTAACTCGGTAGGTGTTTCTAGAAAAGCAGCGGACGCTTACCCTATCGGTGTACCTGATCCTAGTTTTTAGTTTAGCCAGGGTTGCTCATTTACTTTTATTTCTTTGTACATTTTCTCGGTTGTTTTATGTTCTTTGTTGAGTGTGTCTTTTTTCTCTATCTAGTCTTCATCCTTGGAAGATTTCCGCTCAAATCTCGGTTCCCTTGACTATATTTATTTTTTTCCCCTCTTTTCAGAATTATAGCGTTTCACAGATTTCAAGCTTTACCATTAATATTTCATCGGATCAAACGGGGTGATGATTTGCACGATTTATTAAGACAGCACAATGTTTGAAGCGGAATAACTCGTGTCCCTTTACAATAGAAGAACACATAATTTTTTATTAATCACACATAATGACATTTAGATACATGTTAGTGCAGATGAAGCTTCTAGTTTATACTGTGTCCGAGCATTAATAATATGTTAAATATGTATATAAAGGCGTAGTTATCACAAAAATAATAAAAACTTTAAAGAAAAAATGTATATTTTAAAGACGCAGATCCAAGGAAGACGTACCGGACGTACGCGCCTCCCTGAAAATGGAAAAAAAAAATCTGTATGAATATTGAATTTCCGCTAATCTACTCCCCAAAAATTGTCTTGCCTTCCTTCGCTAGGCAAGTCTATTTTCACACCCTTACCTGAAATCCTGGATTCGCCCCTGCGTTAGAAAGGAAAAAACTTCGATTTATAACAAAGCTGTTTATTTCCTAAGAGTCAAATAAAAGTGGTTGTTTGTTTTCAACAATTATAAACTCTCTAGCCACCTTCAAAATAATAAAATCTGTATGTCTGAGCATTCCCAATAATGATGAAAAGTTACCCACTCAAATTCTGAGTTTGACAAAGGAGAAACATGCTAATTGTTCTTGGTTGGAATGCCCATTTGTTTGGTGTTTAAAATATCAACATTACAAGAGCAAAAATAGGGCCACAATTGGAACGCCGTTTTTTTATGTTGATGTAAACATCGCCCTTGATGATAAATATTGAAAAAAGAACGTCTGTCAAATGAGTTACGTACAGTATATTTCCCAATGATAGCCAACGTGTGAAACCAGTTTTCATAGATTCGTTTGCACGTCCCAAGACCAAAATTGGCAATCAATATAAATATTTTGTTAAAAATGTAAACGAAATAAGTATAATTTTGGTTATCAACTCTATATTGACTCACGACTCTATCATTTCAGACTACAAGTTCTAAATTTCGATTTAATAATACCAATTTTCATTAGTTAGATAAAATAACATTTTCATGATCGTGAAGGAGGAGGCGAGGAAAATTCCAGATCGTAAACAAATTTAAAAATATTTTCTCAGTACTCGAAATACACGTTTTACTTATATGTGACAACTGTATATATATTTTTGTAAATGAATACAAGAACTAATGTAGATTTTTTTTTAAATGTTTTATTGAAACTTCACCCATCCGTTTATTGTATAGTTGAAACTAAGTGACATCCTGACTACTAATTTTTGTGTTCCGGAAAACAATAATTATGGCAATAGTACAACTGACCAAGTGCCGGGCAATGGCACTAACAATTCAATGACACTAAAGTTCTGTTTTCATTATTGCTGAAATGTCTGATTTTGAATTATAGGAGTACTTGAAAAAGAATTTCAATCTGCTCAATATCAAAAACATTTTATAATTATACCTGATGTTTATATTTCAAAATTTATCTTAATTCTCATAAACATTGATATAGAGAACATAAGCAAAACAAATAAGACAACACACACACACACTAATTAAATGAATAAATATGTACATAATATTTACATAGAAAACAGACAGAAGGAATGGGTGCTTAGTCAAGAATACCAATGTCTTATCCGGCAAATTACAAAGTTTATGAAGAAGAGATGGATTTTTGCATGGTTCACATCAGGTTCGAAAATGCGAATGTGAAGTAATAATTTAGATAATATCTTGGAAAAAATTTGTTTGCGTTTCTCCGAAAAGGAATCACCTAGTTCCTGATTATTACATAATACACAGAGTCTGTTTTCTCTTCCTATACCTTTCGATAGGTAAAAAAATATTTGTAGTTCTGAATCTGCTCCAGACAGTATCAAATGCTTTTCGACTACCTAAGAATGCACAATAAACTTTACTGTGAGTTCAATATTTTGAAATATGTTTTCATAAAATATAAAAGAGGCTGTCGGGCATCCGAAGTCGCTCTGAAATCCCTGCTGAAGAGGATTAGGACAAATTTCAGGTGTAAGAATATGGGATTGTAAACAAGACAACTACAATTTCTCAAAGACTTTCAGCAGGCACGATGGTAGACAATCTGTTCTGTAGCTATCGGTAGACCATTTAACTTTGTTACCGCCTTTGAAGATTGGAACTATCAAGTCTTTCTTCCATTGTTTGGGGGCGTTAAACAGGAAAGTCCATGTTTTAACAAGAATTTTGCCTCCATGAATTAAGGAGGTAGACCTAGGGTAAGGGAAACAACTCTTGAAATCAGTGATATGTTTGTATTGTATTCAATTTCACCAAAGCCTATAAAACTTTCATATGAAACAAAATTAAATCAGTCCAAGTTACTTCGACGCTTACATGAATTTGATGTAAAATGCTGAATACTAACGTTTCAATGATTCGTAGGAGTTGTGTCCCTTACCTTAGGTCTACCCCCTAAAATGTTCATTTTGGTATCTTGTCCGGACCGCAAGCTTTTTCCATCTTGAGCCCTTTGATAATCTTCAATTTCTTCCTCATTTATGACGCCACCAGGTAGTTCCATTTGATCATCGTCGGAACACTGAGTTTGTATCCGACAGCATTTGTTTAGGATATTATGGAAGTTTTCATTGTCAAAGGACGTATCGTACACAATACACAGTGTTTGCCTTCTCTTCCCATATTTTTCGATAGGTAAAAACAAATATTTGTAGCTCTGAATCTGCAGAATCTATCTAGCTGCAAAGAAATTCAGAAAATAAAAATATTCCTCGTATTCAAAATTGGTTATGAAAATCCTATAGTTTAATTCCTTTTGCAAATAATTGTTGACCGTCAATTTTGGATAAATTGATCATTCAATCTCTGTTTGACTGCAAGTTTAAGCCATTCATTATTTTGAAAGTATAATGCTAGTAAAAGCAACTGTCTGATTTTCACTCCTTCGAAATCACATAAACTGAACAATTCCGAATACATGTTTAAATTTGGACATGGATCTGTTTCTGTAAAAGATAAAGTCACCTACGCTGGGACATTAATTGATTCTTGCCGAAAAACTTCTGAAAGAACTGAAAATGCGTGTAAGAAATTGAAGAAAAACTTACATTCCTTGCATAATATTGGACTTAACTGGGATGGTATGCCAACAATAACTAATAGCATACTTTGGAAACGAATTGTGTTACCAACCGCCATGTATGCTTGTGAAACCTGGGGTAAACTGACTTTTACCGAAATTCAGATGCTTGAACAAACGCAGCGTTACTTTGTTCGTTTAATTCTTGGCTTTGATAGACAATCACCGACAGATTCGTGTATCTGCAATATTGGATTGTGGTCAATCGAAGGACTTATTGACAAGTTTAAATTACTTTTGTTTGGTAGATTGTGCAGAGCCAAACACAATACAACACATAAACAATTATTCTGTATCCGTTTAGGTCAGATTTTTACTGGAGATTGTAATGAAAACTCATTGACATATGATATGGTAAAAATTCTTACTAAATACGACATGTTATCATTCCTGGAGTGTTTTCTTGAGGTTACTTTTATTCCCGACAAACGACTTTGGTCAAAAATCATTAAACAGACCACAGACATTCAGGAAGAAACACGAAGAAATATGTACCATGTGCAACCGTTACAAACATGACATAGTGAAACATTTAGTTCTAAACTGTGAACAAATTATTGATGAGAGAAACACTATGTTTTATTCTCTTGTTGACATATTGCCAGTTCAGCAATCCGTTACGTTCTTCCTTCAGGACGAGGAAGATATACTGGCATCCCTACTCGGTGGAATTACTGACTTCATACAAACACTAGAATCCGATGTTTGGAAACATCTGATATACTGTTTGACAGGTCACCTTTATAAAATACCTCAAATTCAAACCTGTTTTGGGCGACCATAGATTCAATTTTGGACACTGAAATGTCATACATATTTTTGGACTTGATTTTTTTTTGTGTGTGTGTAGTGTATACTAATTGTGCCCCTTTTGTATGTAAATTAGTGTTGTGAATATAAAATGTAACTCATCATTAATGGTGGAAATAAAGAAAATCAATCAATCAATCAATCATCAGTGGGCCATGATCAATCTTACGCATATGGATATTGACAATATGTCATAATAGTATAACACGTGATGGTAAATTGAAACATTATGCTACTTTTCTACAAAGTGGGTGAGCGTAATAAAATTAGGAAGAAAATTTACATTGTTTTTTTTTCATAGCATGAATTAATGTAAAAATAACAATATATTGTAGACTTACTGGCCCAACTTATATCAGAGACTACCAATATACTGTAAAAAGAAAAACAAACTTTTTTTCAAACCAATTACTAGAGGATATATTAAAAAAAAAAATACAGAATACAGCATGTCATTTTAATTCTGAACCTGTATGACAGGAACTTATATTTATTCAAGATTATCTTGTATTATTAGATTATTTGATATTGTTTCAACGAGAAAAGCCGCTCGACGAGATAAGCATGAGAAACTCCCACGAGTTGAAAAAATATTTAACAATCTGTTTATCGCTGTTCTGAAGTGAAAGGTATTAGTTTTCTTTTATTTTCAGTTTTCCTGACTTAAATGTGTAAATTATATTAACGCTGCAAAGTTTCCTTTCGAGACTATTTTTCGGCGACATGCTGCGTGACGTCACGTATGTTGTTCAGCAGTGATACACGTAATTTGAAAAAAAAAAATCGGTTAACTATGTCGGTCGCGTTTAAAATTTGTGAAGTAATTTTGGGATTTATTCATTCTAATCTGATTAGTTCCTGTGTTTTATCATTTTCCATTGTAGACTAGAAAATAGTCCACAAATTAGGCATTGTTTCATACACAGTAAATAAACAGGCAGTTATTTGGGTCGTCAAATATTCCTACGCTGTTGCTTGTATGTCACGCGAGGACATAGAAACTAGCGATAATTTCCATTCTCACTCGACTGGTGTGAGATCGAAAATTATCGTATAGCAAGATCAATGCGATTTTCAACAAATTAGCGATAGTATTAGATTATTTAATTTTTTTTTTTCAACGAGAGGGATTTTCTCATGTCGGCTTTGCCGCGAGACGAGATGAGCATGAGAAACCCAAGCGAGTTTAATTTATCTAATAATCTGTTTTATCGCTGTTTTTCTGAATTGTAAGATATTAGTTTTCTTTTATTTTCAATTTTCTCACCATAAATATGTTCTATAAACGCTGCAAAATTTCCTTTCCACTGTTCGGGACTATTTTTCAGCGACGTGCTACGTTACGTCACGTATGTTGTGCAGCTGTGATACACATTAAAAAAATCGGTAAACTATGGCAGTCGCGTTTAAAATTTGTGGAATAATTTTGGGATTCATTCATTCTGATTGGGTAGGTTGCTGTATTTAATCATTTTCCACTGTAGACAAGAAAATATTGCCACAAATTAGCCATTATTTCATGCGCAGCCGGTTATTTGGGTCGTCAAATATTCCTACGCTGTTGCTTGTATGTCACAGGGGGACATAGAAACTAGCGATAATTTTCATTCTCACACGACTGGCGTGAGATTAAAAATTATCGTATAGCAAGCTCAAAGGGATTTTAAACAAAATAGCGATAATAATTAATAACATCTTGATAAGCTTTATTTGCTTGATTTTGTATGATTATACATTCATTCCAGTTTTTCTATTTCCACTACATTTGTATCTCAAAGTTAAATTTAAGGTGTTATCTAGCAATGTCATTTATGTTATATGTTATATGTTACATGTTTTATGTTATATGTTATATGTTAGATTTGGAACGCTGTAGTAAGTTGGGCGTATAACGCAAAAGCGCGGAATTACAATGGTCTACGCTGTAGTGCGTTGGTTGGTATAGAGCAAAGACGCCAAGGCGTGTTGGTATCCTATTCAACATTACCACGAAAGTTTACGTGCATAAACTAATATAGAAAAGTCGTGAAAGAAGAATGTACTTAAGCGTCTTGAAGTTATGATAATAAGGTAAAGTTTAAAGGGAGTATGCATAATTTTTGTTCCTATGGCAAGCCAAAAGTGGACAAAAATGAGCATTTTCTAATATTAAAGAAATGATTTTTTAATATTACAAATTTATTTTCTAATATTACAAATTAGATTTCTAATATCACAAAACACTTTTTTAATATTAAAAATTCAATTAAATTTCTAACATTCAAAAACGATTTTTTAATATAAGAGAATGGATTTGTTGTATTCAGTTGCGATTTTTTAATATTAGAAAATAATTTTGTAATATTAAAAAATGTGACTGATGTTGCAATATTGCAAAGAGACTTTTTAATATTACAAATTCAATTTCTAATATTACAAATTTATTTTCCAATATTACAAATTCATTTTCTAATATTACAAAATATGTGATATTTTCTAATATTACAAAATATGTGATATTTTATAATATTACTAAATTAGGAATTTGTAACATCAGAAAATGAATTTGTAATATTACAAAATGAATTTCTAATATTAAAAAATCTTTCCTAATATTAAAAAATGATTTTGTAATATTAAAAATTCATTTTCTTATTTTACAAAATATTGACTTTTGTCCACTTTGGCTTGCCATATGTTCCTACATAAATAAATCAATTTTCTCTTATTTTCAGAGTTCCTGTCATAAGTATGGCCTGGTATCAGATAAAATTTGTTCTGTGCATAATTCTGTCACGTACATTTTTTAAGTCAATTTGAAAATTTTACTTTTATTAAAACTTTATGTGATATAATTATTAAAAAGAGTAACCGGGACCACTCTATATTTTGAATTGGAAAAAATATTGCTTTTTATTAAATTTGATATCCTAATTTTTTAACTTTTTAAATAGTAAGACATGCTTTCACAGCGAAGAATGGAGCGTATTCTATTGTTGAAGTTTGGCATAGAAACTAAACTATTCATACTGCGATAAGCGAGAAGTTAAATGAGCGTATAAGAATGTCAAGGAGTAATCAAGGGAACCAATGTTATAAGGTAATCAAAAGAATGTAATCCAGGGACAAATACCAGACATGGAAAACAGACATACACAACAAAGAACATAAAGTAACTAAAATCATTCATACAAAGTAACAAAAGTAAATGAGCAACTCGAACTCCACTAGAAACTGGGAAGTATGGGCCAGGTGCACCGGTAGAGTAAGCGTCCTCTGCGCAGATGGATACACCGTAGCGATGACTTCAATCTTGTAGCAACACAACCCTGTTCCAGAAGCCTATTTGTGAGAAGTCTAGCGCGATACAAGAAGTCTGCGTAGTTTCGGCAAGCTCTGGCATAACGTACGCGACCATGGAGCATCCGCGTCCCATCGCGGTTCCGAGTCTTACGAGAAGAACTTGTGGTTGATCCAATTTCGCTCTTGTATTGACAATCAAAAATATGTTTAAAAATATGATAAACACACTGAGTGTTTTTTTTTAATATCCTTGACTACCCTGTCGGGTTTCGCTCGGATGGTATGATAAACAGAAACCAATACATGTATATATTTTGGTTTATTCCTCCGATGCCAACATCCTTTGATCTACCGATAATTTACCTGTAAAATTTTGTTGGTGTTCAAGGAATGGGTTCAGTAGTTATCACAACAAAGGTGCATGCTTATCAAAACATTTCATACTGATTAACAGATAGATAAATTACTGGTAACTTATTTCAATTCATATTTCAGATAGTTATTCCAGTTGTTAAAATCTTTTTTTTTTTTTTTTTTGCTTTTTCTTCACAAAATCATACATGTACATGTATAGCACAATAGACTTTTAAATTATTTTTGTATATCCCAATAATTTGAAAACATTTCAATCTATCATTCTACTTTATGTAGGAATACTAGTATTAGAATAGTTACTAAGTATGAGGTTTTTGTTCAAATATTTGTAATTGCTACACAATGTAGAAGATCTGTTTTTGCTGTAAGTGGTTACTATCATTTGATATCACATGAAGCATAAATAAGTACAAAAATATATTTATATTAATTAGTTAAAACGTTAGAATAATAAAGAATAAAATAAATCATTGATATAAAGTTCAGAGTTTGAAATGATGTTTATTGATGTTAAATTTCGGAATTTCTTTAAGATTGTTGTATATGATTTATACATTTTTAAAAATAAAAATTAAAAATATATTAAAATTTTAACTTTTTAATAATTCAATTTTATTATATTCTTACATATTTTTAAAAATCGGTTGTTTTCCATATAAAAAAAGTATAAAATGTTATCAACTTTACTAATTAATTTCAACAGTTAAATACTTACAAAAACATTTTAATTGTTATAAAAACACCTATTGTTATAATACAAACATCTATTGAAATATTTTTGCCGGCATTAAAGGAATAGGTAACATATAAAATGTTGGCATTCAAGGAAGACACCTATATTTTATAGTTGCATGCTAAATCAAATAAATGGTTCACTATTTTAAAAAGTCTTAGCCACCTCCTCCACGGTCATTGTAGGTATTATTCGGTCGTTTTCATACATTTTTTTTGTACGACATCTTGAATGTTAATATAGATTGTACATCTTTAATTGTCTGTCAAATTTGGGAAATAATAGGAATCAGGACAAAATGTATCCACATCCATGATAAAATACACGGGGCGAAGTGCTGTCTTTTGTATTTCGTGACTATTTATCAAATTCAATCACGCATTACGCCATATTATTTGTAAATGGTAATCATTTTGACAGAACCTAGGCATTTAATTTTTTTTTTATTAAAGTACAGAATTGCTATAATTGTTGAGAAAGTAACAAAATGAACTGAAAAGCACCTAATTGGTGCTTCTCGCTTGACAGTGTGATGGGTTGATGTGTATATAAGTCATAGCTGGTAAAAATGTATACTAAATCTTCACCGTCACACTGTCAAGTGAGAGAAATGATCGTGAACAGGCCGATTGTATTTGTAAAGTATTGCAGCATGGAGGATGTCAAGGACTGTGAACAAAAATGGTATTACTTTATTGAAAATTTTAGCAAAACTAAAACTATGTGGAACTTATCGTTTTGTATCATGTTGCGAAAATAAAATGAAAACAACCAATTGATTTAGAGCAACGGCTACAATAATGGCTGCACAAATACATTGCTTGGTCTGTGTCCCTGGGTAAGATTCTTTGTCTTGGTTCCCTTGATTATTCTTGTAAACGTTTCATATAAATTCGCGAAGAAGTTGAATATTATATTAGTAGGAGTTGTAGATGCAAACGTATGGATGGATGGACAGACATACGTTTCGCAATGAAACCACCCGTTTCCAAGTGAGAAGAGAATAAAATACAAGGAAACAAATGATATCAGTATCCTACACAGATCTATAACCACAACAACCGTCATCATCCAAAATAATCGTCCAACCACTACATGCATTGGTTAGCATTAAGCAAAACAAACACACTACTATTGTAAACAGTCATTTAAACATTGTAAGATCGCTTGATAAAGATACACTGTCTAAACTCTGTAAAGTTTACTTTCACTCGCTCTTTGAATGTGGCTGTGAAATTTTGAATGGTTATGGAACTTTGAACACCTATGAACTTGAAAAAAACCACTACTTGGTACTGCTAGGATTGTGACTGTGTTATCAATATGTATAAAAAAAAACAGACTACTTGTACCATCAAACAACAAAGAAACATTAAACACCATATGCTTGTGAAGTGGTGTATTACTGCACATGAAATGTAAATTAATAAAATCAAAATCTGGTTTGTCATATATTTTTGTACTGAGATAAGTAATGTGTAATGTCGTTGTATTCGAGGTAAAGGTCTAAAACTGACACGGAGGAAGCTGTATCAGTAGAAATTTCCTTTCTTGTGAACGGGAGTCATCTTAATATATCGATTTCTGGGATTAAAGGATCTATAGCTTTTTTACTCTTCTTGTGCTTCACAAAATTCTAAAGAAACTCCAATTCTTATGAATAAAAATATAGACCAGCTCTGAGAGGGGGACAATAAGTGCCCATTGGAATGCCGATAATTTGCTTAAAATTTCCCTCAGAAAGTGAGAAATATGTTGTCAAAGAAAATCTCTATAATAACGGACCACCTGTTGCCCGGTATAGCAACTTTTGTCTTTTTTTTGTTTTATAGTGGTAAAATACGTGGAATTATAACTTTTAATTCAATTTCTAAGAAATGGCAATCCTGCAGTTTAATGGAATGTGGATTAATCCTTTTAGACGGATTTACTGCACCATGAAAACTGATTTATTCAACGGGTCATAGTTTTCCTTTCCTCGTTTGTCTACCCCGGACTTGACTTTTTATGAGCATCTCGGCGGGTGGACCGGTGCACCTGGTCCATGCTCCAAGTTTTTAGTGGAGTCCGAGTTGCTCATTTGCTTTTGTTACTTTGTATGTATGATTTTAGTTACTTTATGTTCATTGTTGTGTATGTCTGTTTTCCATGTCTGGTCTTTGTCCCAGGATTACATTCTTTTGATTACCGCTGTAACCTTGGTTCCCTTGATTACTCTTTCAATTTATCGTGAGGTAGACGGTATATTTAATGTTGAAAAGTAAAATGTTTTGAATATGTTAACTGCAGCGAAGAAACGAAATTAAAGACTATCCAAAATATCTTTTTAGAATCTACATATGATTTATCGCACTATACGCGAGTAAGCATTTTGGCGATATTTTAGCTGTCCCTTATTCATCGAGCACAAAATCCGATCAGACAGACCTTTTACTGCATAGTTAGACGATCCTGCTATGCACCTTTGTTTGTTTGGATTCTTATGCAGTTTCGCTGTCAAATACAAAAATAGACACATATGCAGACATCTCAACGAAGCAATGAAGGGCTTGTGCATGGTTATATAAAATGTTATCCTTCTCGAACGTGCTGCAATTGAATGTAGGATTACCCTAATTTTTGTTGATTCCATATTCTTGTATTAAACATTTGTATTATTGCGCTTTACATACAAAAACAATGTTGTTAGCGGCTTTGTCTACAATGACAACAAAAAATTTCTCATCAAGGGAGAAAAGGCATTTTGCAGCTTCATCGTCATTAAATGCCGACTTAAGTCAGTCATTCATGTGGTGTTTGAGGTTACAAATGCAACTATGTACCAAAGACCCAATCTGGCCCAATCTGACATGAGTCATGTCCTGGGTTTCGTTCCGGCCTTCTCTCTTTTTACCCAGACCACGCTCTAACATACAAATGTAATATTCAACTACGTCCGATATGATTTTTAAGCAATGGTACCAGTTTACTTGTTGTGATTTTCTGATAATAAACGATATCACTATTCCGAGATTCTCATTTTAATTAAAGTTCAGATTATCAGTGATCAACGACTGTAAACAAAGGGAGATTTGGGACAGTCATAGTCATCTAGGGTTTTTGACGTCCGTCCGTTTGTCTCTCCCTAGAATTTATCTGCAACTCACCCGAAACCGTTGAATGAAATAATCTGATGAAACTTTCACATATTCCTAATCATATGATGATATTGAGTATCGCCTATTTCGTTTTATTATTATTATTATTATTATTATTTGTCTCCTGATATATAACATGGACTTTGTCATTTGACGACAAAAAGTGTTGGCATCTCCTTATTCGCAACTCCTTTAAAACCGCTGAACGGAATTTGATGAAACATTCACACATTTTTTATGACATTCGATGACATTGTGCATGTATAGGTCCTTATAAATGATTTTGGGGTGTCCTTGTGCAAAACATAGAATTCGATCGTTACTCGGCTGGAAAAGGGGGCATCTTCCAATCCGCATATTCCCAAATACTGCTGAACGAATTTGATGAAACCTTCACACATTCTTTATATAGAAAACAAATGATAAAGGAGTGCTGTTGTGATAGGGCAATTAAAGTAGGTAATGAGGTACCCTTAAAAAAGACAAGACATGGCAGGAGAACCAAGAGATGACCGAAGAACCAAGACATGGCGGGAGGGTGTCTTCCACCTATTCCCACTTTTTAAAAAACATTATTCCTCCTATTCCCACATACAAGTTTCTTTGATGTTTTGATTTGTTTTTATAGTAATTAAGCCCTACATAAATGACACCTTCTGTTTACCTGTGTTTACCTTCACTGACTATGTAACAACTTACTGGGTAGAGCAGAACAGACACTTATGGAACCACTACACAACAGAAGGTCCAAGGACAACCAATCACTAAGAAGGATGGCATAGTAAACTTAAGAAACATGTTCAACATCCACACCCAAACATATTCAGATTCATAAAACAACTGAAACATGAGGAAGCCATCCATGACTTGACTATGATTCAATACGCAGCTGGTGGTAAAAGAGCAGTACAAAAGAGAAAGTATGTAGACATCAACAATAGGTTAGCAGCACTCAAAACCAGACATCGTAACCAGGAAGTCACAACTGTCCAGTTTGGTGATGCAGCTTCATACCCTCTGCACCTTGACTAAATTGATGAACTGTTAAATTGTTATTTGAAAACAAAATTATTGTGTATGTTTAATATATATGATCTAGTGCTTAATATCGTAGAGACTGGTTGAATGAATGTGTTTAAACTGATTTTGTTACTTTCTTTTGTCTTATGACTTATGTATATCAAAAACTACTGATTTATTAATATACATTATGTATTCTTATATATAACTGTTTATTTATATTTCCTTAAATTAAAAAGTATAATATTCAAAATTTACTTGTTTCTTTTTTATTATATTTATGCAACAAAATGGAAATTCACTGACAAAATATATCATTTACCTGTCATTAATTACAAAATCAATTAACACCTAATCAAACATTGTTTATACAGTATAATCCTTTATCTACACTATTTTCCACCTATTCCCACATGAAAATTTACCTTTTTGTTACCTATTTTATAAAAAGTGGGAATAGGTGGAATGAACCGGCGGGAGAACAAAAAAACTAGTAATTAACTTTATGATGCTTAAATCTTTTGTCCGGTGTCAAAAGAATAGGCCTGCAGCAGCGCTAAGCTTGTCGTAAAAGGCGACTAAATAGTTCTCAGAAACCTAGCCGGGAGGAGGGTAGGCGCTCTGCCCACAGAGCAACTGGGTTGTGTGCCCCAGGTGGTGGAATGAGGTACCCCTGGCGTGTTACATGCTGGTGTTGTCAGGCTGTAATACGGAAAACCTGACCGCAAACCATAGTGGTGCACCGTGTTGGGAAAGATGCCACGTTCCTCGCACGTTAAAGAACCCTGTTGTGGTATTCGATAGGAATAGGAACCTTTGCGTTCCGCCACAGGAGGCTAAATTGCCTGACCCTACCCATCCCTCCCTTTTATCTTGTGGCAATCAAAATTTGTCGACCCTATTATCCTTGCGTCCTATCCCTTTTTTCATTTCATCATCATCATTTTATGTTCATGCATTTTATCATCCCTTTCATGTTCATCGCCTGAATATAGCTGAAGTGTTGTGGCGTTAAACCCCAACAATCAATCAATTGTTTTGGCATTGTTTTTGTAATTCTTTTTATGTTTAAATATTTATATGGTGATAATTTTTTTATTATTTTTTTACGTGTCCTATTCAAAGTACAAGTGATTAAACCAATATAAATAAAAAAATGAAGACCTAACAGCTTTATGTCAAATATGTTAACTGTTTTGGAGAAAACGAGTTTGAACAGTGAAGAACTTCTACCCAAAATGTTTCCAATGTCACCCCGGCCTATTATAGGCGTCTTCGAAAGGATGACCCCAAAAAATAGTATCCACCAGAAGTAGTGTTTTAAGTGTTCTCTTTCAAAAAAAAAAAATAATAATAATAACAATAATAATAATAATAAAAAAACAAAATGGGTTGTTGAAAAGTGCCTCTCATATCGCAAGCCAAAGTGGACAAAAATAAGTGTTTTCTAATATTAAAAAATGTTTTTTTAATATTACAAATTCATTTCAATATAACAAATTTGATTTCTAACATTACAAAACCCTTTTTTTATATTGAAAAATCATTTTTTGATATAAAAAATTCAATCGAATTTCTAATATTAAAAAATGAATTTCTAATATTAAAAAAAAAATGATTTTTTAATATTAGAAATTGATTTTTTAATATTAGAAATTGATTTTCAAATATTACAAAATGGACTTCTTGTGTTCAATTACGAATTTTTAATATTAGAAAATCATTTTGTAATATCAAAAAATGTGACTGATTTCGCAATATTGCAAAGTGATCTTTTTAACATTACAAATTCATTTTCTAATATTAAAATTCAATTTGTAATATTACTAAATAAGGAATTTGTAATATTAGAAAATGAATTTTTAATATTAAAAATATATTTTCTAATATTAAAAAATTACTTTCTAATATTACAAAATATTGATTTTTGTCCACTTTGGTTTGCCACACTCTCACGAAATAATCCGCAGGAAAACACTTTTAACATTCATATAATACTAAATAGTCCTATTTGATATGCACGTTATTTTCTATATATAGCATTTATGCTTTCCGGTTTGAACATGACATAGCATTCATATTTACTTTTTGACATATTTTCTGGGAATGATTCCAGCATAATCATGTGAATGATTTCAATGTGTGCAAAAAGTTTATTTTAAGATACAATATAGCCCGAATCTCTAGGCATTTTCATTCAACCTATAGCAAAACTGTGAGCAAAGGCAACTCGGTGATACCACCGCTGCCATCCCTAGTAGAAGCCATATATAGTGAAAAGTCAAAAGTCATTCTGATGAGAAAAAAAAACAAAGTTGGGGTGCACAATGGCATCATGGCATAAAGAATGTGTGAAAATTTCATTTAATTCCATTCAGCTGATTAAGAGGAGTTGCGGATTATATGACCCCTCCCTCGCCCGGGCTGTTCGCCTGATGACATGGTCCATGTTTTCCGTTAGGAAACCAAAAAGTCATTCAGATGGGAAATCAAAATACTTCAGATGTGCACATGGGCATCGTCATAAAGAATGTGTGAAAGTTGAAGAAAAGTCGGATTATATAGAAAGAAGAAGATTTAAAGGTCAGGTTCGAAAGATAATCACAACTGGTATTAACGTTGTTATTTTTACCACTGACTTTTAAAAAAGTACTTTAGTATAAAAAGTCCCTGTTTTATACATTTCTTTTTTATCTTATATTTGTTAAATAAAAGTTTTTATTCTGCAAACTTTGAATAAGCGGGGAAAATACAAACAGTGTATAAATCATTGTTCACTCGAACCCATGACATTTTATTACTGATATCGGAAGAAAGTGAGAGTGCACTAACTGACCACAGAGGGGGCACGTACCGTCACTAGTCAGTGATTTTCTTTCAATTCAACCATTTTTCCTTGAAAAACGGGAGGGCGCGGTCGGCCTGTCGAGCCTGGATCCACCTTCCTCTTTGGATATGCTAATTATGAAAATGTTATAGGTCAGGGGCGGATCCAGACGATTTGAAAATTTAAGGAGGGCCCGGGTACCAGCCGGTGTTCCTCAGAAAAGGGGTTGCAAGAGCATTATTTGCTAGTTTTTGTCAATTTTAAACATAAAAATGATAAATTTTCCAATAAACGATCCGCCACTGCAGCTCTTTGAATCTTATTGATACCGTTCAGTATTGTCATTCTGTGCTGTAATTGTATAAATGAGAAAAGACAAGATCTGATATAAGTTTAGATATTGCTGTAATTCGAGGCAGATACTTTGGATGTGAACCAAACGACGCCCAAAAATCCCTCTGAAAAAAAAGATTTATAGTAGTCTACTGTAAATATCTTTGTTGTAAATAAATTAAGAAACGATACAAAATTGAAAAAAAAATCTGCACTGGCGAATGTTCACCTTCATCAAGGACTTTTTTCATATTCAGAACATATGTGTCAAGTTTACCTGTACATAATAAAGTCTATATGGTTATAGGTAAATTTCGTTATTTTACTCCCTTTATTTACAAGCCAAAAAAAACATCAAGCGTGTTCGAAATAAAAAAAAATCACCTATCTTTCGAAATCATACTTTTTTTTATTTTTTTAAAGCTGATTTCAAAATTCCCCCTATTTGTAACGCACGTTATTTCGCAATCCCATTTGTACGTCAAAAGCCACGTGACCAATGTTACAAATGCTACATCCGGGTTCTCACTAGTATTCTTTCGGCATCTTGAGCAGCAAGGACACCAGACCAATGGCGGACAGGGGCCAAAAAGAAACTATTGGAGATAAAGCTAGGTCCATTGGGAACTTCATATACAATAGCGATGAAGGAACGGTCCTTGGTCGTGGAGCTAAAAGTTGGGGTGAGTTGTCATTATAATTATTTTCGACAAAAACCTCTTGGCACCCACCGGGATTTATGCATGGCAAATGCCGGTTGGATGTTAGGACATTTTTTTAGCATTGGCAGCTGTCCCGAATATGAATATTTGCGGTTATTTAACTCGTACTGTCAAGAAATCTTCCTATGCATTCCTTACTGTATGTTATAGTTAATATTTCACGAAAACTTTCCAACACGACCTCTATAGAATCGTCCTTGTTTTGAGGTACGTTCGGGGGTAACTACTGTTGGCTTTTCAGAAAGGTATTGCAAATTATAACATACCATTTGTTTAAGAACTTAAAAGAATATAACCTTATACAATCTTTTAATTGCTATTGGCAGTTCACTGACCCCACGAGAGGATACAATCACCTTATGAAGGTATAAACTTGAAATATAACCATCTTGAAACAGGTCACCTTGAAGTAAGCTTTATTGTACCTGTATTAAACCACAAAAGGTCAAAGTGAAGGTGTACAAGTGAATTGTAAATGTATGTCATTCATAATAAAAGTCAAGTCACTCAGCATAAGCATGGATAACTTGTCCCATCAATGATTTACATACATTACATACAAGACTGTGTTTGCTTTTAATCAATAGGCTTGCACAAACATTTCAGAGTATATATTTTTTCTTTAGATAAGATCTAAATGTCATTTAAATTGTGTGAATACATAGTATAGTACCTAAGTATCAATATGTTGTATTGGTGACATTGTGATCCACCAGTAAAAGATTTTAGTTCAAGCAAAACTAATTTGGGTCATTTAATGAGTTTAAGAATGCTGAACAGTTTTGGCCCTTCATGTCTGAATGTAACCTCAACCTCTGACAAGGCCAGCTGTTGGTGTAAGATGGCTAATCATATAATGTGAGTTGTCTTGTTCCAAATTTCTTTAAAATTGTGAACTTGTTTCCCTCCCTAGGTTAAGCCATTTGCATAAATATAGCGGCCTATAGTCTTTTGAAATAGATGTACAAATTAGAGAAATTGCTGCAGCAGTAATATACTAAAATTTACTAACACATTTATTTCCATCGCAGCCTTTGGCTTCTGCCTTAATAACTTTGGAGACAACCTTTTCACTACCATTAACTAGTTTTTAAGGGGAATTGACAGTTGCATTTTGAAGCAATAGTAGCGAGTTTCTATTTATTTAAATATCCTATCAAGTATGAAAATAATAAGTTGCTATAGGCAGAAAAAATGATGTTGACCATTTTGATTAGATGTGTGAACAATATATTATCTTATTTCTGTCATTGGACTTAATTTCTTTTATGCATGTTAAATTAGGTCAATTTTCCTTAAAATGTGTTTTAAATTTTTTTTGTCATTCTTATAAATTGAGTAGAAATAAACACAAGAAATGATAGGTGATATAACTGTCAAAACAATTATAAAGTATGCTTTTATCTTTTTTATAGAGATAGGAAAATCCACTGTTGTCACTAAAGATTAATTGTTGTTTGAAGTGTGAACTCCAGGGCATTTTTATGTAACTGTTGGCTTGGCTAAAGTAATTCATTATCATTTAATGATGTAATGTTACACAGTATTTATGTCATTGTGACTCTAATTTGGTCATAGGCCATAACTTGGCATTGTTATGTGCTGTTTTTATTGTTGTACCTGTTGGGTTGGTTAAAGAAATTATCACTCAGAATATTTTAAGTCTTAGTGCAGTATACCTCAAGGGGTTAAAATTACATTTATAATATATTATTTCATAATTTCCGTTTTTAAGTTAGAAAACATTGAATTTAGTACTGAATTTTAAAATTTATTGTCATTTTCCAAATAGTGAAAAATTGATAAGAATTCAATTTAGACTGACATATTTATTTATGTTAATTGTCAACTGAGGACATGTGAATTAACAAGGTAACATGACATTCCCTGTTAACTGTCCATCAGATGGGCTGAATATCAATCTTAAAAAAGTAGTGTTCAATCAAGTCAGATTTTTGCCAACAAATATAATTTTCTATAGAGAAAGAATATTTTTTTTTATATTTTATTTGACTAAGTAACAAAATATATTGTGTTTGAATTCAGCTAATCCCATGTTAGAATAGTTTTGTTCTGTTGCATTTTAAAATCATGCAGGTTTCCCTTGTACTCTTTGGATTTGTACAAATGTACCTGTACTTTATTTTAGGCATGATTGATAAAATTTTCTATGAATCTTGCATTTATTAGGATCAAAGACCATATGTCATACTAGTACATGTACATTTAAAATGGTTGCATTGTATATGAATTAACTCAAGTGACATCCGTGTTTGTGTAAGAGAACATTAGTCATTAATCATGTCAGCGTTTTCAAGATGTTTATTTTAATGCTTGGTCAAATTTGGTTGTAATAAACCAAAAAGAACAAGAAGGATTGTAATTTGGAAAAGCTTTACCTAAAATGTAAATAAAATACAGTGTATGTAATATTTGTTATCTATATACATGCAAAGTTAAAATAAGGTTTAAAGTTAACTGCGAAAACAAATGCAAAGTTAAAATAAGGTTTAAAGTTAACTGTGAAAACAAATGCAAAGTTAAAATAAGGTTTAAAGTTAACTGAAAACAAATGCAAAATACAAACGTCAGTGAGTTGACTTGTCTCTTTGATGTTTTATATTTTCCTATCCCATTTTCTACTATTGTAGACTAGCATATATGGCTACATAAAATATCAATGGAATGAATTGTAACAATTCACAATGAAAGTGAAAAAAACAGATATGATTGGAGTCAATTTTCATCATCTAAAATACATGACAAGTTTATATTTACAAGTATAAATAAGTAACTTGGTACAGCATTTCTCTAACCAGTTTTTCTTGTCTCTTAGTAGAAATTCTTAATCCATGTCTTTTAAGCATTTTGTAGTGAGGGACTTCCTTATGGGGGTTCTAAAAAAATGCCCTTATTAAACTGGACTTCAGACCCCCTACATTATTAATTTTGAAGTGCTAGGGTTGACCTAGCCAAATGAATAGCATGTATACTTTAGATTAGAATGAAAATCAATGGTGCTGCCTGATAAGCACATAGAAATATTGATCTAAACAACTTCGATAACTTTAGTCATCAGTGTCCATAGTATTGAATTAAATGGTTAAACTTATTCTAGGCAGAATAAAGTGAACTTGTTGCAACATGCAACGAAAAAAAAAATGATTAAACTAATATGAATCTCAAAAACACTTGAGTATTTTACATGTAAAATATCACCAAAGGCATAAATGCTGTAAAAAGACCTATAATTATATTCAATCTAGTAGAAAACCAATATAAACATATTTTTTTACATGTGCAAAACAAATGCTTTATTGAACCTTCTTCAGTAAGAAGTAAATATTATAACTCCAGTGCCATGTAATTAAATAATTACAGATGTCACAAATTGGATTATTATTTACTGGCTATGTAAATAGAGCACTGATTTAAAACAAAGTCACATTTATTTGACATAGGGGAAATTGTAGACCTAACTGAAGCACACTTTGTACATGTATATTATGGACAGATATTAGTATTTAGCTAGAAACTAATACATGTGCTTCAAGATTTTGCTTTGGATGGTGCTTTTTTCTTGTCCCTACTAGTAAATATAACTAGCTATTTTTCCTGATTTTTATTACATATTTTTTATGACATCCCTACGCTGATTGGCTACAGTTTTTACAATGTAAAGGGGAAAAGTTAGAAAAAAAACGAATCATGAATAAGCTTTTGAAACAGGATATAAGAAATGTATTAATGCAAGTGATACATAATGCACAGTATTTGAAGGAAAATCATTTGCAATAACACATTAACATCTGTTTTATGGCTTTCCTTGAAGTAAAGCCTGTAAAATTCATGTATTAGTGATGTTTGTACAAGTCTGTTCCTTTTCAGGTGAAATTGGTCTGTTTTACATGATCTACTATGCATGCCTTGCTGGTTTCTTTGCTGCTGCGCTTGCCATCTTTTACCAACTGGTTGACGATAAAGTTCCCAACCTCTATGGAGCTGATAGCCTTCTGAAAGCCAACCCTGGTAAGTAAGGCCAAGAAAAATAATAAGTCTTGTTTCCTGCCACCAGTAGAAATAAATAGGGCAAGTAAGTAGGGAAATAATTTTGTTTTTTCAAAAGCAATATTGAGTTCAAGGGGAAACAATCTAAACTTTACTAGTGATTGAGCAACAATGGCCATGAAATGTTCAGGGTAGGCACAAAAAATGGGTTAGGTAGGTTAGCAGGAATCACAGGGGTTTTCCTGGCTTTAAATAATTGTGGGCCGAAATGATGACCTAGGGCCCATTTTATATACATGTAGTAGTTCATGGAAAAATTCATGATCTTAATGGGTCGTTTGAAAGAGTAATCAAGGGAACCAAGGTTATAGCGGTAATCAAAAGAATGTAATCCAGGGACAAAGACCAGACATGGAAAACAGACATACACAACAAAGAACATAAAGTAACTAAAATCATACATACAAAGTAACAAAAGTAAATGAGCAACTCTGACTCCACTAAAAACTGGGAGCATGTACCAGGTGCACCAGTAGGGTAAGCGTCCTCTGCTTTTCTAGAAACACCCGCCGAGTTGCTCATAAAAAGTCAAGTCCGGGGTAGACAAACGAGAAAAGGAAAACTATGACCCGTTGAATAAATCAGTTTTCATGGTGCTGATGAATACACTATAACGATCCACGAGTTCATGATGACGACCATAAAACTTCTGTAGTGATGACTTCAAGCTTGTAGCAACATAACCCTGTTCCAGAAGCCTATTTGTTAGAGTTCTAGCGCGATACAAAAAGTCTGCGTAGTTTTGGTAAGCTCTGGCAAAAGGTATGAGTTGTGATAAGAAATGATGGGTCCTTGAAGCAAATTAATGGGTCAGAAATCTCTTTTAATACTGTTATTGTGGACAAATAAGCATTTAATTTTGGTTCTTTATTTAGGGGCCCAGCCAATAAGATTAACAGATCAATTCTATCTTATCACATTTTCCAAGAAAATTGAAAGGGCCCAACCCAAGGTAATCCCTGAAACAGACATTTTTTGGGCCTAATATGGATAACTGATAAAGCACAAGACTGATTACAATATATCTGGTGTGAGTAATTGTTTGAAGTCTGGTGGTTTTGACTTTCATGTACTCAGGATGGAACAATTTGTATGGAGTCTGCATGTATGCTGACTTGTCAAATGTAGATTTTACATAAAGCCAACTTTTTTTTGTAATCTGTTTTACAGGATGTTTTTTTTAAATTGGGTCAAGGGGAACAAATAAAAATAAAAGTCAAAATCTTGGCGAGTCAATGGAAAAAATATAAATAAAAGTAATTGGTTTTAATTTAAAAAAAAATTTTTTTTGCTATATTCTAAATGTGCGAAAAGTAAAAGCTTTTGATACCCAATTTTGATCTACATTTCACTTCTTTAATTATTAAGACTGATTGAAACTGTTTTCACAATGAAACAGAGAATACACACAAATTTTTACTTTTGAAAAGAAGATGTATTAAATATATTTCAATGATTAGATGCATTTGTACCCCTTTCCAAGTTTTTGGCTACATTTCCAAAATGTTTTGAATGTGTATTTCAAGTCATTTGTAAACATTCAACCCTTCTGACAATATATTTTTTTGCCTAGGTAAATACATCAGAACCCACGCCACATTTGATCTTATTGTGACTAATCAGTTATGGTTATTAGTTGGGAGAATCACATTTGTATTACATGTATATCCTAGGTATGACTGGATCTTATTGATATAATGTGTTTTGATAATGGTTTTATTGGTAGATGAAATGTTCTTGATAAAAAGCTGCAGCTGAGATGTGCAGTGTTGTCCATCAATCTTTGGTTTATGTAATTTGATAGTTAAATTTAGAAAAGGTCTGTGTTGTTTATAATAATGACATGTACATTTTATAATGACCAGTAATCATCAGCTGTCCAAGCCATATAAAATGGTCATTAAAGGCAAGATGTTTACATAGTACAGTATATAAATGTGATTCCATTAATTTATCCATAGAGGATAATCTTATCTCTTGGTAGTTAGATAGGAGCTTTTCTAGATAAGATGATTATTTTGAATGTGCAATTGGTATTGAAGTAGTTGGTTACATCAGTATCAATTGCAGAGGTGGGATGTTGAACTCTTGCTTTGAAAAATGTAAATAATTTGTGCAGAGCGTTTTTACTGTATTTCAAAATATGTTGAGATTTAGACAAAACTTTTAAGGTAACATTGCCCGCTGGTGTGTAGGGCAGTGTACGAGAATGTTGTTTGGTTAATAAGCATTTATTTCATAATCATGGAGTTAAATATATTAATCCTTGTGAAGCAGTTTGCATAATAAAAATGTTCGTGGGACCATGGCAGGACGCCTTTGTTATGACAACTGCAGCTTTCTCATCGACAATTGCATCAATTATTTCGTTGACGGTTAGAGGAAGATTCACCTTTCTGTATTCCCCAATAATAACAAGTTTGAAATAATCAGAGGCCGACCCTTGCACGCATTGTTGTTGTGGTTGGCCATTGACCTTCAGTGTTTTTCATTAACTAATAATAAATTCCGAGAGCTTCCGATAGCTTATTAAATTAAAACGATCGCTAATTGGTGGCTTATTTTTTACTCGTCCATTGAAAACTTACGATCTATTTTCTTTTATTTTTAGCATGGGATTTTCTCTCAAATATTCCAGGAGTTGGCGGAATTTACAAAAATAAAACATTCACATACTTTTATTTTTATTTTATTTTTGGCAGTGCCGTAAAACAGATTATAAAAAAATGTCGGCCTAAGTTGAATTAAATACAAAAATACAATTAGTAAGTCAGAAATTATTATAACATCAGTATTGCATATTGTTCAGAGAACTAGAACTATTTAGTGCTGGACTTGAATGTATCAGACTTTGTCTTCATGATAAACTGATGCTGGTATAAATGTGAAAAATTTGAAAAAAAACTTAACTTAGAGGCCTTAATTATCTATCAGAGGTTCTCAAAAATATGGTTTGGGCCCATGGATAAAATGAATTACTAGAAAGACTGAAGACTTGTACATGTAGATAAAATTTGTTAGCTTATTAATAGTATTTGGTTTATTTATAAATATACTGTAAGATCATAATCTAGTTTATGTTGCGAAGACAAGTACATTTCTTGAAGTGAGATGTTGCACTTAGCAAAATCAAAGTTCACAACAATTCTAATTAATGAAAATTCAAATTGTATGTTGTACAATAAAATGTGATGAATTGTTGCTTGTTTATTAATTAACAATTCTGAATGTTATGCTCTTTGTAAGGACAACTAAAAAAAAAAGAATAGTTTTTACCAGTACTGTAAATGTAATATTTGTTTTTGTTCTGTTTGCAGCTTTGGGATTCAGACCAATGCCTAAACTAACAACGACAGTGATCAGATTTGACACATCTGAAAAATCCTACCAGTCATTTGTTGATCATTTGGATTCGTTCTTGGAACGTAAGTTTAGAACTACATGTACCATGCATTGGTGCACCAGGTTTATATTTATTTATAAGGACTTTTCCTTTAAAACATAATTAAGTTTCATAACTATTGGTATTCCGATGTTCTGATCTGAATGGGATTTTCTATTGGTTTTAACTATTTGTATGACATACTTATCATATGGATGTTTCTTGTTTTTACTGTTTTGGATGTTGTGGCCTCTATCTTGTAGGAATATGGGGCTGTGAAAAACAGTTATTCTGAAAAATACTAAGGTCTCACTAACCACTTCTAACGTTTCCATTACTTTACATGTTAAAAAAGTAATTTTCAAAGTCTCACAGTGAATTCTCAGGACAAATGATATCTTAAAGTTGCATACCGTTGCGAAGCTTGGAAAGTAAGGCTTCCAAAATCATTATGCTAATGGTACGATCATTTTAGAAATTCTTCACAAAATTTACTTGAATAAATAATACTGAAAATCCACATTTTTACCTGTTCTGCTAACTGACAGCATGGAGGCAAATTACTCACACATGTAAACAATATTCATACACTTGTAGTTAATTACATATATGATTTTTAAGTACACATTCTCAGCTTTATTTTGACTACTTTTAATCATAATACACACAAATAATGCACTTACAATGCATATGTCTAGGTTCAGTGTGTTTTTGGTACTACATAGGGGGGTGGCCATTTGACCCGGAAGTGGTTAGTGAGACCTAATAAAATGAATGCCAATTTCTTATTATTGTGCAAAAGGGCACTTCTCCAGTTTTAACATGACCTAAATTTAGCAGAAATGATTGAAATATATTAATATTCACATTTTTCTAAAGGCAATTTAGGTTTTGGTGCTTTCATTTTTTCATTTATAAAAAAATGACATGAATTCTAACATCCACTAGTGGCATTCCCTAAAGATTTAAGCATCTAAATTTGGGGATTTGTCAAGTGAGATTGTAGTGTCTTGAGACTGTGTTTGTTTCAAGTTGAGTCTGAAGATCTTTATATCCTTTTTTTTTTTCTACAAAACATACAAATTTTTACCTTTTAGCCTATGCAAACCAAGCTGCAACTGTCTGCCCAGGAGACAATGCACCAAGACCAGAATCCATGTGGGATCAGGCTTGCCAGTTTCCATTGTCTTTGGTGGGAACAGAATGTGCTCACAACTCCAAATATGGATATGATAAGGGGAAACCATGTGTTCTTATCAAAATGAACAGAGTAAGTTTTATGTTTGGCCAAAAAATGTAGTTGTATGGAAAGTTTTCAATTATTTTCTTTTAATTTTACTTCACCTCTAGGATTTTAGTTGCCAGTAATAACTGGTAATGTTGATTCAAAATTATAGAGCATAATAATATTAAAATCCTATTTGTATATTCTGTATGATTATGAAAATCCTACCTTTAATATGTCTAAATACATTTAGTTGAATTGGTTTTAATTTCATATGTATTGCTGTATAATTTGTAAAAGGTACTACATGTACATGTGAGATGGTTTACCTTATTTATGTATAATTTTTGACTTAGATTTAAACATGAAGGAGTCATTTTAACAATTTTCTTTAGGTTTATGACTGGCAGCCAGAACCATACTCTGAGAGACTGAATGACACTCAAGCAGTCCCAGCAGAAATTAGAGATCTGTACAAAGATTACTCTGTTACTGTTAAATGTCAAGGCGAGGTATGTATGATTTTTTTTTACCAGTAGCACTAAATTATCAATTAATTCAAATTAATAATGGAGTGACCCGACAATTAGACAAATATTTGTTATAAGAGTTATGATTTCTTAATTTATCTTGCTTTTCTTGTACAGTCGATTGATAGCAAAAAATCTGACTTTCAATGTTCACGGATACAATTAGACTGTTCAGTTTTGAAAAGTATGTTATTGGTATTGGGATTACTATACACTATCACATTCCCCACCCCCAAGTGAGCTGGGAGAAAAATAATATTTGTGTAACGTGAAATTCATTGATGTCTTCTTTCTGTAGAATCCAGCTGACAGGGACAACTTAGGAACAGTGAAATATTTCCCAGAAGGTGGATTCCCATACAAATACTTTCCATACATGAACCAGGCTAACTACGTATCGCCAGTTGTGATGGTCCAGTTTACAAATCCTAAAGTCCAAACTCTTCTGATGGTCGAATGTAGAGTTTATGCAAAGAATATTAAATATGACAAAATGGCATTAGATGGAGCTGTCCACTTTGAGCTTATGGTAGACTACCCCCCACATAATGAAACTAATGTCGCTGGAAAATAATGACTTACTTACTTTAGGCCTAAAACTTCTTTTTATTATTACATTCAGGTAGAGAGTTTTTCCCCCTGTTGAATAGGGAACAACTCATGATTGCTCTTGTTCCAGAGGTTTCATTTTACATTCAAATTACATGCAAATTACATACCCAATGTAACTTTTTATCATTTTTTTTGTTATTGAAAAGTAAGAAGTATTTTAGAATAAGTATTCTTTAAAAAAATACTAGTGTAGAAAAAGGTTGAAATGTGCAGATGTGGAAAAGCTGGGGAGTAGTTAATCTCCCTACATTTTTCTTTTTTTTAAATCCTTTTTATACATAATTGAATGACATTGAAATGTCAAATGGTGTAAGGACTGAGTTCCATCCAGTATTATCCTCAACAATGGATTACATTTCACTGTGAATGTCTATTTAAAAAAGATGTCAATCTAATGCATTTTTACATATCTCTCAGTTTTTATGATGGTTGTCACAAAATTTGTACCTATGATGTGTTGATACATTAATGTATCTGTTGAGCCATACTTGTGTGTATCAAGTCCATTGTGCATTTTTTGATTTTATCCTATTTATATACATGGTAAATCTCACCAGTTATTTTATTCTCAGCTGTGTTGACACAATGTACTTGTATATGTATGATGACTTATACATTCCATGCTAGTGGAATAATGTTTTTTTTATGCAATAGATTATTTTTTTCCATTGTGTGGTTAGATTAGAAACGGAAGAAGAGGATTGAATCTGGACTCAAATCTCATTCAGTGGGCATAATGCTTATTCCTTAAAATGTTTTAAAGCCCTGACGACACTTTTTCTCCATCCCCACTTGCTAAGCATCGCACAGTATTTAATACTCAACACACTAGTATTAAATGTAATTGAATGGGAATCTCATTTCATTGATATAATGCCAGAGTTAGCTAGGTAATCATCCATTAAACCTCAAACAGATTTGTTTATATTATACTTTTGATCTTACTTCATGTGAGGCTAAAGCCATATGTCTGTGCATTGTCAAAGATCGTGTGAAATATTTTTTTTATATATACTTTTGAATTATTGAAACAAACAAATAAATCGCACCTAAATTGAGCAATTTGTGCATGAGAATTGAGCTTTTGGAAAATAAAGTTTGCGAATTAATTATTTTTAGTGAAAATGATATTTTATATCCTTGTTGAATGTGTTTTTAAATGATTATATTTTTTTTTCTCTCATTTTGTTTTGTTTTTAAGTAGGTTTTATCTGTGTAAATAGTTAGCATGTACATAAGAATAGGGGGTTTTCAAATTCATTGATTTGTTTTTGACCTATTTGTCCGAAACAAAACTACTGACTCTTGAAGCTTCTTGCTTGTAGATTTTTATAGTCAGCTTCCTAAAGATTTCAGATTTCCATGTGATTGGTGTATAGTCTTGTCTTATCAAAACCTGGTCCTTTAAGTAAATTTTGATTAATAAGAGTTCTTCTATTTGTCATGAAATTTTGCATAAGATGCATTTTTGTGAGTGAGATTGAGTTAAGAAACTAAACAGTCAATGAAGTACCCAGACAAAAAAAAAATAAAAAAAAATATAAAAATGTGAAAAATCATATCATTCAGATAGGTACTATTGTAGTGTGTATGATGAATAATAATGAAAATTGAAGAAATTCCATCAACTTCATAAAAACGATAACATCTTATAAAGCACTGGTTCCTTATCAAATCCATACTCATTACAATCCAACTTATTTGAATGTTGTTCCAAAAAAAAAAAGAATGAAAGGAAGTGAGTGGGAATGAGTGTGGTAATGTATCTTGTACACTATTTCCATGTTGATCCACTTTTGACCAGAATAGAGACTCAATTTCATAATTTGCTTATAGGGCTTGAGTGCAATAGAAAACAAACTCATCTCATTTTATAAACAAAAATGTGTTTTCACTCAGTCATACGTCCACACAGTTTTTAATCGGAGTTAATCTGCTTTTGTATGGTAACATAAGAGCACATACTCATGTATTTGGCTGCAAGTTAAATTGTCATTGTAAGCATTGGTTCCGATTTCGGCAAGTTCGAAAAATTTGACAATTCCAACCATAAAAAATCAACCATTTAAGTAAGTTCTGTCAGAAACCAAATTTGACACATTCTCAGGTGTTTTTACACAACAGCTCCTATGAATGCTTCTGTTGTTATTTTTTGTCGATATGTGGTATGTTCAAATCACTTTTTTTATTACATGAAGTTAACTTAATTAGACAAATAAAAACACAAAAAATAAAAAAAATATATTCTTTTTGTATTCTTGGCCATTTTCCTAAATGCTATGCTAACACAAGCCAACACATGCCTGTTAAGTGATGGGCTAGTGAATTCTCAATGAGAGTAGAGCTTAAAAAATATATATTAAAGAGGTGTTAATAGAATATTCAAGTGTCGATGAAACCAAGAAAAGGTGTAGAAACCAAACAAACTGCACTTTCAGGGAGAAAAACACCATCAATTTTCAGACACTCATTTCATTACAAACTAGTACACCATTTTTAGCCATCAACTTAAGAATAGTAAATAAATGTATTTTGTAGTACTTCACACTGAAAGAATTTTTCAATTTTGTGATGATTTGTGTCTCTGGAATTTTCTGTGGTAAAATATGTGTGTGATAGTTAAATGAAAACTCTTAAGGTGTTGGAATATATTTAGTCACAGAGCAGATTAATGGATGTTCAAACTAATAATCAGTGTGCAAGATTTAGGGGACATGCAATTTGTAAAACTCATTGTTCAAAAATAACAACTAATCATTAACATGTTTAATAATGCACTGACATCTGGTAAAATTGGGAAAAAAAAACAATTGCAAGCTTTAAAAGTTGTTCAAGAAATATGCATCTATTTATAATATTAACGTTAATATTGTGAACTGTTTGTTACAAAATGATTGGTAATACATTGTTTCTATGTGAAATCAATGCCCAGTAAAAAAAAAAAGGACTCCTTATTCCTAAGAAAGTTTCTATACAAAAATACATGTGTTGACTATAAAATGCACTGCCAATCTTGTTTCAGTTCTTAGTGGTTGTAGAGATAATTTCTGCTTTATACAACCTCCTTCATTTCTCAATTTGCTTAAAGTATTTTTATATGCTAGCTCACATACAGCAATAACACATAGGTATACTCCCCAGAGACACCCTATATCACACCGTAGACCTACATTGTACCCCAACTCAGAACACACTTGAGATCTAGTTAAAATATACGATAAATTGAACATGACATGGCAAAATCTGTATTGCATGTGGTATCACTCCTCAGTGGCCCTTAGGGTGATAAAGCCATCTCAGGTTGATACATGTGATACAGATTTTGCCATGTAATTTTCAGTATGTAAAACATTGATAAGAGTGAACGTTTTTGTGACAGGACTGGCACAAATGATCAAATGTTCAGTTCTAGAATTTATGAAATATCTGGTTTATGACCTATAACTGCGATCAATCAATGAATAGTAGGTTGTAAGCTGTTTAAGTTATTGCCAGATATTATTGGCTCACTATGGAAAAAATTACAAATTCTAATATGACCTGCTACAAAGCTCTTTAGACCACAACCATGGTAAAAAAGTGATGAACACATAACCAACATTCTGTGCAACACATGAGCTGTGATTGTGAAAAAAATCTGATGATACCAAGTCCTATTAGAATCAAAATAAACCACAAACTTCATTTGATCATTGTTTGACCACAGGCTGGCCATTGTTGTTGTTTAACCCCATCCTATCGCTCAGGGTAAAACAATGCAACATAAATGGCCAGTCCATGGTAAAACAATGATAAGATGGAGTTTCATTGATTTTTTTCCTTTATTAAGTTAGCAGCTGTTTGTATGTACTAAACAATGTTAGCTGCTGCCATTCAAGTAGGATGAATTGTTTCAAGTTTAAAATGGAGAATGGCTGACAATGAATGGTATTAGTTCATGTATTTGATGACCAGGCTTGTCTTCTTTTAAATAAATAAGTCAAGTGTTCGAGATTCTACTTTTAATGATCATTCTCAAAGTACAATTATTACAGAAGTTATATTGAACAAAAAATTTCGTTTCATAGAAGAGAGTTGTTTAGAATTGATTGTCATGTAAAAAGTATTCATTTGTCAGAAATTTCGTAGGCCAAAATAAAAAATGTACTAGATGCTCATCCCCTCCAAAACCAATTTTCACCCTCCCCAAAAAATATTACTTTAATTTTTTTTTCCAATTAAGAAAGCATTTTTCACTAATAAAACTAAGAATAAAAAAATTGTCTGCCCACCCCTTATTTTGAAAAATGAAAATCTAGAATTATTTTTATGATGACCTAAATGAATTCAATATTTTGAGTGAGCATCAACATTGTTCACTAAAGAAAAAGAAATGTGATTTGAATTCTGACATTTATCGATAAATTAATATTAGAAAAATCAATGCATTAATAGAAAGTGGAAGTAACCAATTCAAAGATCATTAAAATTGACATTTAAAATGACTGGCATAAATATTTGAACCAAACAACAAAATAGAAAATGAGACAAAAAAAAAAAACAAAAAAAAAAAAACAAAAATAAAGATAAGAAAATTAAAAACAACAGATGAACATACAACAAGAAAAAACATAAATTAAGTCTGTAGGAATGGACGGATAACCATAAAATATATATGTACAATTGAAAGACTTTCATATTTGTAATTGTTAGAAGATTATGAAAAGAATGTTATTTTTTCATTCTAATATTTTTTCAACAATGAACAAAAATCCACATTTTTTAAAACATCAAATAATGACATTAAATAACTTGACAAAAGCTAAAAATGCCAGTTTTCTGTTGCATCACTTGATTACAGCCTTAAAAAAAAACATTTGTTTGCCATTAAAATGGTTTGATCCGAAATATTTAATTGATATTTTAACATCATGGCTATCTTACCTAGTGAGTCATATTAAATATTTGTTGAAACATTCACTTTCTATCTGTTCATTTAAAAATTAAGTTATTTTTTACCACTGCAATGTATAGTTTTTGGAGTAAGTAAAGGCATGGGTCAATTTTTAAAGGTTGGTCTTAAGTTACCAGTATTACCAAAGATGTACTGTAATAATAAAAAAAAATCTTATATAAAAAATGGTTCAGATAATTAAAAAAATACATTTCCTGAAGCACACATTTTGTTTCGAGTGATTCTAACACTACTCCATCTTTGATTTGTATCTTTTTCACACTTAAACATACATTACACTTAAAAGGGTAAGCCATATAAAAAAAAATCAAGAACATACCAGTACTCATATCTTCTTTGTAGATTGGGCAATACAAAACATATAAAATACAAAATAGAAATTTGTGATAAAAGAACATGTTTAAGTTAAGTGGACGGATAAAAATGTACTCAATTCTACCCAAATATGGTATTGAGTGCAAGTACATCAACTGAAACAAGTTAGACATAAAAAAAAATAAATAAATAAATAAAAAAAAGATTCTAAGGCCCATTAAAATTACGAGGGTGCCACCTTCCCCTTTTTTTCTCACCATATCATCAAAATAAAAACAAGAAAACACCCTGGTTACATTTTTGGGACAAAAATAAGTAAAAAGAAATGCTTCTCACTGTGAAAAATGATCTGGTAATAAACATATTTACTTTTGAAAGATTCCAGTACCAGTACTTCAATTATAGAAATGTCACTACATATAGCCATTATAGGGTCATGAAATTAATTTGGTTTAGTAGAAGATATTATTTGGGTGTCTAAGCCCAGTAGACCTCTGTAGTAGACCATTAATTGTTCATAGAAGTCCAACAAGTTATTTTGGACAAAATGTTCTGGTTCAGGTTGATCTAAGATATTTAAAAAAAAAAAAACTTGTTCCAACAGCCTTAATTAGACAAACCTAACATTGAGCAAAATGAAACAACAAAATGTAATAATAATAATAAAAAAAAAACAACAACAATGTTTTGGTTTAGATTGAAACAAAAAAAACATCAGCAGTTGATGAAACCTAATCAACTACAAGCTATATTTCTTGTAGTACTTGTGTTCAGTACTTTTGGAGACGCTAAATTAACAACCATTTAGATCATTTAATGCAACCAACAAAATCTGAATGAATTTAAGACATGAACTGTAAATACATAACACATTCAGATGTTTTTTTGTTACTGAGAAAAATGAAAATGGGCTAGCAGAGAATCAATTTAAACTGGCATTTTGACATTTTTAACATTAGTAAGATGTGAATTTGAGTTGGAAAAAAGTTGAATAAAATTAAGTCAAAAATATTTGATTTAAATACAGAAATGTAGACAATAATAACTTCTTTTAAAATTGAAAAAATGAAAACATACTAGGAACTAAATTATTGAAAGTTTCACATAAGTGCAAAGAAAAATCTTTAAGTTAGAAGAAACTAGAAATTTGTGAGTAATGGCTCACTAGTAATACCCTGGCTTTCAACCATAACATGAGGAAAATAAAGTCATAGGTATCAGTAAATAGGAAGTTGTTGTAGAATTTTTACCGAAAATGGATCCCACCATATGACATACCTACAGCAAGCTACTGTGATGTGTAGTTGCTGAGAAAACAGTGATGAAAAAATTGTTAAGGACGGAAATATGGATAGGGGTTAAACAGGGTGGTGGTATAATTACAATGACTAACTTAAATCATGCACTGTGCTCTCACACGTAAAAATCTTCACAAATAAAAACATAATTGTCATCAAAATATAGATTTTAAAATAGGCACACTATCAATTCATAAAAATACTATATAAAAATATCACAAATTTTCGATCACAGATTGTGTGTATAAAGCACGTAGTCATTTTCAATTCAAACATTCAGAATCTTTTGACCAACACATACATTCATTCATTACATTTGGAAAAAGTTTCGACATTTATGCCTTTCGATGTTTCTTTTCCCATTCTAACTGTTTCTGTCTTTCTTTATCTCTTTCTCTTGTTGCTTCCTAAAATTATAAGTAAAACAAGAAGTTGCACACACTGTTGTGCTAGGTATACCCACCTTTCGTACAAGAAGTTGATATCAGACAGCACCTGAAATTGCTTACAACATATGCCCCACCTATAACATAAAGCAACAAAAAAAATCTAAAACTAATCAATTCATTGGGAGCCGAGATCTTTGTTGTGAAAATTTTCTCTATCATTCCATATAGTGAAAAATGGTGGAGTCCCATGAAAGCACCCAAAACTGCTTATGTAGCCTGCCATTAAGGGGTGTTAAAACATAGTAGTTTAAAAATAGCAGCATCAGAAACATAAAAATATTGTACCTCTTCCTTCATTTTATTGACCATATAATCAACATTTTTCACCAACATTTGAAGCTTGACTTCCTGTGAATCTTCCTCATTCTGTAAACTTAATGCCTGATTCAGTGGGAAGAAATCATAGTTGTTCTCTTGAAGCTGTAATAAAGTCATAATAAGGTTATTTAGTAGTAACAATGGTAAAATGTCAATAAACCAAGCAGCATAAACAGCTCATCTTCATCAAAATTTTTATAAGTTACTTATAAACACTTTTCAATTCCAAGCTCAAGAAGGTAAAATGTCTATTTAATCACCCAACAGCAAGAGATTTCTCAAATTTGACATTTTGCAAGTTTCAACAGATTTCATAGAAGAAACTCATAGTGATTCTCCTTAGGCTTATTCTTGATTTAAACTTTTTCTCCACTCTAAAGATTATTTTACCATAGAGAGTGGAGAAAGAAAGCTTGCATGTCGAAAATGTTATTTTTATCATCTTCAGAGGAGAAAAAATTAAAATAAAAACACTCATAACTTAATGTGTATGTAATGAAATGTAAGGTATTATAAATCTAAGACATACCAGTTTATAGACATAGAGTTCTAATGCTGAGTAATCATTAACTCTAGTGTTGTCCAGATGTAAGAAAAAAAAGAGGTATGCCCACTGATTGTGTTCATCTTTAACATGCTTCTCAAAACCCTGAAATCAGAAATCATACAGGACTCATTCATAAGATGTCAAGGTCACAGCGAAGTTATGTTCACATGTACTTCACAAGTTTTCATCTAAATAAAGCTAATAACTTTGTTACACTGCTAGACTTCATACTGAAATTTACATGAAATATTTACATGAAATAAACCATAAAGGAAAATTCAAATGAATATCATATGATTTTATGTGAACAAAAAGGTTATCTGTATAAAAATAAAAAAAAAACAGTTAAAGTGTCTATTGAATAGAAAACAAATAAAAATCAGTACCATAAACCTATAAAACTTTACAAGATTTTGTAAAGAAATTTTAAGGAAAAAGATCAATGAAAAACAACATGTACCAGCTGAATGGTTTGAAACAATTAAATTATTACAAGTCCAATGAACACATAATTAAAGAGTCTCAGATGACTGCTAATCTGGGGAAAAGAAGAATGTTTTTGACTGTAATTTTTCTAAGACTACTGATCAAAAGACCAATATTTTTTATATCCAAATTGGCAAATGACCAAAGAAGAATAAAAAAAACCCCCAAAAGTTAAAAAAAAACCAAAATGCCTTAAAAATTTCTGGCCATTATAACACGATAATAAAAGAACAGTGTTCCAATGTCCCCTGCGAAAAAAAAAGGGAGAAAAACTTTAAATTCACTGAAATTTTCAGTCCATGGGCCATAAATTCCATAAAAATCAATCAACCCTAACCAAAGTCAAACTTAATCTGTAACTTCTCATAGTAAGACAACATACAAAATCAAAAATCAATTGGTGAAAGCATTACAAAAAAATGTGCTGAAAACTGTAAATTCACTGAAATTTTCTAAGTCCAAGGGATGTAACTTCCATAAAAATCTTTCAACCATAACCAAACTTAATCTGTAACTTTTCATAATAAGGCCACATACCAAAAACAAACTTATTTGGTAAAAGCATAAAAAAAAAAAGTGCAGAAAACGCAGACGGACGCCCGGCATTTCAATGTCCCCTTGGGACGCGTTGCGGGGGACAAAAATTTGTGGTTGTCTATGATGGCAGTGACTGCTGACAGCATTAAGTGACAGTTGAATTATATAGGGAATACAAACAGTCAGGTCTAAACCGGACATAAGGTAAAGGTGACTGTTGAGAATTATATAGGGAATACAAACAGTCAGGTCTAAACCGGACGTAAGGTAAATGTGACTGATGAATTATATAGGGAATACAAACAGTCAGGTCTAAACCAGACATAAGGTAAAGTTGACTGTTAATGTATGTTTGTACTTCAAAACTGTGTAAACCTTCAGACTGATAAAAGATTTGGATAAAATAGGTTTCACTTTATTTCAACTTACTCCACTAAGTTGTCTCTCAAAGTCATAACTCTCCCTACTACAGATAAAACAGTTGGACATCATATCTTTGTCGATTTCCCACTGAAATAAAAAAAAAAGATTGAAGCACTCTTATCTTTGCAGGTGAAGAAATTTTGCAAGATAAGGATTATTGGTTGTCCTTAATATACAACTTACTGTTTATCACAAAAATACATTTTATTTGCTGCAAAATCTAACAATGCCTTAGAAGACATGAAATATTGTGACAATATACATGAAAACAAATCTTTTTCAGTAATTAAAAAAATATTCAGCTAAACTGAAGCTCTAAAAATCCAGACAGAAACATCAGTAACACTTACCTTTTCATCTCTGAGTTGAGAGAAAGTATCGACAATGATACCAAAGATGATGTTCAATCCAATGGTGGTAACGATGATGAAGAATGATAGATCCACCGCGGATAAAATCAGATGTTCTTTGAAATTTGTGTTCCAATCTCCCATATTACCCTCAAATGACTGTAAATAGACAAAAATAATCATTTGTATGAAATAAAATACTCCACATGGTGCAGCTTAATATGACAAGTATGAAAAATATAAAAAAACAAAATACTACAATTTGTGCTTGAATGTCACAGATCATCATTTGGAATATATGTGCATTTCAACATCCATAAAATTACAGTTTAATCTGAAAATATTTAAAAATCAGTAATTTTCTAAGAATTTCAAGCTGGCACAAATTTGACAACAAAAATTCGGTATAATACATGATCAGAATTTAAATGCCCCACCATTGATTCTAGACCCTATACATCTTACCGTATACATGGAGTCTACAAATCCATGATGTAATACTGTAATGAAACACTCGTATACTGTTGTACAATCACGTCCTTTGGATGCCTCTAAGAACCTCTCCCTCAATACAGCGAAGGACAGGAGGGCATAGATATAAATCACTACCATTCCTAACATACCCACAAGAAGCAGTGATGTACCTAAAATATAGATATTGTAGCAGCAACTAATTCACACAAGAAGCAGTGATGTAGCTACAATATAGAAATTGTACAAGCAACTAATTCACAAAATGCAAGTTTGACAGTAACTACTGGTAGATGTTTACCAAAGATATTTGCTTTGCTCATTCTTTAATTCTATTAAAAACTGAAAGCATTCATAACCTGGGTAACTAGAACTGTCATATTTTTAGTAAAACATGTTAAAATGCACTGCAAATAAAAAAAGAGCCCAATCAAAAAATTATTAAAAAAAAGTTACAGGTAATATGGAAATTTTCTGCAATCTTGGAGAGATCAGAGAAATTATCTAAAACAAAAGGCTCCTAGGAGCCTGAATTGCTCACCTAGTTGAATTTTGCCTTTCAAGGGCAATAAATATATTAAGAAGTTGTCCAACAATTTTGACTCAAGAAAACTTTGATAGGACTTATCATAAGGATCATTTCAGTAAATGAAAATCTAAATCTATCATAGTTTTCAAGACATACTGTCAAGGGCAATAACTCTTATAAGAAAGCGTCTGACTAATTTTATGCCTGAAGACTTTTGTAGTCCTAAAAATAAGATCATTTCAGCTATTGAAAGAATTTGGCTAAACACAACAGTTTTGGAGATTTATGCGAAAAACTACTGTCTGACCCCTATGTTCTATTTTTAGTAACGGCGGCCATGCTTTTTCAATGGATCAAAAATACCCATATCAGTTCTATGCATGATACTCCAAGGAATATTCATACCAAGTTTGGTTCCAATTGGTCAAGTAGTGTCAGAGGAGAAGATTTTTGAAAGACATAACGTTAAAAATAGCAAACAAGAGGTTCCCAGGAGCCTGAATCGCTCACCTAGTTGAATTTTGCCTTTCAAGGGCAATAAATTAAACAAGAAGTTGTCCAACAATTTTGACTCAAGAAAACTTTGATAGGACTTATCATAAGGATCATTTCAGTAAATAAAAGTCTAAATCTATCATAGTTTTCAAGACATTGGCTGAAAACTGTAAAAAAAACCCAAAAAACTGTCATTTTCTCCTGTCCAGGGTGATAACTCTTTTAAAAAGGCATCTGACAAATTTTATGCCTGAAGACTTTTGTAGTCCTAAAAACTAAAAATAAGGATAATTTCAGCCATTGACAGAATTTGGGTAAACCTAACGGTTTTGGAGATATATGCGAAAAACTACTGTCTGACCCCTATGTTCTATTTTTAGTACCAGTGGCCATGTTTTTCGACAGATCAAAAAACCCTGCTTTAATTCTATGCAGGATACCCCAAGAAACACTTATACAGAGTTTTGTTTCAATTGGTAAAATAGTGTCAGAGGAGAAGATTTTTGAAAGAAATAACATAAAAACTAGCAAAAAACGTTGAAAAAGCGCAATAATTCCAACATGGCTTAATGGATTACAATGAACATTTGAGCGCAGATAGATCTAATCATGCTGAACACTTTTACCCCGTCAAAATTTGGCTAAACCTAACCGTTTTGGAAATATATGTGAAAAACTACTGTCTGACCCCTATGTACTATTTTTAGTAACAGGGGCCATGTTTTTTGACGGAACAAATATGCCCACATCAGTTCTATGCATGATAACCCAAGGAACATTCATACCAAGTTTAGTTCAAATTAGTCAAGTAGTTTCAGAGGAGAAGAGTTTTGAAAAACTGTTAACAACGACAGACGACGATGGACGCCAAGTGATGGCAATAGCTCACATGGCCTACATCCAGGTGAGCTAAAAAACATTGAAAAAGGGCAATAACTCCAACATGGCTTAGGTCTCACTAACCACTTCCGGGCCAAATGGCCACCCCCCCCTATGTAGTCCAAAAACACACTGAACCTAGACATATGCATTGTAAGTGCATTATTTGTGTGTATTATGATTAAAAGTAGTCAAAATAAAGCTGAGAATGTGTACTTTAAAATCATATATGTAATTAACTACAAAAGTGTATGAATATTGTTTACATGTGTGAGTAATTTGCCTCCATGCTGTCAGTTAGCAGAACAGGTAAAAATGTGGATTTTCAGTATTATTTATTCAAGTAAATTTTGTGATGAATTTCTACTATCATCGTACCATTAGCATAATGATTTTGGAAGCCTTATTTTCCAAGCTTCGCAACGGTATGCAGCTTTAAGATGTCATTTGTCCTGGGAATTCACAGTGAGACATTGAAAATTACTTTTTTAACATGTAAAGTAATGGAAACGTTAGAAGTGGTTAGTGAGACCTTAATAGATTAAAATGAAAATTTGAGCACAGATAGATCTCATCATGCTGAACACTTTTACCTCGTCAGAATTTGGCTAATTCCAACCGTTTTGGAGATAAATGTGAAAAAATCTACTGTCTGACCCCAATGTTCTATTTTTAGTAACGACGGGCATGTCATTAGACGGATCAAAAATCTCCACATCAGTTCTATACAGGATACCCCAAGTAACATTCCTACCAAGTTTGGTTCCAATTGGTCAAGTAGTTTCAGAGGAGAAGAGTTTTGAAAAATTGTTAATGACAACGACGGATGCCAAGTGATGGTACATGTACTAAAAATCAAAATCAATTTTGAGTGAAACTATATTGTCAGATTGTGTAGGGTTTTGACATTTACATGTATGTAATAAGTTTTGTTAAGTTTGCTTACTCTACATTCTTCCCATTGAAATTGCCTACCCCCAAGACTTCCCATTGAAATAGCCTACCCCACAGACTTAGCATTGAGATAGCCTACCCCATAGACTTACCATTGAAGGTGGTCTACCCTAAAGACTTACCATTGAATGTTACTGCTTGAATTACCCTCTTTAATAATTGGTTAATTTTAGCAATGTGTAACAGATGGAAGGCAAAGAAATAGCCATAGAAAACCAATCCTAGCACAGAGAAGGCTAAAAATACCTGAAAAAAAATATCAAAAGTATTAGAAACTGAACACTCCCAGTAATATAATATAATAAGAGATTGCTTGACCTTTTAATGCGGGCACAGAATAGATCTTTATCTTTTGTTTTATTTGAAGGAAAAAATGTAATAAGCTATTCAGGAAGGGAGCCACATATCCCATTGGATTTGACATCCCCCACAGCAATATGGTGGAGAATAAAAAAAATACTCATGCTGAATATTACAATCCGTAAGTGAAATGTATTTTAACAAAAGTAATTGAAATTCTATTTACATGTCAACCGAGGATGGTTGGTTTGAATGTGTTACGTGTTTCTCTTTTTATTGAATCAGCACGAGGTTCAAACAGCTCTGCCCCTCATAAAATTATTAGAAATGTAGAAATGTAGATACATTTCTAAATTCATATTTTTTATTATTGTGCCCTAAATAGGCCTGATTGATCCTACAATTCTTCCAATGGAGACTTACAATATAGTATATTGAATCTACACCATATGCTTTGGTTTCTAGATGTGTGTATTCACTTCTTTTTTCTAACCATGACACATCTTCATCATCATCTTCATCGTCATCTTTGGAAATAGCACTGATCATGATAAAAAAAGAAAAAGGAGAGCTAACATTAAAAAACTACTAAAATATTCCAGATTATTTAGTTTAATATATCAAATTGACAATTCTAATTTATGAGATGCACATTGGCCATTCATGAAAGCAGTGGAATTTGTTACAACGGTAGTCCTAATATGATTTCACAGCCAATGGTTACCAATGGCCATATAAAACATATTTGTGTAATAAAGATGTTCCTATTACCCATGTTAAAAATTGTTTCAATAATGATTTAAAGGGATTTTAAAAAGTGTCTGGTTTAGACAGTTTTTTATTATTCAGGGTTCAGTTTAGGCAGGTTTCAATCTATAAAGACCAACCATGTTTTTAATTACTGGTACTAAAGTTTCAATGCTTGTTACCTTATGAAACTTTTGATCGTAATTAAGGAATAAATCTCTGCTATATGCTACCAAATACCTACTCAATAAAATATATGTACATTTTAAACTGGCTTACCTTCTGATACTTTTAATTATCGGGAATGTTGGATGGTTTGACAAAATAAAAGTTATTAAGATACACAGACTTAGAAATACATGTATTCCTCCTAGAACATAGATCACTATTTTAACTTCAGAATGGTTATATCTGGGAACGGCACTGTAATAATAAAAAAAGCCAATTAATTACAAATAAACACAAAACAAAATTCATATTTTTAATGTATACCAAGGCCAATGAGTTTTACAAAAAATCTGAAACATAATTTTTACCATACAGTTGATTGTAATGTAAACACAACATTTATTTGTAACCAATTGTTATGTTACTGGACAAAAATCTATTTACTGTGGATATTCAGACTGCAGGTCAACACAATTCCATTTTTACAACATGACAGGAAAATTGCTATGTAAACCATTTTTAACAAATAATTTTTAAAGAGACAGTCAGCCACGTCCTTTATATATAGATGCTCTGAAACACGAATAGCTCAAGTCTTTTGGAAGTGATGTAATTTGGACTTACGTAATTTAGAAGAAATTGTGAGAACTTTTAAAACAATTGCACAGTATATGCAATAAAATGTTTTTTATATATAGATGCCCTGAAACACGAATAGCTCAAGTCTTTTGGAAGTGATGTAATTTGGACTAACGTAATTTAGAAGGAATTGTGAGAACTTTTAAAACAATTGCACAGTACATGCAATAAAAAGTTTTATAAAATCCTGTTGATCAAGGCAATAAGGATGAAACAACACCGTGGTCTACTGTCAACAAAATCACATTATATGACTACAAATAGCTGTCCCTCATAGGCCTAAAATCTTACTAGTTGGGGCTGTAATGCCAATTTTTGCTTTCATTTAAAGGTGGATAAGAGTGTGCCATTTTGTGCCATTCCTAATTCTAAAGGGCTGAAGGTCTTCTCTTTTTTTTAAGGTTTGATGTTTTAAAGTTATTTTCCTTACATGCTCTTTATGATATAAAACAGCTGGATAAAAACGGTTTATAGACAATTGTAAAAATGCTGCAGTTATCTATCTGTAAAGATAGTAAGTACTCTTACCTATATGAATCAGATGCTCCATTAGAATCTAACGGATCTTTCCAAAACACCATTATCAACACAGCTATTATAAAACTAATGAACACCACAAAGTAATTCATTGGAACCCTGGGAAAAAGAAATTGTATGTAAATTACTTGACTGACTTTATAGGAACACAATTGTAAACATATTTATCAATGTTTTGAGTTTAGTGTCTTTCCTACAAGAATAAACATTGTATTAGTCACATATTTTAGTTCAATCTACATCCATATGGGGACTGATGTATTCTATTATCAAAGCCACTTCAAGTCAATCTGAAGTACTTAGTGTAAAACCCACTTCATATCACCTGATGCACTTGGTGTGAAACCACTTCAGGTCATCAGACACATTTTGTGTGAACCTGTTTCAGATAAATCTGATACATGTATGTACCAAGTGTAAAACCCACAACAGATAATCTGATATGTACTCAGCATGAAATCCATTTCAGATAAATCTGATGTTCCCAACTTGGAACCAACTTCATGCAGGTAAATATGATGTTCTAAGAGTAAAAGCCATTTCACATAAACCTGACATGCACACTTGAAGGCCCAACATAAATTTTATTGAGTCATATCATAAGACTTGTATGCATGTTTGAAGATAAATTCGCCTTTCAGCACAGCAGAAGCCTTATCAGCCTAATGATATATAATAGCAGTTATAAAATCTATTTGAGGAGATTGCTAATATCATAATTCAATGAGTAGCCTATAACTAACAGGTGCATATCATAATTTAATAAGTAATCTGGATAATTGGTACATACCATAGCTTGATGAGTAATCTGGCCAATGGATTAGCCAGGATTTTCCTTTGATACTGAATATCATGGATAATATCAGCCGCCCAGTCCATAAAGTCACGAATCTTATTACTGGGTGAAGTTCTGTCTACTTCATACTTGAACTTGTCCTTTATCTCCTCTCTTAGAACATTCTACATTAAACAAGTCATATCACCAAGATAAAAGTTTAAAGTATTTATGTATCAAGTGCTCCTCCTTGATGAATTTTTAGTTTAATTTAATTTTTTTAGATAAATAGTTGAAATTTTTAAGTGAATTATATCCAAAACATACAATTAGTTTACATTGCATTTAAAAAAATAGGCATACTTTTTAAATTATTATAGTTATGTTTTACCTACAAAAAGTATGGCTACCCCTTCTCCATTCCGAAGTTCAAATGAGTAAAACTCCCACAAAATTCAATGACTCATAAATTTCTGGTTATATGCACACTATATATCATGTCCTAACTACTAACAAAGTTTCATGAAATTTGGTCTAGAAGTTTCTAAGAGTTTCACTTACAAAAGTGTGACAGAAAAACAGACAGGTGGACAGGGCAAAAACCATACTCCATACCGAAGTAAGGGAGACATAATTATGGCTATTTTGCATTTACTTATCTTTAAGAATGAACACAGTACAGCAGAATGAGAACAGAAATAATCACTGGAAACTAAGGACACATAACACACTATCAATTTCTTTCCTTGATTTAACTACATAGCCACAAAAATATGGTATCTCCCCCCCCCCCAAAAAAAAAACAAAAAAAAACAAACTTTACTTTTATGTATTTAGAAAGAAACAAAATAATGGCTTACAAAACAAACTTTAATTCAGTTGAAATGGGAAATAATAACATACCTTATCTTCCACAGGGAAGTAGATTTTCTGTAAAACTTCATCTTTGAGTATTTCGATGGAGAGAGTATTTTCATGGTAGTGTTGCCAGGCTGACTCCTGGTCTGATTCAGGTTTGATCATGGCTGTAGTATAAATGATACAAAAGCATGGGAGTATTCACTAGTACACAAATAGGTCACAGTGCTGTAATGTTACTGCTCCAGTATGATACAGAAGATAGTACCATAGATAACTTCTGAACCTTATGTTCTTATTCTCTTGAAGCATATTTGTTGTTAATAAACAGTAGTAAATGTAAGTATCAATTGGTTATTTTGTTAACAGATTAAAGCTTCCCATTAAGTATTATTTCTTCTCCCTGGTAGACCAAAATGTGTCTAGAGTCATTATCTTTTTTCTAGTTTGAACCCTTTGGCTAAACATAAGCTATGCTTTTTTGTGAGCTTGTTGAGCCCTTCAACAAAAAAAAAGTACATGATTATTTTACTGATATTTTCAGCATACCTAAATCAAACATAAACAATATTTTTTTTATTTGCCTGAAATATTTGTTATATAGATTCTCCTTCAGGTTTAAACTTGAAATTCTAATTTTAAATATGGAAGCCTTAGAATATTAAAATCTAAATTTTATCATAATATAATTCAATGCTAGGCTGAAGAATTAGTTTCTTCTAGAAAATCTGTAGAAAACTCAAAAATGTAAAATAGTAGGAAACATTTCAGAAAAATGTATGTGCTTGTTAAAAAATGAAAATGAATTTTAAATCCCTTGCTTCAAATGGGAGATAAAAACTTACAGTCCTTGGTGACAACAGGATCTAAATCTGTCATTCGACACAGAATGTGATAGTAAGTAAACCCTACATCATTAATCAGCTCCCTCAATTCTTCAAACTCACATTCACCTTTCTGGAAAATAATATTATTGTACAATAAATACAAGCTAAACTGAAGAGGTTAATCATTATACTACATTACTAAACCCTCAGATTTGTATACAAATTAAATGATGATGTTGATGGGGGGATACAGTCTTCAGTTAATAAAATGAACTTCCTTAAGTAGTTTAGTGGATAGTGAATATTTGTTTAATCAAATAAGAAGTTCATCAGGTAATTCCCATTTATAAAGGGAAGGCTAACTCCATCTTTTAAACATCACCATTAAATGTGCTGTTTTAAAGAAGGCTTTTGAAGATAGAGCAATATTTTTTTTACAAAATATGTATAGGATTGAAGTTTTTTAATAAATATGGAAAAAAGTACCTTTATTAGAAAGCAACTTAGGAAAGAGATAGTATAGCTATTTTGATACTTTTAAAACAGACACAATAATTAAAATCCAGTTTAGGGAGGTATGTTTGCAGAGTCAGGCTGAAAATACATCTGTCACAATAGAAAACAACATCAATAGAATGTTGGAATATTTACAGCTCAGGGATACATCCATCAGCTTCTATTTTTGTATGAATGGGTGGTACACTGCCTGAAAGTTAGTCACTGATTTAAAGGTGAAAAATTTTACTTATTAAATAAATCAAAAGAAATAAATGCAGAAAATTCTTGGACAAAAGACTGTTTCTGAGTGTAACAGTAAATATACTATTGAACTAACTGATTCTTACAATGAGTAGTCAACAACAAGCAATAACAGCATTGACACAAAATCAACCTCCCCTAATGGGACAAAGACATTTGTAGAAAATGAAACTTTTTTCAGTGACAAAAAAAAAAAAATCAACTATACTATAGAAGGTGTAGTTGTAACAAATTGCTAAATTGCAATAATAAAAAAAAAGAAATGAAATAACTGTATTGTATATGAAGATTTGGAGGTGTCAATCCTGGATTTGATGGTGGCAAATTGAAATTACTGGTATCATGTAAGCGTAGCCAGTAAACTGTCAAATCAAGATTGACGACTACAAATCTTCATATACAATATAGTTACCTCCATTCTAATGCAACTGTCAAATATATCAGTGCAATTAAATATCTCAGAAAATAAATCGGTGTATGTGTTACAATTTTGAGTCAGTCAATCATGGAACAGACGTCCTTAAAATGTTGGTTTTATGATACGAAATTCTTAATTACAACGAATGTTGCATTAGAATATAAATTTATTAATGATTACGTTATGACAAAAAATCTATAAAAAAGAACCACCCAAATGTTGATACAACATTCTTCAAATGCTTACCAAGGTTAAAGATAATATGTATTTATAATGATATATGATATGATATGAAAATGATTAAATTTTTTATTCATTGCTTGCTTTGTAAAGAAAGTATATTTGGAAGAAAAGTCAGTGGATAGCATCTTTTTTAAATTAAGAAAATATAAATCAGATATCTTTGGATGAATTGGCTAAAAGCATGAGAATCACAGGGTTGAAACAAATTACTTTTCAATTTCTACAATCATTGGAAGGACTTTATCAAGTTAGTTAGCCCTCAATTTTACCAGTAATAAAATCTACTGCTAAATGCAGTTTTTGTATTGCAGTTAAACATTTTAACTTAAATTCAATAAATTTTGTAAAAATTAGATCCCCCATGAATCGATATTTTTCCCACTTGATCATTATATGCTATAAGTGATTTGTTGTTAAAAAAAGAGCATCACTCTAGCATGCATTCATGATAAATGTAATTATTAGTTTTTTTATAGACATGTTAATAAATGTTAAAGATAAATGGGTATACACAAATAATAACACTCTTCTTTTTGTAAAAAAGCTCCTCCTCAAAAAGGGGAGATAATCTGCATGCACACCACTGAACAAAACATTCAACAATTTTAATACCAGTTACCTGAACTGCAGGGTCATCTTCAACATTCTAAAGTAAAATGAGGTCAAACAAGATAAGTGAAAATGTGATCTGAATTGTGCATCATTAAAAATTGTCAATAATGATAGTAATGTGATATGTGAATCCCAATGCCTTAAAATGTGAATCTCCCATGGAAAGAAAACAGGTGGGTTAAAAAAATATCAATCTGAGAATGAGAACTAAATTTTATAGCAGGAACTTGTACAAAGGGGAGACAACTCAGTTAACAAATTTTTGCTATGATTTTTATGTTTGTAAAGATGGCTTTATTGTGATAACTTGCAACTTACAACACAACACCAAACAACAAAAGTGGAAATAATATAACAACACAGATTAAACATGGAAAACAATCAGGAATTGTGAAATACATGTAACATAAACTGACATTATCTAATGAAATATCGTAATTCAGTGTACATCAATATTAGTACACAGCCAAAACTCTTCTTTAGAAATAGCTAGCTGAACTTATTTTAATAAAGGATTTGAATTTTATTGATATACTCCAGTTTATGCTTGAACAATGTGTTGCAGTGTATAAAAATCTGTTACAACATGAACATGACACTCACCCCTTTTAGACTTAAGTCTATACTCTATTGAAAATAGTAATACAATACATTACTTCAAAAGGGTGCCAGCAGGGTAAATCTTGTCTAATGGGCATAATTGATGAAAATTATACATGCCAAACTTGAAAACTAGGTTGTCTTAAAATCAATGCATGTGAAAAGTACATAAAATTTGGTTGTCCTTCAGGCAAGTACAATGTAACTTTTACCTGTCCAAATGTTAAATTTATTTATCTCAGGCAATAGGACATTTAATGTCAGACCCTGACAAGGTAAGAATCATCTTGTACAAAGCTGAACCTATGATTTCAACTTAGGACAGAAGACTGAGTACTGGTATATATACCACAAATATTTGGTTAAGTCCGATGAAGGATGTTAATAAATCTTCATAAAACCGTACATCTGTCATAGTGAATACATGCACTATAAAAAAGTTCATCTGCAGTCAATTTTGATGATATGATTTGTCACAGACCTTGCAAGAAACCTATATTCCAAACAATAAACAGAATTTGCCTGTCCTGCTTAGACTTCAGATCCATTGCTCTGTTTTTCAAATAGGAGCTCACTGTCAAATTTTTCTATCCACTCATCTGATTTTGACATTGAATAAACACACATCTAATGATGCAAATTGCAGAATATTTGTAACATTTATTAACAAGATTGAAATAACAGCAAGATGTTTTAATGAGACCTAAACTTTCATTTACTTTACTGTTGTACAGATTGGAATAACAGCAACCATGTTTTAATGAGACCTAAACTTTGATTTGCTTTACTGTTGTAAAGATTCTAAATCTTTAAGATGAAGATTTGTTGTACATTGTCTAAAAGCATAAACACCCTCCATCCCAGTTTATGTATAACATAACCAAGTACTACTCCCTACACCACAATCATCTAATATCCATGGAAACCTTGTCAACATTTTTTGTTGTTATAATAAACTTTTCAGGGCCAAAGAAATTACTACGAAACAAGATTCAAAATAGTCAGCCCATAAAGGTATAACTTTCATGAACTGAACAATGAATAAATGTCAAAATTACCTGAATATCAAGGAAAGCTTCAGTCATGGTGTTGACAAACAGGGGAGTGTCCAGATACTCCATTACTTCCTAAAATAAAAACAAGGAAATTCAAAACATTTATATTCAGATTTTCTTCAAATTATCAAAAAATGACTGAAAAACAATTTTTTTTTCCATTTACATGTATTATTATTTTTTTTACTGATAAGAATGATAAAAAGCAAAGCTATTGCCAAATGATCATAAACATGTGTATCCAACTGATATTATAAATGAATTATATGAAAACTTTTTGGTTTGAAATAATTTTACCAAAACACTAAATTACAAATCATGTGAATCTATGAATCAAGTAAAAGCAATAGCTTACATTAAAACCACATAAAAATAAACTCCTAATTCATTTTGTGTTAGTTCTATAAATATATAATAAAATATACTCTACTGAAAATTCATGAAACATATAATTTGCTTACTTCTATAGGGATATTATTTCATTGAGAGCTTTTCAATGTGCATGCAGAGAATTTTAATACAATAAAGTAAAGCTACAAATGAGCTTGAAGTTTAAAAAATAAGAAATCTGACAATTTACTATATACTTGAATTTCCTCTCGTTTTTTTTTTTCATACCAGTACATTTTCCTTTTATCACTTAATAACAGATCAGTAAAACCAATTTGAGAACAGCCAGTGAGAATTAAAATGATAAAGAATTTAATTACTTAAAAAGCTAGATTGTTTGAAGGAAACTGATTGCTAGCAGAAATTGGTGGACCCAGTGCTAAGCAAAGTTCTAAAAAATGTTCATATAAAAATATTCTGAAATGGAAAGCTCTTTCTACGGATAATACAAACTTAAATGTATGTAATTCTATTCAATTAAATCAACTATAAAAAAATAATCTAGCATACAATACATTCTTTTTTCTCTTTAAGCTGAATTGTTGACTTTATAGCATACCCTTAATCATTGAAGAATGTTTACAACCGACATTGGCAAAATATTGGAAAATATAAACCAACTGAAGCTAAATATTTTTTCCCATTGATTAAGGCAAAATATTGGCAAGCAAATATTACACCCCCTAATCATGCAAGCAACCAACAGTTAGTATACAGGATTATACAGGTAACAGAGTAAGATAGAGGGAAAATATGTGCAAGGGAATGGAACCATCTTACCTTCTTGGATCTAACTTTGATTTGGGTGAACTATACATCAACAACAAATAAAATAAATGTAAACATAAAATTGAAAAAAACTTAAAATTAAGAATAAGAGATCAAAATAATAAAATGGAAACCCTAAAACACTAAACCCATTCAAAATCAATTGATTTCATTAAAAAAAACTATGCAGATCTTTTTTCAAAACAAAAGTGGAAGATTACTCATATATCTTGGTAATTGGTCATTTATAAAAAAATGAAGCAGGTATTGGTCCTTCATTAAAAAAAAATGAAAGAAGAATAAATCCTTTAATTATACTGTTTTTATTAATCAAATAAATGCTTTTAGAAAATCAACCAATTAAAGAATGGGTTTAACTGAAAATTTCTATAACAGACAATATATCACAACATACATACAAAGGGTTTATATGAATTGGTTCGCTGGTGAAAAAAATGATGGACAACATGAAGAGAAATTTATACAAAATATGAAACAATCAAACTAGACACAAACCGCTGATCCTCTTTTCATAAACTATAAAAATAAAATATAGTCATTGTGGTCATTTTGAATTTAAAAAAATAGCGAAATATTAATTCTACTTCTAACAAAAATAAAATCTGTGTCAAATATTTCTGAAAATCCTCTGTTAAAACAGCTGCAGACTTTCTCTGATGATTAAAATGCATAATGTGATGGCAAATCATTTGTGAAACATTTGTTATATGACAACTTTAATTCAGAGTGCTCAGTCCCGGTAAATTCAAGTCTCAAAAGTATCCCTCCAAGCCCCCCCCCCCCCCCCAAAAAAAAAAAGAACATTCTCATTTTTACATACACTTTTTGACACTGAGTTTATAACAAGTTTTCATTTGCCTAAGATACCAGAGTTGAATTCAAAGAGTCAAATATCAGCAAGGGTGTGTGAAAAGTAAATTTTGTAAGAAATGAGGTCAAACCATATTCCACAAACACTCAAAGACAGAGTTGTCTTAAATTGTGCTATAATTGGACACATCAAACTCAATATATACTGTGTGGAACCATTTTTTTCCCGTGAGTTCTAGATTTTTTACCCTATTAGTTGTTTCCCTAAATTTTGTCCACACAAATTGTTCGGCACCTAGACCACTGTCCTAATAATTATAATCAGATTAGTTTGTTATTCTATGAATGATGTACATGTATGCTACTATCAGAACTTTGTAACTGTATGCTGAAATAACATGCATTGTAAGTTTTTATGGAAATTATTTTTTGTCACTATAAAATCATTAATAAATATGTTTTTTTTTTCTGAAATCTTATGAAAAAGAGAGATTTTTCATCTGAGAAAATAATCATCTATATTGAACATGAATTTATTGTATGTTTTAAAAAAAAATGATTCCATGAGTAAATTTTTGTGATTATCACAAAAATTTACTCATGAAATCATTTTTTTTTTAAAACATATGATTTTCAATTATTTTGGCATGACCATTTTTTCTGTGTTTAGATTGTAACAGTAACTGTCAAATATTTGTAAGAGGAATTGAAAAAAAAAACAAGGACAAGTTTTCATAGTAAAATAAAAAAAACCTTGGTACCTTGATATTAAAAAATATATCTCTGTGACAATAAAATGCATGAACGTTTTCTTTACAATCCATCAAAATAAATAAAATTTGTTAAAGAGTCAAGAAATTGCAAACTTAAGCATTCCACTCAGTTGGTTTACAAAAGCATATAGAATTTAATGTCACATCTAATCTAATCATTTAGTATGACCAAAATTAATTTTGCAAATTTTCAGGAACAAATCACTACCCTGAAAAAAAAACATCATGGGATTGTGTGCTTGGTTTCTTAGTAATCAAAGCCAGAATTTTTTACCAATAAGATAGAGTGCCACAGAAAATTTAATTTAGATAGTAACCCAGTTAAGGAAGGAAAATGACCTTCTACAACCTACTGTGCAACTTGGACAGCAAAGTTTGTTCATGAAAGGAACCCATTCACAGAGATTTTTTTAAAACTACTTGAAGAACCTTCACATGTGAATTAAAATTTACCTTTTGCTTTTAACAAAAACACAATGTCATAAAAATATTGATTATGTAAACAGCAGCATGAAATCATGTTAATTCCCTCCCCCCTCTTTTTCAGTTTGATATTCTATAACTCTGAAACAAAAACAATGCAAAAATAGGGAGTCACCTTCTAAAAAACCCTCAAAGAATTTTTTAAGTATGGCAAAACATAAGGACAGATGGGCAGACAACAATGTCCTTTAATACTTCCGTCAATAGTCAGGTATATACAAACTCATGCATACTTGAAATATTTGACAATTTACTTGCTATAAAACATTTGTTAGATGTTGGTTGATTAGTTAGCAACAAACTCAAAACAATACACTTACTTTGAACTAAAAACAAAGAGATATAAGATTAAATTCACACAAAACCTTAGAACTGCTGAATATTAAACAGCAACAGAAAACAAATTACAGTCAGAACCCCAAATCAAGCTGGTTAATAGTTCAAATAATCAGCCAGGAAAGACAATAAAATTCTTATTAAGTCATCAAATTTCAAACCCATTCTATTATGTTAAAGGGGTAACAATATTTGATTCTTAGGTTAAAGACTCGATGCAATTTTTAAGTCACAACAATACTTTTACCTCCTATTGATGATTACTACTAAACCACAAAAGAAATTACAACCAAGCATTTGACAAAGTTTCTGTCCAATCAGCTCTTATGCCTACCTTGGAGAGTGTGGCTATCTGTACACCCTGAGCTGAAGCCAGAGGTTCATCATCTGAGTCTCTAGGGTTCTCCTCAGTCAACGATCTCACTAATGTTGCTATAGATTTCTTGAGAACATATATCTGAAATGTGATGTATGTGAAATACAGAGAAACCTGTCTAAAATGAAACCTGGAAATAGTGGAAACCTGTCTTAGGTGGACACTGAAAAAATTGGAAATTTGTCTAAAGTGAACCCTGAATATATTGGACACCTGTCTAAAGTGAACCCTGGAAATATACTGGAAACCTGTCCAAAGTGAATGCTGAATATATCTGACATCTGCCTAAAGTGAACCCTGGAAATATAGGAAACCTTTCTAAAGTGAACCTTGAGTATATGTATGATACCTGTTTAAAGTGAACCCTGCATAATAGGGTAACCTGTCTAAAGTGAACCCTGAATAAATTGGACAACTGTCTAAAGTGAGCCCTGAATAAATTTAAGTCAACTTCAATGCATTTTGAACATATGTATTAAATCAAACATCTGTCTAGACTGAGCAAAACTGTCAATTTGAAAATGGTTTGGTTTAGACAGGTTTAATTGTACCATATAAATACACATGATTTACTTGATGAAAAATTGGAAACATATTTTCTCTAAAATTTGTAATTTTAACATGTGTAATGTACAGAATAAACAGGTAAGAAACTTAGTCTATACAGACAGAATATACCATAAACTCTTTAAGCTATGAAAGGTTAACTACACAAACTATGAAAGGTTAACTACACAAGCTATTTCCTTCCTTTGATTCCAAGTCAAATCTATCATAAAAAATATTCTACCTTTATCTTAAAAGTCTAGAAAACATTCAGCATACTAATATTTACAATTTTAAACAATTGCTTGCAAAATAATTCTGTACTGTAAACTCCTGAATATTATTGTAATTTGTCATTTCAACCCAAAATTTGAATTACTTTCACTATTTAAAGAGAAGTTTGTTTGAATTTAGTAAAGCTTCTATAATGTTTCAAAAGGATACATACCTCTCGTTTTCCACATCCTTTGAATTGCCCTACACGTAGGATGTGGTTGATATAGTCACAGATCTTATGGTCAAAGATCACAGCCTGGTTTTGTTGGTTACCCTGAAACACAAATTCATAGTACATATAACATAGTCTTATTATTCAGACATGTATTTATTTTAGAATTTGTTCTCTCTGATATTTTATGATACCCCACTTATAACCTGCTCCAAGATAAGTAAATGACACATACATATAAATACTTTGTATGTAAGATTTTAGTTACTTTATGTTCTTTGTTGTGTATGTCTGTTTTCTATGGCTGGTCTTTGTCCCTGGATTACATTCTTTTGATTACCGCTATAACCTTGGTTCCCTTGATTACTCTTTTTTCCCATGTAAAAAAAAAAACATAAATTTTCTAGATATTTATTTAAACATTACAGAACTTTATGATAAGGGTTTAATACATGTAGTATGTTTTTTGCCTATGAGAGACAGAGCTATCTGAAAATATGCAAGATTTCATGAAACTACTGTTCTGTGCTACCGGTACATTAAAATTTCAAACAATCACTTTTGATTTACAAATGTCATTTTGAGCCATTAATTTTTATGACCTCTAAATATAAGATGTGACTGACACTCCATTCCTTATAAATATTTTTTTGCACACTGACTTGTGCCAAATTCTCTTTATGGTCCCTTGAACAGTATGAGATTCCTTTAAAGTTCAATAGAACATATCTTTCACTTACTGAAGTAAATTCTACCAGTGTATCAAACAGCTGCACCACCAGTGGAAGAGATTTGTCATTTATATTAGAGTATACTATCTGTAGGAACTTAGTCGTCTCTGCCACAAGATTCACTGACTTGATATTATCTGGCTGCTCTCGTAGATAATTCTGTAACATAATAAAAGCGAAAATTTGTCACTTGTTTTAAGGTTTAAAAATCTGCAATGAAATAAATTTACGACAAAAATTTGCGTACAATTTAATGTATAGACTCACATAGAATTTGATTTTCATCAAAACCAAATTCATAAATCTGCAACAATTTAAATTATCCACAAACAAATCTTTAAATTTATTCTGACTTAATTTTCACCAGAAATAAGATAAATAACCAAATCAATTGTAACTTGATAGAGATCAAACCCTGAAATACCTCAAAATACAAACCAAGATTCAAAACCAGATGATAAAACCACATCAACAACAGTTCTTACAAAAATAACCTTGTGCTTAATATACACAAACTTTTCAAAATCATATCATATATCATTTAAAAAGAAAAGGGCAAATATTTACCTGTAAATCTCTGTGTTGGTTATCACACATTAATCCCAGAATCCTTAGCACCAACTCAATATACCCATCATCCCTGAAATCAAACTCTGCAGACATGTCCATAGCATGCTGCATTAACTCCTGTAACTCTTCTTCGTCTATGTTCTATAAAGATAAATGTAGCCTTTAGATACACCTCAAATACTCGATAAAACTAAATATTGTTCCTGTTTCCTTGGATCAATAACACAGATATATCCTATTTGACATTCTAAAATAGCATGAACTCTTTGTTGCAATGTTTCTCAGATATGATTTATGAAAATATATCTTCCACAATGTCTGGAAACCTAGGCAAGATTTGTGCAGGTGAATTTTCCAAGGAAAGGCTAAAAAAATTACCTCCATGCAAATTACAGTATAATAAATAAATCCATAAAAGAATTGATAATGGTATAATAACTACAGGTAATAATTGTATTGGAAGAAAGTTTGTGCAAATCACCAATACAAAATAACTTAAACAGAAAAAAAGGAACATAATACACAGTCTAGTTTTGTACAGAAGAAATCCATATCATCAGGAGATAAATAAATTACTGTAAACTTATTAATTTTCACTATTTTTGAGGTGGATTGAAAAGTGTGAAAAATTGAGCCCACAAAATTGATTTTTAACACTATATAACATTAATCATTTTTTTAAACCGCAAAAATTGATACTTGCAAATATGTTATCTAAACAAGAATTAATATGATTACAGTACTTGCCTCAATCTGAACATCAGGGACATCTCCAACAGGAACAATTTGATTGGCTGTACTGCCTAATTTCTTGCCTGGCTGTCCATTCTGTATTGGTTTACCTGGTTTCAGCAGGCGACTACTACCAAACTTGTTCTTTCTGTTCATACCATTCTTAGAACCCATCTTTGAACCAGGTCTCTGTAGAATTTAATCATATTGCAAACATTAAAAAGGCTCTATATTTAATGGTGAATATAGATAATTGTAGTCTGTGATCTTTGTCAATATTTAATTTACTAGTAATTTCTTGTTTTAATATGAAACAGAGTGAAATGTCAGTTCTAATAAGCCAGGGAAGTCTTTCTGTGTGACTACTCTTTTAGGGTTTCACATATAAGGGTAAACACGTAAAACCCTTGAACCCCCTGTCAAAATTTCTTAATCCATTCCTCATTCAGTAAAGTTTTTGAAGAAACAAAAAAAATAATCTTTTACAGTGTTTTCAATATTTTTGCATTCATATTGATATTAATTTTTTATTTTTATTTTTTCATTTCATATAGTTGTACCGGTTTAAATTTTGTCACCTAAGTTGCAATTTTTTTTAAAAAATAAAACTTACCAACAACCCAGAGCTTCTCAGGTTTGCCATAGACTTCTTTGCCATAGACAACATTGACCCTATCTTGTTGGCTTTCATTATTTCCTAAAATAAAAAAAATGTGTTTTTAACATGATTCCATCAAAAAACAATCATATCACTAAAAAAAGGGTTTTTATTATTATTTATCGTAATTAAATTTTCTGCCAATTTTTTTCTAGCACTTCACTATAAAGATAAGTTCTTAATGGTTTTTGTCCAGAAAAAAAAACAGATTTGGTCATAAATCAGAAATATTTTGAAACCTTGATACAAACATTTAAAAGAGATTCAATCTGCCAAGATATGTATCAAATTTGATCTACTTTAGTACAAGAAACTAAAGAAACAATGATTATTTCCTCTTACCAAAAAAAAAAAATAGATAAAAAAAAGTCTATGAAAAGGGGGGAGAACCCAAATAGTCTGAACCTTCTAAAACAAAACAAAAGAATATCACATAATACATGCAAAAAGAGAAGTTAACATCAAATTACAATAAACAACATTAAAAGGATTGAGTTTCTTACCCATTCAGACTGATTGAAGCATTGTAAGAAACAGATGTTTACATCAACAACTTGTAATCTATTGCTTTTTGTTTAATTAACAAAGTACTCATGGATGAAAGTATGGTATGGAGTGCTGACTATACCAATTGATAAAAATATTAAGATTTTTTAACTAAATTTTGAAGACTTTCCATTTCAATCTCTAAGAAAAAAGTGTACCATAGTCAAGGATGCAGGTCAGGCTGTGCTTTACAATTAAAAAAAAAAGGTATTGAAATAATGATAGTTAAAACAATAAGCACTGATATGCCATTTGCTCCTCCAAGTTAACAATCAAAGCAAATTATATTTAAGTTGGACTTGTAAATGTTTGTAAATACATGTAATCAGGACCACTTCTCACTTGTCCTGAATTCATCAATAGCTTTAAATTATGCCTTAAAAGAACTTTAATATGAATTTTAGAAATTATAGTAAACATGTTAAACAACCATAAATTTTGAGATGTAACAGTCATTTCCTGGATCAATCAGTCCTGTATTATAAACCTATTTATAAGGAACAATTCATCACAAGGGGAAAAAACTCTTACATAACTACATGAATAGTGGTTTGAGTCTAGGTGTCATGCAACTAACATCACCATTCAATTACTTACAGCTTTACTCTTTAACAATCAATAGAAAATAATTAATTAATATATCATTAACATAAGACATGGAAGAGTACATTTATCTTCAAAGAAAAAGGGGGGATGACAATTCCTTTGCACCTTTGATCCATCTCTTAATTTTCTTGTTTTGTTTTTTTTTCCAGAATAATAGTATACTAATGGAAAACCATATGAAATTACAACCAAGATGTGCATATTACATGACTTAAACATATTTATTAATCCAACCAGCATTGGGTGAGTTAACAACAGTAACCAATTTAAATATAAATCTATTCTTCAATTTACAATGGTATAATTCTTACCATTGTGGCCATTTCTCCAGTCTGCATGGCTTTCTGCAATGCCTTAGCTTGTTGAATCGCTTCCTCCATCTTGGCCTGGTGCATTGCATGGAGAAGACGTCTGGAAAAAATCACAAGAGATGTTCATGCTAAGTGCATATAGTATCCATACACAACACATTACTATACCAACCAAACACAGGAGTAGGACTTAAAGATAAGACAAAGTATGTATACTCTCCATAGCATAATTTATTGAAAAAATGACCAAGTTCAAAATGCAAAATTTCAAAGTAAAATTTAGTCAAAAATGCTGTAGGAAGTACCTATCTTCAATTTGTACATAAACACTGCAAAGTTTGAAAACCATAAGAATCAATAGTTTGGACAGATTACTTAAACATAATGAACCAGAATCCTGATTTTAATCTTGGTAATTTTGGTTAAGATGCACAAGTTTCAACACTATTATCCTAGGTTAACACTTACTTTTCTCTGGTAGCTATAGCAGAACACTATTATCCTAGGTTAACACTTACTTTTCTCTGGTAGCTATAGCAGAACACTATTATCCTAGGTTAACACTTACTTTTCTCTGGTAGCTATAGCAGAACACTATTATCCTAGGCTAACACTTACTTTTCTCTGGTAGCTATAGCAGAACACTATTATCCTAAGTTAACACTTACTTTTCTCTGGTAGCTATAGCAGAACACTATTATCCTAAGTTAACACTTACTTTTCTCTGGTAGCTATAGCAGAACACTATTATCCTAGGCTAACACTTACTTTTCTCTGGTAGCTATAGCAGAACACTATTATCCTAGGTTAACACTTACTTTTCTCTGGTAGCTATAGCAGAACACTATTATCCTAGGCTAACACTTACTTTTCTCTGGTAGCTATAGCAGAACACTATTATCCTAAGTTAACACTTACTTTTCTCTGGTAGCTATAGCAGAACACTATTATCCTAGGTTAACACTTACTTTTCTCTGGTAGCTATAGCAGAACACTATTATCCTAGGTTAACACTTACTTTTCTCTGGTAGCTATAGCAGAACACTATTATCCTAGGTTAACACTTACTTTTCTCTGGTAGCTATAGCAGAACACTATTATCCTAAGTTAACACTTACTTTTCTCTGGTAGCTATAGCAGAACACTATTATCCTAAGTTAACACTTACTTTTCTCTGGTAGCTATAGCAGAACACTATTATCCTAGGTTAACACTTACTTTTCTCTGGTAGCTATAGCAGAACACTATTATCCTAGGCTAACACTTACTTTTCTCTGGTAGCTATAGCAGAACACTATTATCCTAGGTTAACACTTACTTTTCTCTGGTAGCTATAGCAGAACACTATTATCCTAGGCTAACACTTACTTTTCTCTGGTAGCTATAGCAGAACACTATTATCCTAGGCTAACACTTACTTTTCTCTGGTAGCTATAGCAGAACACTATTATCCTAGGTTAACACTTACTTTTCTCTGGTAGCTATAGCAGAACACTATTATCCTAGGCTAACACTTACTTTTCTCTGGTAGCTATAGCAGAACACTATTATCCTAGGTTAACACTTACTTTTCTCTGGTAGCTATAGCAGAACACTATTATCCTAAGTTAACACTTACTTTTCTCTGGTAGCTATAGCAGAACACTATTATCCTAGGTTAACACTTACTTTTCTCTGGTAGCTATAGCAGAACACTATTATCCTAGGTTAACACTTACTTTTCTCTGGTAGCTATAGCAGAACACTATTATCCTAAGTTAACACTTACTTTTCTCTGGTAGCTATAGCAGAACACTATTATCCTAGGTTAACACTTACTTTTCTCTGGTAGCTATAGCAGAACACTATTATCCTAGGCTAACACTTACTTTTCTCTGGTAGCTATAGCAGAACACTATTATCCTAGTTTAACACTTACTTTTCTCTGGTAGCTATAGCAGAACACTATTATCCTAGGCTAACACTTACTTTTCTCTGGTAGCTATAGCAGAACACTATTATCCTAGTTTAACACTTACTTTTCTCTGGTAGCTATAGCAGAACACTATTATCCTAGGTTAACACTTACTTTTCTCTGGTAGCTATAGCAGAACACTATTATCCTAAGTTAACACTTACTTTTCTCTGGTAGCTATAGCAGAACACTATTATCCTAAGTTAACACTTACTTTTCTCTGGTAGCTATAGCAGAACACTATTATCCTAGGCTAACACTTACTTTTCTCTGGTAGCTATAGCAGAACACTATTATCCTAAGTTAACACTTACTTTTCTCTGGTAGCTATAGCAGAACACTATTATCCTAAGTTAACACTTACTTTTCTCTGGTAGCTATAGCAGAACACTATTATCCTAGGCTAACACTTACTTTTCTCTGGTAGCTATAGCAGAACACTATTATCCTAAGTTAACACTTACTTTTCTCTGGTAGCTATAGCAGAACACTATTATCCTAGGCTAACACTTACTTTTCTCTGGTAGCTATAGCAGAACACTATTATCCTAGGTTAACACTTACTTTTCTCTGGTAGCTATAGCAGAACACTATTATCCTAGGTTAACACTTACTTTTCTCTGGTAGCTATAGCAGAACACTATTATCCTAGGTTAACACTTACTTTTCTCTGGTAGCTATAGCAGATAACTGCATCCTATTCTTAATGGAAAAGAAAAATGTTTCCTCTCTTGTACCAGTGAAATAAGCAATAAGGCTTTCCTAGAAAAATCAGAACATTCAGCTGATAGTATTTCAATAACTGAGATAATCTATGTTCTATAAAACATGTCAATGAAATTTTGTCAGTATTGTAAACCATCAAATTTTCGCGCCAAGATCCATCAAAAGAAAAATTAAACATGTCCCAAATTTTTTCTTTGAAGAACATTACATTACAATTTGACGAACTGTCGCAAATTTAAAACTGCATGAAAGCAGATTTATAGCAGAAACTGCAAAAAAATGATGTCACGAAAATTTCATTGCTTACAGTTGTTCATTTTATGCAAGATTGCACAGTGCTACATGTATGTAAACCCTAAACCAGAGTCTTAAGAGCCAAAATGATTAACTGGATAGGATTCTAATCAGAATTTTAAAGGAATGGTTGCTACACACATACCTCATATAAATGCACTAAAAGGTGTTTTCAATTATTTTCAATTAGAAGTTGACCTCTTCAAATCTGATGAGTAGCACTTTCACTAACTGTGCATAAAAACTTATCTAAAAATAAAATGTCAATAAAAATGGAGACAAAGTTGCATACATAAAAAATAGCCACCATTTACCTGCACATTTTCATTTCCATTGAAAAGCAGAGCAGACATGAATCCCAAGACCTCTTTAACAACCTCGTCCTGAGGTCTCGACAGATGGTCTAATACACTAGTCACAACATCGTAGGAGTTCAAGGCATCCTGGACATCTCCAACTGCCTTTAGTTGTCTGAAAATATTGTTAATATTCGATAACAAACTACACATATTTTTATCAAACTCTAGCAATGCCTATGTCTAAAATCATGACTCCAAAGCAGAAACAGAGTTCAACAGACATGCATGTACTTCTAGAACAGAATATTAACAATGACATAATTCTCAATTAAGATCAATGACCCAAAACAAATCTAACAATTTGAAAAATTGTGGAAATCATCACTTCACTTCACCATTCAGTATGAAAATGGTCATAAAAAGATAACTTGTGTTTTGTGAATATCAAAATAAAATGAGCCTTTCTTTTTTTTTCATATAATGATAGTAGCAACAAAGTTATCAATTTGGACAGGCTTTCAGTACTGACCTTAGTTATGGGTTCATATGGGATCAGCTCAATAGGAGCTTGGAGCTTGGAACGAACCAAGGCATGCAATAAAGGGATACCATGACTGGAAATTTTTGTTTAATACTTTCCTCCAGATAAAGATCATTTTCTCATGTTATTTATTTCTAAACATTGTCTGAACTGATTCTACAATGAACACTATTATACAAATATTTCCATATAGTAACAAACATTAAAACTGATTTCATTGTAAATTCAGAAGTTCGTGCATTTTTTTAATGCATATAAATGAAAATGTTGAAGTAAAACTTGAAAATAATAACAAATAATTTCTATGTTTACAGTAGGTGCACAATGAACTTTAATGTAAAGAAAACCATACCTTCTAATAAGAACCCTAATGTTTCTACAGAAGATTTTCAGAGAATAACATACAACACAAAATAATACAGTTAAAACCATACTCTAGAACAATCCATAGTAAAAGTCAGAAACTTGCAAAACTAAGTTTATGTAACACTGATGTAAGGTGCAGTATTTACCAAAAAAAAAAAAAACATGAATATACAAAATGTTTTCAAATGAATTACTTGAGCAAAATATTTTGTGATATGAATTTAACTTGAAAATCACATGACTTTCATGTAAAATACATGACAATTTCATGAAAATGGCCTGCACTATTTTTGTCTTGCATATGTATAAACTTTCATACTGACTCCACAAAACAAACTTTACTCTACCTTGTAGGGTTATTATGTGAACTCCGGCAACAACAAAAATTTGGAGAACAACCTTCAGTTTAACCAACTCATTTTTGTTTTTGATTGCAATATTTTGTTTTCTCATCCTTGTGTTTGCTGTACCTGCATTAGGGTCATAATATATTCGTTAACAAATACAGCATTAAGCACCGTCACGGGTGCTACACATACTTTCTATTTTTAGCAGCTTCTCCTTCCCATTCCTCGGGTAACTTGACTATTTCATTGTGTATCAGACCTCTCAGTAACTGTAGACATTTTATATCTAGTTCTATCTGTTCTAATTTCTCCTTCTCATTAAGGTTTGTCCTCTTTGTCGATATCCTAGGGGAGAAAAAAATGTAGGTTAACTATCATAATACAGGAAGAAAGTGATTAAATGGATATTTGTTGTAAAAGCTTATTATATGTAACAAAACAAAATAGTAAGATTATTTCTTATTTGGGAGAAACAAAAAAAGTATATATTTTTTTACTCTTCTTTAAAGGATAAACAATGATTACATGGTAAATGAATAGAAAAAATCTCAAAGTACATTGATCTGATCACTCATTGAATTATTTTTTGAAAATCATCTGCAATTAAAGTTGTCTTTTTATTGTAGCATATACAAGATGTTAACTTTTTTGCTTGTTTTCTTATATAAAAAAATAACAAAAAATTTGAAATCCAAGGAAAAATGCCTGAAATCCAGAATGCTATTCCATATTGCAATTTAAATTAAAAAGCGAATTTCAAAAGTTTATCATCTCTTCTCTTACATTTGACTTGTATAAATATGTGTTGAAATAATTAACTAGATACCTAAGACAGTAGTGTGGATATTGATACATAAATAACTGATACCATTCTGATTCTCAGTGATAACACACTTAGTTTTGTACCACTGCATTACAAATTGGGGATGTTTTTAGTATTACTGCAGTAGCCTATGATAGAAAGAGTAATCAAGGGAAACAATATTCTCACAAAAATCAAAAGAATGTAACCCAGGGACAAAGACCAGACATGAAAAAACAAACAAACACAACAAAGAACATAAAATAAGTAATATAATACATGCAAAGTAACAAAAGTAAATGAGTAACTTGGACTCCACACAAAAAAACTGGGAGCCTGAGAAAATATCATGTAATTAGAATAAGGAACTGAACATTTTTTAAGTTCCTTAACTCTTAAAATATAAATCTGGACAGTGGTATACCATAACACATCCATCCAATAATGTAAACATAAAACATCATCATGCATATGTCATACAATATCAATAAATACATATAGCCAAGATCCTATATACTGCATGAAAAAGAAAGTTTGAATATTTTGGCTTTTAAATCTTCCAATGTTAATATAATGCTCTGGAGACACTATGTGAATACAACAGATTTTTGCCTCTTAACCCATATTTTGTCTTCTACTTAATTTTTTCTCATATTTATCCATCATTTGTTAATTTTTGGTGTTTTTTTAAGAGTTTCCCATTCCAAAGCATGTGTGATTCGTAGCATCTGAAATCCTATATGCTGAAATAAGACCTTTTACTAAAACTTTGGGGTTTAAATAGAAGGAGGGGAACTATAATATGTATGCCTACCACTCAGGAACTAATGGGGTATGAAAGTATGAGAGGATGATATTCAAATTGTAAGTCTAGATTTGTTTTATAAAAATGGTTTGTCATAATCTACATATGGATTTATCAAAGTTTAAGTGTTGAAGCACCATTAAAGGAACTTGTAGGTTTGAATACACCAATATTCAGATACACAGATAAATTTCATTGTTTTCTCAGTCTATGGTGGCCTAAGTGTAGAAGTAAATTCTACTACATGAGTTCACATCATCTCACAAATACATGTACTTGGATAAAAATTAATACATTTAATCATATTACTGCAAACCCTAGTTTTTTAAAATAAAAAAAGAAGAAAAAAATTGAAGACAAATTTGTTATGTACTAGTATATTTAATTATTGTCTAGGAGACATGTATACTACTTGGTCAAAAAATAAATGGAAAAATCTACTAGAAAATAAATGATGTGTGGCAGAACTTTTTTTCAATGGGTACCAATTTCAGTGGTTCAGTGGGCAATCAAATACCCAACAAATCTCATATAAAACTAATTGGATACTGCACAGTAATTTTTGCAGGGTAATTATTTTGGCTTATTTTAGTGATCTGTCTAAAAATAAATCCTGTGAAATATTTACTCTGGGCTTAAGTACTTTGTGCATCAATAAACACTGCCAAAATAAAGAGCACAAAAATTTTTCATACACCTTTCAATTTTTGCCTAAAAATTGCCAAATTCCCCCCCAGTACGGTATATGATATCCATGAACAAATTATTAAAAGTTTCATCATGGATAAATCATGAAGATAAATAGTCATGGTTTAATGAAAAAAAGACAAAAAACTAAATATGGGAACAACACTAAAAAAAAAAGATTGGGTGGAAAGGTGATGTTAGAAGTTACCTCTTTGAATGTCTGAAATTATAATAAAAAAATGAAACATGTGGTCTAACAGCATAAAAACAACATATTTGTGCAAATTACACTCCTACGTAAATGATATGAAGTAGGCAAAAAGCGTGGTACTGAATGGAATATTCTCTATGTGTTCTGTACAAAAGAGTGAAAAAAAAAAATGTTTTAAGTAAGTAATACATAAAAAAAATCAGAAGTGGAATGAAAATAAGTATAGGTTCATCTAAGAATCAGGCAAAAAAGGAAAAAGGTGACAAGCTTTTTCGGCCATTTTTCTATGCAACCTTAATTCTTACAGAAATTCACATTAATGACAAAATAACATCAATAAGAAATTTGGGACAGTACTGAAAATTGGTCAAAACATTTACATGTAAGCTGAATTCTATTGACAAATTAATATTCAGTCCATTTTTTTAACTAGAGTACTATATACAACAATTCAGTTTTTTCTTCACTGTCCAAACCTTCTTTCAATAGTTCTCAAATCATTAATGAGATATACTGGATGCATTCATAGTAATATAAAAAGTTGAGAAGGAACAGGGACTAATCAAGCTGTGCATGACTCTTAAGAAAATATGTATATGAATCCTGAAAGGAAAATTTTCATTATCATTCCCTGTCTTCTGGACTTATTAAATTCACATTTTATCCACACAATCCCAATAACAAAATTTGGTCTGACTAATTATTAACAGCTCTGGTCTATGGTGATTGGGTAAAAGTCCGAACTTTTACAAATTATTATAACTTTGATGTATGGGGGGGGGAGATTATTAATTTTTTAACAGCAAAATATCAAATTTGCTTCAGCAAACATCATTCATAGGACTAATTGAACATTTATTGCACATACAATGATTATAAAACTGAATTTCCTGTATGCATTCCCAAACAGTTCAACATCAATACAAATTTTCCAGTTTCAAATGAAAGCTATTACTACCCCAACATCAGGACAAATGAAAGCTATTAATACCCCAACATCAGGACAAATGAAAGCTATTACTACCCCAACATCAGGACAAATGAAAGCTATTGCTACCCCGACATCAGGACAAAATCAGGACAAATGAAAGCTATTAATACCCCAACATCAGGACAAATGAAAGCTATTACTACCCCAACATCAGGACAACATCAGGACAAATGAAAGCTATTACTACCCCAACATCAGGACAAATGAAAGCTATTAATACCCCAACATCAGGACAAATGAAAGCTATTAATACCCCAACATCAGGACAAATGAAAGCTATTAATACCCCAACATCAGGACAAATGAAAGCTATTGCTACCCCAACATCAGGACAACATCAGGACAAATGAAAGCTATTAATACCCCAACATCAGGACAAGTGAAAGCTATTAATACCCCAACATCAGGACAACATCAGGACAAATGAAAACTATTACTACCCCAACATCTGGACAAATGAAAATAAAATTAAATACTGTAAAACATTGTCCTGGTTTGGAAATAGAAAAAAAACTAGTGCTGAAACTGTATCAGTTAACAGAGGGTGCAAATAACAAATAAAATGTTAAAATTTATCAATTTAGTATAGAATGGAATAACCAATTAAGTTTTACAACATCAACTAAGTGCTCACCTATCTGTATTATGAAAACTAGGATAATATAGCAAGTCCACTATAATTCCTATTCTCTTTAAAAGCTGTAGAAACCAAACTTTTCATGGGCAGAGAATTTGTTTGGTTTATACACAGATTTAAAATTCAATAAAATTTAGACCATCAAAGCAATGATGAGTTCTAACATAGCTCAAGATTTATATGAGTTTGATGTAAACCAATTTAACATTTATTGAATGAAGACCTTAAAGCATTTACAATCAATTAAGTTATATAAAATGTAACAACAGAAAGACACTTTATCCATCCAATAGGTTTAAAACAACAGTAAGAAGTGCAAACATATTGTTTGACCCTCAGAAAATTTTATACTGCTTGAACATACCTGAAATAGGTCACAGAAAGCTAGAAATTATGTTAATACCAGATAAAGCCAAATAACACCTCCCCCCCAAAAAAAAAGTTCCTTTGAAAACTTTCCATAAACTGCTGCCATTTTTTCACAAGTTAGGACAATTTTGTTACTCCTACACAACCATGACAAAGACACCAATTTCACTCTATAAGTAACAAGAATCATTGCCCAGTTTTGATACTTACGAAAGTTGTTTTACTAATTTTTCTGCCTGACTAAATTTCTTCTCTGGGTCTTTTTGATTTATATCTATAAAGAACTTGATGTGTTCCTGGAATTCTTGTCCAAGAGGAAGTTCCTCATCTCCTCCTACCTCAGAGTAATCTACAATGGAAAAAAAACTCCTTAATAATACAATCTATGAGAAATATCTGTATCATTGAGCAACGAACCTTACTGTAAATTTCTAGGAAGTCCTAACCTGTAAACATACTTACCTTACTGCACTGCATCCGAACCTGTCAACATACTTACCTTACTGCACCGCATCCGAACCTGTAAACATACTTACCTTACTGCACTGCATCAGAACCTGTAAACATACTTACCTTACTGCACTGCATCAGAACCTGTCAACATACTTACCTTACTGCACTGCATCAGAACCTGTCAACATACTTACCTTACTGCATTGTATCAACTGAATCTGTTATTTATATTTGTAAGTTAAATAACACAGCTTTAAATACATGTGTACTGAAAAATTCCTAAAATTTCTGGTAAACTATCAATTGTCAATTTCTGGCAGAAAGGAGATTTTTGTTTATGAACTTCGTTTAAACCTCTAAATCTTTAACAAATAAGTTACACCTACCAGCATCAGAACCAAAACCTGTCTGGGCATGTACTGTATTCATTCCCCCGTAAGCTGACTTCATGTTAACGGCATACACATTCAATTGTCTATTGATTTCCTCCTCGTACTGGTAATAGTCCTCATATGATCTCCTGGCGTCACTCTTAACTTCCTGCCCCTGAACACCTTTTCCATACTTCTCTTCAAATTCTTTCATCTCCTGTGAAAGTAGTTTAAAATTTATCATTCAGAAAAGAAAAACATACATTCATTATGACTCATTTTTCATAGATAAATGGAAACCTAACATTAAGCATGATGGACAAACAGAAGAAGGAATAGACAGGTATATATAATCCACCATCATTAGAGAAGAAGGAACAGAAAATTAACTGGAATATATAATCCACCATCATTACAGAAAAAGGAACAGAAAATTAACCTGTATATATAATCCACCATCATTACAGAAGGAACAGAAAATTAACTGGAATATATAATCCACTATCATTACAGAAAAAGGAACAGAAAATTAACCTGTATATATAATCCACCATCATTACAGAAGGAACAGAAAATTAACTGGAATATATAATCCACCATCATTACAGAAGAAGGAACAGAAAATTAACCGGTATATATAATCCACCATCATTTTGGCATTCTTGATAGACATGAAAATAGACTTACACTGACAGGCAAAGTTGATGCTGACAATAAACTTGTAGTACAGGACACAATGGACTTCATCTGTTTCTCTATACTGAGAAGTGGAGCAATTACTTCCATAAAATCCTGAAAAAAAATATCAATAAGTTTTATTTATTATTGAATATAAAAAAAAGACAGTGAAATTATTTTAATATGTAATTTACCTATAATATCCCAAATTGATTTAAACATTCAGATACACAAAGTTTTTCTTCTATATTTAAACATTTCCACAATGCTTCTCTTAAATTTGCTTAATTATTGAATATTTTAGTGTCTTTGTACATCCAAAATCATTTGCATCTCAAATTTTCTAAAATTCCTAGAAACTAATAAGCTAAGAAGCTAATACAAAACAAATACTACAACATGTACCTACTTATATATGAAGTTGATATTGATCAGCACCCAAAATTACTTACAACATATGCCACATCTATATAAAGCCACAAACCAAATTTGAAATCAATTCATCCATTGGAAGCTAATAACTGGGACAAAATTCAGATGGAATGACAGACTGACAAAGTGATTCCAATATATCACCAAGTGGAGGTATAAAATCAATCTATCAACAACTAACCTTGAAATTTCTAGCAAGGTCATCCATATACTGAGGTTCTTCTGGGAAAACAGTTGGATCTGGTTGGTAATAGTTCCGACAGAAAATCTTAAAAGTACACAAAATATCAATGTAGTTTTCATGTTAACATAAGTGACTTAAGTTTTTACAAATTCTATGACTACGATACAAAACTACACCATACATAACAGTGATCATATTACTATAGATCTACATGTATACTAATAATCTTCATATAACAATATCAATAATCTTAACTCAACTCTTTATCTGGGTAGGAAACTCACTCAAATTCTAGCCAGTTCTCATTACAACTTTTCAATGCATCTACTATATGGCTATATAGATTATCGCTAAAATTAGTCAACCCTGCCAAAAAATAGCCAGTCATGGACTGGCGGGTAGGCTACTATTTCTAACTCTGCCTTTATAGCCAATTACCTCAGTTACAATTAAGTTGACCTATGCTTAAACCATATTATTTATTTAAGTAGCACATGTTTTACATGGCCAAAATAAAGCTTAACATACCATGTCACCATCTTACCTGTAAGAATGGCATGACACTGTCAAACAGATAATGGATAGAACCATTGATGATTTCAGTTGGACTGGAACCAGTATCACTAAAATGGAACAAGATCATAACCATGCACTAATTAAATTATGTTTCCATTTTTTTTTACATTGTAAAGGTTTTAAAAGTGTGAATAAATAAGACTAAATCTTTAAATATTTTCATGAAAATACTCTTCATATTGTACAAAAAACCTTGGTGCAAGGGATGGTCTGCTGTATCAATGAATACTTCCAAAAATATCCTACCTACTGTAGGGCCAGTCAATTCCATATGAGCCAACATGAACATATTAACTTTTACTTTAAAATAAACTTAGACTTAACCATTCGTTTACTCAGTTTATAAAATAGAACAATGAGTTAGGAAGAAAGAATTACAATCAAACAAGGACATCCTATTTCAACAATGATATTCCAAATTTACAACACCAAACACTCAATATCTAACAAGGAAATCATGGACAATATCAAACAGTTAAAACAAAACAAGGAAATAATTGACAAAACTAAACAGTCAATACTTTACAAGGAAAGCAATGGACAATACCAAACAGTCATTACCTAACAAAGAAATATATTGATGATACCGAACAGTCAATACCTAACGAGGGAATTAAAAGACAATACTAAACAGTCAAAAATGCCCCGTGCAGGTCCGGGTGCCAAAGAATAGGCCTGCAGCAGCGCTAAGCTTGTCGTAAAAGGCGACTAAACAGTGCTCAGAAGCCTAGCCAGGGGCTAGGCACTCTTCTCACAGAGCAATTGGGATGTGTGCCCTAGGTGGTGGAATGGGGTACCCCGGCGTGTTACATGCTGGGGTTGTCAGGCTATATTATGGAAAACCTGACCACAAACCATAGTGGTGCGCCGTGTTGGGAAAGAAGTCACGTTCCTCGCATGTGAAAGAACCCTGCTATGGTATTCGATAGGAGTAGGAACCTTGGTGCTCCACCACAGGAGGCTAAATTGCCCAACCCTACCCATCCCTCCCTTTTATCTTGTGGCAATTAAAATTTGTCGACCCTATTATCCTTGAGTCCCATCCCTTTTTTCATTTCATCATCATCACTTCATGTTCATTTTATCATCCTTTCATGTTCATCGCCTGATTATAGCTGAAATATTGCTGCTCGGGCGTTAAACCCCAACAATCAATCAATAAACAGTCAATACTTAACAAGGAAATCAATTGACAATACCAAATAGTTAATACCTAACAAGGAGACCAATGGACAATACTAAACAGTCAATATCTAACAAGAAAATCAATGGACAATACCTAATAGTTAATACCTAACAAAGAAAACTATTACTACAATGACTGGCCATACCAAAGGACAAAAATTAAAGTATTCAAGCCAAAATCATTATGGTTTGCATAATCAAAAATTTACCCTCACCAGAAGAAAGGACCAAAGATTGTAAATTTTTCACTAAATTTCCCAATGAAGCACACAAATTCTATTCAACTATGTTATTTTGAAATACATTTTAAGATGAAAAATCCACATTGACCAAAGAAAGAATTCCATCTCTACAAAATCTTTAGACAGATTTTCCTATGTTAATATCTAAAAGCAAAGTTTACTAAAGCCAAGAGAAGAATATATATTACAAAAGCTTTGAATCTTGTTTAAAAAAGATGATCTCTTCTACATTATATTACTCTTTATACAAAAAATACTTAAAAACATCAAAAGTAGCCATTAAAATTTTGTAACGCTATCTCTAGACAGAAAATCAATCTAATAATCTACACAGGCTTCTGGTAAACTCGTTTTAATAGAGTTTCACATATATTCATGTGAAATTAATATGATTTCCACATGAAATTCACATGATAAAATTCATACTAAGGCTTGATTCATATTAATATCATTTTTATTCTGTCAATTTTTTGCTCAATTTAAGTGAAATCATGTGAAATACTCAGCCTGTGTACCTAGGTTTAGCAATTTTGATGCCCCTATATAACCTTGAAGCCAAATTCTGTGATATATGTACTGTGATGCCACAAGCAAAGTATTCATTGGATTAAGCCATTCAGTATACATGTTTACAGTATTGTTTAGTTAAAGCTGACTACATTTGGTTTATTACCGTTTTTGTGACTGTTTTTCCTCTCTGGAAGAAAAACCTAATAATTTATAATTCAAGGTAAAACCATGGAAAAGCATATCTGTTTTGTGAAGTACATTAAAATCATACTGCACATATTTAATTAGGAAATTTATCAGATTACATAAAGCAAGAAATATTCCAACTGTCATTTTTGGTTTTCCATTCTAGTCAAGCCTAAAAATTGCAATACTTTTTTTGAAATCTGTAAAATCTTCCTTGAATAAAATATTAACAACAGCTTTATTTTCATACTACTGTAAAAAATAGAACAGTCACTAAGTGGCTCTACATAGTTTACTGTTGCATGGTATACAATTGCAATATTCAGTATTCAGTCAACTATCAGTCATAAATACATGTTTATTGAATATTGGATGGTTATCCATGATAAAACCAAAGTTAAGAGGCTGAAAGTATAAATACCTTTATCCCCCACTTTAAAAAATAATTCAACAAACCCTATGGTATAAGGAACATGCTTACAAGATTGGTACATGCAATTTCAACATGGTAAAATTACTCTCTTCTTCTAAGTCAAAGAAATAATATAGGAACAAATCTGATTCAGTACCATACCAAAGATTTTCTAGAAGACATGCAAATTAGTTCAACATCATGGTAGAGATATATTCATTATTCACACAATGTACTTTTCACAGGAGTTTGAACAATTTTGTACAAAGGGATGTTAATATCAAACTTTTATATACCATACCATTAGGGATGTAACTATCAAACTTTTATATTCCATACTATTAGGGATGTAACTATCAAACTTTTACATAACATACCATTAGGGATGTAACTATCAAACTTTTATATTCCATACCATTAGGGATGTAACTATCAAACTTTTATATTCCATACCATTAGGGATGTAACTATCAAACTTTTATATAACATACCATTAGGGATGTAACTATCAAACTTTTATATAACATACCATTAGGGATGTAACTATCAAACTTTTTATATTCCATACTATTAGGGATGTAACTATCAAACTTTTTATATTCCATACTATTAGGGATGTAACTTTTAAACTTTTATGTACCATTATGATAACTTATGCAGAAGCATTTTGAGGAAGTATACCAGGCCACCACCACAAAACTTGTGCTAGAAAGTGTATAACTGATCTATTTATAACAAATAAAGGGTTGTTCATGCATAGAAGGGAGGAAATAGTTTTCATTCTCAAATAATGATAAAAAATATCATTAAGAATATTTAAGAATAAATAAAAAAATAATAATAATAATAAAATTATGTTTTAGTACGCCATTCAAAAATTTGGAACAAACCTTCCAATAAAAAGTATGTCTTTGAATTTGAGTGCCCTTTCACTGTAGATGAGAATGACAACTTATGGCAAATTGAATTAAAGTGGTACCATTTGATCAGAATTAAGTAGAATTCAATCCTACAAGTCTGTTACCCGTCTTTCTCCTTTACTATAAAATATATACTAGTATGTGATATTTTGGTATACTACACATTTGGTCAGGAATTAAATTTCCAGTAGTCAGGAAATAGACACTATTATAGTATCTAACTGAGTTCTGCCTGGAGACCAAACATCTCCTGCAACTATTTTCTGCTAAATTATTTAATTTTGAAAATCTACTTATGAACTCAAGCAAGACCTTTAAGGACTACCAAGCAAAAGACCTTTAAGGATTACCAAGGAAGGCCTTTAAGGACTACCAAGCCAGACCTTTAAGGACTACCAAGCAAGAGACCTTTAAGGACTACCAAGGAAGACCTTTAAGGACTACCAAGCAAGATACCTTTAAGGGCTACCAAGCAAGAGACCTTTAAGGACTACTGTGATTCATGTTTTGGAATACTAGTAACAAAAGCTATGCATTTTCTATTAATTTTTCATTGAAAACACATGTTTGATATTAATAAATATGTCATTTTTTTTTACAAGTAACAACATTGTATACCCTACATGTACAGTTTACAATACTATTCAGTTCTTCCTGGATCCATGAAACACTTTATAGCTATGCAAGAGTTGTATAAAAATGGTACCACTTTTATTCAGTTTGCTGTAAGGCAAAACGTAATATATTTATATAATTCCTATACAATGTACATACTACTGCCTAATATACAATAAAAGCTTTCTACAAACCTGGCATGGCTGAAAGTAATAAATAGTCAAAAAGTGTAATAAGAAAGTAATAAAATATGGTTTGTAATAAAGCATTCTACTAAACTTGTTGTACAGTGAATATTTCATTATATTAGTCACAATTATAAAGTTTTCCTCAGAAATGTAACTTTTTGGAAAAAGAAGTCCTTTCACAAAACTATCATTGCCCATTCCACTTGACATAAGGGACTGACATATTTCATACAGATATTTCATAAGTATCAATTTTCAACTTTTGTCAACATTTCATGATTTATAAGAGTTTTGAGTTCATTAATTAATATCATTAGAGGAACTCATTTTTTATATATAGTAAATGATACCGTAAACTGAATAAACCATAAAAAGGTTGGTACCCCAGGTTCAATAGTACTTCCAAATCATAGTGAGAAAGAGAAAAGATGTTGTTATGGGAATGACATATGTTGTCATGAAAATGACCTATTTCATAAATATTTCACTGTACACAATGTGCAAGCAAACATTTTATTATAATTAACCTGGCACATGCAACATTGTTTCATGCAATTTTACACAAATGTAATGTGTGTTATACAATAACCTAACATTTCTAAAAGCATTTTTCAACAGCCTGAACAAATTTCACATGCATTTTTTGTCTTGTGCTTAAAAAGAGAAATGTAATGGCTGTTCAGAATACAGAATAAAATTTTCTAAAAAAATGATTTTTATATTTACTACTGGCATCTATATGGAAGGGTAACTTTCTTTCCTAAAGCCATGCACAAGACCTAGAATAAGAATTGGGTATGTGCAAGGAAAAAAAAAGATTCTAAAAACAGAATGGTGTAATACATACGCTTTTGCTGGTGGTCTCTTCAGGAACATCTTGGTTGTCTTTGGATCTTGCTTGGCAAAATCTGACAGCTCTTTCAGTAATGGACTCATTCCATTAATGTATGCCCACATCATTCTAAAAAAAAGTTTGATTTAAATTAAAATTATAAGTTCAATATAATTTTAGTTGAAGGTAAAAATAAATATGTTTAGCATGAAAGGTACAATATGGCCTGTCTTTTACTCTCTCAAAAGACAAGACAAGCATTACATACATAAATTGATTTCATAAAAATTCTTATACCCAATTAACATAAAATTTCATCCTTATTGGTAGCCAAATTCCATTAAGAGTATATAAAGAAAACTTATTTTATCAGGGGAGATAACTCACTTGTCATGTGGAAGATCACCAGCCCCACTTTCTATCATACCACCAGCTGTGTTGAGGTACACCCATAAGAAAAATCTCAAAAATGGCTTCTTCAAATTATTGTTTATAGTTTTAGCACTTAATATCTTTAATAATTCAGGAATCTTGAATATTGTCTGGCAGATCGACTCTATAAATCTATTTTCACCCTGAAAGAGCAAATCAAAACACATGTACATGTATGACCTGGTACTTAATGTAAACAAAGAAACATAAAAGAGAAAATTATATTTACTCTCTGCAAATAACACAAAATCTTTACTATTTTGGAAAACATACAGATGGGACATAGTCAAATAATAAGGACTTTACCTACAGATTTCAGAAGATAAATCTCATCAAGGTTTGGATATTTAATACATGTATATACAATAACCCATGAGTTTCACAAATTACAAAAATTAAATTGAGTTCTGCTAAATTCAAAATAGTCATATCAATACCAAATATTCATTCAGATCTTTCTATACCTGTCTATTATACAAACCTCAGCACAAGTTGCCAACATGTCCACCATAGCTATCAAAAACTGTAAATGTTGGTGGTTTGGATCAGTCAAGATGTTGAACCTAAAAAAAGAACCATTTTGCTATCAACAAAAGCACTTGGGTAACATTTCACAACAAATTTTCAGCCCTTTTTTTAAATAAAAATAAAGAATAAAGTGCAATCTTTTTATGCTAATATTTCATTTTTTTTTAATTAATGTTAACATTTGCATACTACATAATTAAGGATTCCATAAATATAAAGCCATATAAAGTTAACAACATGAAAGCCAGACAGACTGAGAAGTCTAATTTGTCTATATATAGTATCATATTTATTGACATCAGTACTTGATCAACACTATAGATGTGAGATCCAATGTAATTTTTTTCCTATAGATGCAAGGATGTGTTTGAACTGTACCCCTTCAAATTTTGCAGTCATTCCCCGACGTTAATGATTTTCCTACAACCTCCACTGTAAAACTGTACCAAGACTAAATCAATCATTTATGTAAAATTACTACAACTAGACAATGATCTCTGTAACATTCTACTACTGACTAACAAACCTTGCACTTTCATTTTGGTCAATAACAAAAGCTACTTCAGATCTATACTGCATGAAATAGTTCATCACAAATCCTTGATTCCTCTTCAATGGTAAGTCTAATTCCTCTACTTTCACTATAGCATTTAGTAAGTCTAAAAACTGAGGCACACTTGCACCATTTTTAGCTACTAATTCCATAATTTTCTGAATCTGGTTTCCAGTCACTTTCATACAAGTTGTAGAATTTCCAGTGAATACCTATAATCACAAGTATCATCTATTCAAACACTGTAAAAGTGCAGTTCAAAACCCCAATTTTCAAATACCTTCAAATAATATTTCATATCTTATTTTGGTCCATATAGTGCCAAGTTTTCTAAATAAGGGTAACTAAGGGTAACAACAAAATTACCGAATAATAAATCCAATTCATAATCAACTCCAAAATAAATCTGGCAACCAACCAGCAATAATCTTTAAAAAAAAAATGAATTAGTTACTCCCCCCTTTTTTACCTCAGTTAAACATTCAGCAAGTTCGGCACTCGCTCCTTCTTTAGACAACAGAACATCTAATCTGTCAAACAGACGACCTTGAACTATCTTGTTCTGTCTGGCCATCAGCTTCAACAAGGTAAAGGTCAACTGGTACACTCTTCTCTGGCCAGTGTACTGGTCCTGCAACAGTTTTAAAAAAAAATCAAATTTCTGAGAGAGGAAGAATAGAAAACACTGACTTTTATAGACTCTAAAATTACTAGATCTAAAAGAAGGAACTTTTGCAAGTGAATGTACCAAAAATACAGACATTCAGGTTTTGTGAATATCTTAATGTACCTGCAATATTTCTACAAAGATGTATATTGATCAGTAAAGAATGAAGAATTGAAGTAGATGTATGGTCTGAATGTAAAATGTACACCTCCCTTATGTCTATATCAAGTCTTACCAATAGTTTGACATCAATTTCCTGTGACAGGATGGTAAAACAGTCTTCCAGTATACCATGATTATACAGAATACTTTGATTCATACTGTGATGTTCCTCAGGTTCTCCTTCTAAATGGCACATTCTGTAGAGGAATGTATCATCATGTTATCATTTACTTAGTTGGAATTCAATCTAAGTACTAATTTATTTATTAAAATTACATCCACAAGAAACAGCAAGGTTTAAATGTGTTATAAGCAGTTTGGAGCATTACAAAACATTTAAGCTGACAGATTTCTAGGCTGTGAAAGTACTTGTATTTGAGGTTTCCAAAGTTTTATGTTTTTTGAAAATTTATTATTGCAATTGGTGATTTATCAAATATGGCCTGTCATATAAACAAAACAAAATCTTATTGTTAACTTTCATGACTTCCATTTTACACAAAATCCACAAAAATTGGTATAATACTAATGTAAGAACTTTCCCAGTATTTGTTTAGAGTACAGGTTCATTTTCGCAAATAAAGAATATGATTATCATTTTATTTTTTGTCAACTTTTTGAACAAGATAAAGTCTTTCAGCAAGCCAAATTCATGTGATTAAAATACAAATAAGAGTTCCATCTGTGGTTGAAAATAAAATGAAGTAAGTCACCACAGTTCATTAAATTCTATTGAAAAATTTGTCCTGCCATTCCATTTTACTACAGATCACAATATAACAAGTCTTTTTTCCCCCCACTTTCAATTACCTTCTTGTTTTAAACACACTTATGAAACATACTGAAAGCATTTACAATATTAAGAAAGTTGAAAAAAACTACTGACTTACCCTCTGAACAATCCTTAGGTGGGCCTGTCACTGACTTACCTTCTGAACAATCCTTAGGTGGGCCTGTAACTGACTTACCCTCTGAACAATCCTTAGGTGGACCTGTCACTGACTTACCCTCTGAACAATCCTTAGGTGGGCCTGTCACTGACTTACCTTCTGAACAATCCTTAGGTGGACCTGTCACTGACTTACCCTCTGAACAATCCTTAGGTGGGCCTGTAACTGACTTACCTTATTAATATACTAAGGATGTCACTGAGTTCTTTTGTCTGTTGATCGTTCAGTTTAGCTGTAGCAAATCTTCTCAGTTTGGGTAATGTCTTCTCTAAAGTCTCTAGTACTTTCAATGACTGGTCAGTAATCAGAACCTGAATAAAAAAATGTTTAATGCTGATAAATACAATATAGACAGGAATCTTGATTTGTCAAAACTTTCAGCTACAAAACTACAGTGGAAGAACTATTGTTTAGAGGGTACCAATTTTCATGGTTTTCATATTAAAAAAGGCAAAAATATGAATTACCATAAAAAAAGTACCTCATAGTAAATGAACATGAAAAGCTGTGGTTAACTTCACAAAAACTTGAAAATACTCTTACTCCCATAATGGCATAATTACTCAATGAATATACCATTCACATTTTGTGAAGTTGATCATTGGTTATATGAGTGTATGCTGATAGATCAAAGTAAGTTGACAAATATCTACAGTGTAAAATGGTGGACATTTAATTGTTTCATTAGAGGAGGATGTTTCTTACAAGTTGATAACCAGTCTTACCTGAGCTTGTACAGCCCTAGTAAACAGCTGTTTATAAGCTGAGTAGTATCGGTTTAGTAGAGCCATAGATATCCTGATCATTTCATACCTCTTATAAAAATTATGGAGGATGTGTTTTATCAGTTGAGGACCAGCCTTACCTGAGCCTGAACAGCCCTTGTAAACAGCTGATTATAAGCCGAGTAGTATCTGTTTAGCAGAGCCATGGACATTCTGACCATTTCATCATACTGGTAAAATGACAGATCCTGGAGAAAAATAGGAAATATGTATACAAGTTGGGCTAATGACAATCAATATTTTTATAACAGTGAATTGAATGTTAAGATCCTTACAAACCTGTTCTGGTTTATACCATTATCACCAAATAAAATAAGACAGGAAAAAAATGTCAAATTTTGTATGGGCTTAGCTTTACTTACTGTGAAGCAAGAGTCAAAATGTACCAGTAAATTGATCCCTTGTCAGAAAAGTTGATTATCCAATATTTACTGAACAACTGAAAGTATTAAATGCAATTTTTTCTAACAATTGTGAGTATCTTACAGAAAAAAGTAATCAATCCAAATAAGGTACTAATATTGTTAGCAACTTCTTGCAATAGTAATTTCAGTACTGTGCATTCATACATAATTTGCATAATTAAATATTACTAAACCATCTTGTGTTGCAGATAGGTGCCACAGAAGCACCATTTCTAGCATAATACGAGACCAAAATGTTCTTCTTAAAAATCATACACGTTTTCTACACGTGTTTCTTACTTATATGAGAGTGGGAAGTTGACATTAAAAGATGAAATGATCAATTAGCATTGAACTTTTTTTAATATAGTTGAGAAATGCCTAGTGTCCAATTCAAAGAATGCCAGTTGTTTTGATTAAAAAACATTTTGAAAAAGGAATGCACTTATATTGCTAGTAATGTACAAATATATGATGAAAAAAGATGTAAAAGAACATGAATGTATATAATCATTATACTTGTATAGTCTTCCTTAAATCTACCTAAAATCTTCAAGTTTCAGCTCACTAAAACTTTGGAGCCAAGTCCATATATTATATCTATCCCAGGGTTTATGTTGAAAAAGAGAAAATCACTGATTGACTTGGAGTTAAGTAGAACATTAAATTCGCCTCGATGTTGAAAGCATGCCAAACTCAGTGGCATAGAATATTTGATGATTAGCAACTTTAAAGACTTCTGACTTCAATTTTCTTTCAAGCTCCATGATATTAAAAGACATTAGATATGTCCATCTGGGTAAGAACCTACCCTGAGAATTGATACCAAGTCATAGTGTTTGATATAATCTGTCTGAAAGAATATGTCCTTCATTCTCTTTACAGCTGACTTTGACACTCTACAAAAATATAAAAGAAGATTTTAACAACATAAATGAAATACAATATCATCAATCTACTAATGGTAAGTATAAAATGACATCCAAATTAAAAATACATTTTATATATTAAATATACATACAAATTAAACTTCAACCTCCATTCATATATTTTGTACCATGTAGTGTTATAAATGGAAAAAAAAACTTTGAATACAATCGGAACTGCTCGGCCATTTCCGCTACACTAAAAAATGACCTTGGATGCAGAAAGAAGAATTTCTTCTTGAACAATTTGCCTGGATTGTAGGCATACACGAATCAAAGTAGTTCTGTTCACCAGGTGGCGCCAAAAAAGAATTTGTTGGATAGCACTAGAAATAAAGAACAACAACTCTTCCAAGAATTTTGGCGAGAAGCAAGGAACTAAGAAAAAAGTAATAGTAAAAAAATCAACCAGTTTAACTATAATTTTAGAATCGGATTGGTCATATTCCAGACAGATCAATCCCCCTAGTGCCTCCAAAGTTTTTCTTTTGTGTAACTAGAAAGGCTGAGGTGTTCCGATTGCTTTGAATACACTAGGATTATCTCCCTTGATTTTTATAAAATACCTGACCATAACTTGACCATCTTCTATTGGAAAGGAATACATGTATTATCAAAACATCCATGGTGTAAAATTGTCAAGATTTAAGTTCACAAAATCTTTCTATTACAGTATTTGTGGATACCTATTCTCATGGATCAGGAAAATACTCAAGTTTGTGGGTACATGTACTTGAATTCGTGGTTTTAAAGTTTACAGTATACACATAAATGGAATCTCTTATTCATTGGGAACCAAATTTCGTGGTTTGGTCTACCCACAAAAACAAAGAAAATGAGTATCCCACAAACAATAGTGCTTTCACGGTATAAAAATTAGAAATAAATATCATGCATATCTATCATATGTGCAACAAAACTAAAATTATACCTCTATATAAAACTTGTAAAGCATGCATAATGTTGTATATCAAGTTTAATTTTACAAAGTTTTGTGCTGAATGGTTTAGAAACCATCTCGTGATTTTTAGGAAAATTTTGTCACATTTCTCTATATCAGCATCCAAACACTAGTTTTGATGTGCATTCTTACCTGTACTTCATATCCCAATCATGTCTTAATTCAGAAATATTGTACATTGTCTTTTTTTATTCAAATATATCATCACATCAATCCCCCCTTTTTATAATACTAGCAGAAATTTACAACCGGTTTTGCATAAAAGCAAGCAGTAAATGTGTTAACCTCTATATGACAGACTGGTGAAAATACAAACATAAGTTCATGAGAAAAAAGTAGCATTACAAACTGCAAACTCATCATTTTTCTTGTCAAATTCAATTTCTCTAAAAAAGAATTTTCCAACATCATATTTTTTTCCATTGAATTTTGAACAAATGGTGGATTTTTTTCTGTATTTTTATTCAGGAAATGTTGTTGAGTTTCAAAACCAACCAATACATCTAACACACATATTATGATTCTTATTTGCAGACAGAACAGCATAAACCAGATAAAAGGAAATCATAAGAAAAGAAGTTTAGCTAAAGTTCAGAGGTTCAAATTCACTTTCAAATGTGGAGAGTCACGGATTTTCAAAAGTTTCAAATAAATGGTCCCTATAGATGAAAACCAAAAGTTCTCAAAAAAGTGTCAATAATAGATTGAAGGTCCAGGACTAGTCAAATGAAATATCTCAGTTTCTAGGTCAAAAATTGAGGATTCCAGACCCAAAATTAATTTGAACCCCTGACATTACCTGTCAATTGCATCAGATCTAAATCTATAAAATTGTCTTCAATGGTTAGTAATAGTGATAAATTCAAAACAAATGTACAACTACATGTAGCTGATGTACAGTTATAAAGTTTGCAAAGTCTATGTTATTATAGTTAGTACAATAAAAACTAAAAGAAACCAAACCATTCCTTGACAACTTCATTAGGCTATGACAGGTGTTCTGGTTTTGAATATCTTTGTGATCTAATACATGTATGTAGCATCTACAGCATTAGTACAGTGCCACCTGTCTACACTACAGAGTAACCCCTGAGTTAACCAGACACATCTCTAAACCAGACAGTCTATCTAAAGTTACTTTATATCAATATCAATACAATTTAAATCTGAAATACTTAAAGCCAGAGACGTTTGGTTTAGACAGGTTTCCTTCAAAATAGTGCCTGGTTTATTAAGGTTCAGTTAAGGCCAAATTCATCATACAAAATTAGGTCAAATCTAAACACACTCCAAAGATAATGAATGCATTAGGTTAAATAAAGGTACTAGCCATTTGAAATGTTATATCAAAGCTTTTTAATAATTCACAAAATCTTACCCATGCTGGTGGGAAAGGTCAAAGGTTTCATACAACATGGGAGCTAACTCTGGATGGGGCATATTTGGTCTGTTTGCAGCTGTATGGGTCAGCTTGAAAGCATTCATAAATTTCTGGAAAATGAAAGAAAAAAAAATAGTGAGTAATGACAGAACTACTTGATGAAATGTTGAAAAGGAAATCATGTAAATATGTAAATGAAAATTCAATTAATCTTCAAGTCTCCATACTCTATATCAGTCTTTAGCACTTTAAAGCTTTGTAAAGGGATGAAGCATTAGCAATGTTCTACAAAAGTAAGGGCCAAAAGCGTGAATGGCTAAAAATTGTCCCGTCAGAAATGAAGTTCGTTATTCTGAAGCTATAGTTTGAAATTTTTAATTGAAGGCCAAAGTGGGTGTTCTTAAAAATCTCACACATTCCAATGGTCATGACTTCATGGGGATTAATCTTCAACAAATAGCTCAATCCTGCATATATAAAACCTAAATCATATAATATAAAATATATGGCAATTAAATTCAGATTACAGATACACAGAACTATAAGTACCTCAAGCCTGACATTGAATATAAAGTTGAAGAACAAATCCAATACTTCTAAGGCTCTGAAAAAAAAATCATGTAATTAAAATGTATAAAATTGAAAATTTAAACATTATTCAAATTTGCAAGTTAAATTTTGTACAAACTCATATGAAGGTAATGTTCAATGAAGGTTGTTAACAAAGGAATGATAATGTGGCCCAACTTATTGATACTTAGCATTAGACATGTTACAAACAGTCTGTATCTCTCTGATAAAATTGCATGTGTGAAATTTCAAAAGTTGCTTTATTACAGAACTGAAAGGCAGTTATTGTCAGTGACATTCTGTACTAAGAGCCACGAAACCTCTTGAAAGGCTTGATTACAAGAACATAAAATGTTGCCAAGTTTAAATTACTGGCATTTAGCATCAGTAACAGCCTGTGTTTCTGGGCTAGGACAGTATCTCTCAACAGCTCTGAAGTTCCTTAACACTTCTTCTCCCTCTTTTCCTGCAATGAAAATCACAAATATATTGACCAAAAAAGGTATAACGTTAAGAAGAAAAGCTGTATCAGTTTATTACATCTATAGAAGACAGAAGAAAAGCTGTATTATTCCATTTCAGAAGATGATGTTCTCATAATTGTTATCAGTACAAATGAATATATGATCTTAGACTTGCTGAGGGTCAAATATTAGTCTGACAGGTAATGACAAGGAATCTCTAGCTTAAACCTGTGTTCTTTTTCATGTTAAACCTTATACTAACATAACTATGCAACTGTTAAAAATGGTTGATCAAATAAAAAACAATAAGTATTCAACAGAAAATATCATACAAACTTAATTTATACTTGGAGTAACAGGTTGGTTTCGTCATAAATCCAAAGAATCAATTAATCTTATTAGGGTCCTAAACAGGGTCATACAAACCTAACTAGGGGCCAGTCGTACAAACCTAACTAGGGGCCAGTTATACAAACCTAACTAGGGGCCAGTCTTACAAACCTAACTAGGGGCCAGTCATACTAACCTAACTAGGGGCCAGTCGTACAAACCTAACTAGGGGCCAGTCATACTAACCTAACTAGGGGCCAGTCATACAAACCTTACTAGGGGCCAGTCATACAAACCTAACTAGGGGCCAGTTGTACAAATCCAACTAGGGGCCAGTTATACAAACCTAACTAGGGGCCAGTCGTACAAACCTAACTAGGGGCCAGTCATACTAACCTAACTAGGAGCCAGTCGTACAAACCTAACTAGGGGCCAGTCATACTAACCTAACTAGGGGCCAGTCATACAAACCTTACTAGGGGCCAGTCATACAAACCTAACTAGGGGCCAGTCATACAAACCTTACTAAGGGCCAATCATACAAACATTACTAGGGGCCCAAGTAGGATAAATAATGATACAAACCTGGAGGAATAACTGGGTAGGGTTTATCATTCCTACCATCAATCAGACTCATCAGGGGTTCCAACAGGGTCATAATGTCTTCTGTGGACTGGTAGAACCCAAAGGCCACCAAGAAATGAACCAATCTCAGCACCTGTTAACATGGACTTTGAAGTAAATACATGTAATAATAGGCATCACAATTACAATGGCATGAAATTGATCATTTATTCTCTAAATTCTTTAGACATGCATACTGACATTTTTCATATCAGTGGTGTTGTCGTCTCTTTGACATACTGTGTATTAACCATATCCATTCTTGTTATAAACTACATGTCTGGGGTTTTATTCCTAAAACAAACTGATCAGTTTAAGAGTTTCATAAAGATGTAACATATTGGTATATGGTAAAATTATCTTCATTGTCACTCACTTAATTGTGATATGTTGAAGATGACAAAAATGGCAGATAGCTATTTAAATGTGGAATAGCTAAGTGTCATGCAATACTTACCTGTTTCACAAGTTTATTGTTTCCAATCTGTGAAGCCGTCATGTCACTGTTCTGACCAAGGAACTTAGCAATCCATTCACTCAATGTAGGGAAGTATTTAGAGGTGATGGAATTACTCAGATCTGCTAAATCCTATTAAGAATTGTAGGTAGGTAAAATTTGAGAACATTTTTGAAAAAAAAAAAAAAAAAAAAAAAAAAAAAAACATTAGCCATAATGGTTATTTCTAAGATGTGCTATAAAATGTATTAAACAAAATATTTTAAACAAGGAAAAATGCATACATATATATAAATTAATGATAATTATTCCAGTATATTTATCTTTAGCAAAATGAATAGTGACCATCAAAACAGCAAAAAATATAAATGCATGTAGAACAAAGAAATTGTTACACATCAGTTTACTTGTAAAATATGACTGGACTGGAGGATGAAAACTTTAATAAAGAAGGAATGATGGACAAAAAAGGCAAGCAAATGATCAACTTGAATACAGAAAGATTGAGAGAAAGATAAAAGGGTCAAACAGATTGCTTAAAAAAATAAGGATTAAAAAAAGGGGATGATCAACAAGTCTACCACACATTAATGGGATGTAAATTTACACAATATGATACACATGTTTATATGCTTATGGAGATACATATGTCCATACATATTTGCTATATACCATGCCTATATAACTCAATATAATTGTACCAGTGCCGTATATAATGTATTTGCCTATATAATTCAATATAATATTATATATTTCACAAATTGTATACATACAAACGAGAATGAGAAAAATTAAATTCCATTAATTCCCAATCCTAGCCTGAAGCATACCTGTTAACCTACGGAACAGTTCATGTTGGAAATTCTCTCCCACTGACACTATCTCACCATGAGAGATTTTTACAAAAAAGCAAATTTTTAATTTGAAAATTTTAATTTTTTAGTACTTTTCACAGAAATTATGGTAAAAACCAAAAATCTCCCACTAAATATACATTGAAATGTGAGAGATTCTAAATTTTTCATTGATTTTGAGGAGTCGCCCCCACCTAATGTGGGAGGATTAACAGGTATGGCATCACCATGAGTTTAGTGTCTTCTGAAATTGACATGCTATATATATATGGTATCAAATCTGTATACTATCTAAAACTACAAGTGTAATAGTGAAGCCAGGTGACCTGATACTTAAGACTAAAATATCTAAACTAGACAATCTAACCTAAAATATAAAGTCAAGTAGAATATTAGCAATAGATAATGTGTTAGTATGGCTTGTTACATTTTTATTACATGCATTGAATGTTTGCATGCAGGAATCATTTTGACATGTTAAATGTCAATAGATATATCCAAGGTAGAAAGAATACACGTTTGTAGATATATCCAAGGTAGAAGGAATACACATGTTTGACTTGATTCTGAGATTTGTCAAATTGGTCATTTAAAGTATGTTTTACAAAAATAAGGCATAAAAAACACATTTTTTTTATTAGAATGAACAAAATATTATGATGTAAGATATTCTTTGTTTTCTTGTTATTTTAGATACAATACCATTTAACAATTAATTTTTCAAGTAACCTTCTGTGGGTATTTTTGGCACTAATATGTAAACTGCCAAAATAGATCTGCTAGTTTTTTGGCCAGAACTTGCTACATTACTACATATGGAATTTTAACATGTTTTCTTTTCATAGAAATTCAAATAAAGAAACAATTGTTCACAGAAAAAAGTCAAAATCAGAAAAAAAATCATTGTTAATTGGAGATATAACTTGTTAGTATATACTCTTTATCTAAGAAAATTATGTCTTTCAAAAAATTCTCTACCTTGCCGTCGAGGGTAGTTTTTTGACGCTGAAGTTTCTTCTTAAAAGAGTAAAAGTTAAATTAAGATGAAGCAGGATCACTCAAAAGTTTGTGGAACAGATACATAGTAAATTCATATTGTTGTCACTGTAGAGGTATTACTAATTATGTACAGCATGAAGAACACTTAACATTACAATTTTACAGTGAAAGATGTTGAAGATCTTAAATAAGAGCTGAAAATTAAAAAAAAAAAATTGCATGCATTGATATATTTTGATTTGGTCTTTTTCAACAAAAATGCAATTATACTTTGCAATATCTAGAATAACCCAGTTTCATTATTTAAAACATAAAATTGCAGATGTTGTCATGCTAGGTATTATAACTTCTGGATGAACAGTTCCTATCTTATTCATTTCTTAAGCTGTCCACACAGCTTTTAAAGATAGGAAAAGAAAGAGGACCCTATATTTATGTAGGAAATTACAAATGACTTACAATGATATGTAGAAATTTACAACAATTATGAAAGAATATGTGCTGTCAAGAGTGCATACTAGCCATATAAAATTATGCCATTAAGACATTTTGATTTTAATACAAGGAGAATGAATTTCAGAAGGATAAATATAAATTCAACATCTGACGTAAAAAATAAAGGAGGAACTAAGGATTCCGGATCAAAACTCACCTGCTTGTTTGGTTTAAACTGTTAAAAAGCAACAAATGAGCAAAATTAGTACAAAAAAGTCACATCAAACAATGAAATGCAAAGCTTTCCTTCCTCTTAAAAGTAGCAAAATCTTGCAAGACTTTTCCAGTAGAAACGTGTAAAGAGTGGGGTTGCTTTATTCCTATGCTAAGAGCAACTTAAGAGAATGGTAATTCAATAACATTCATAACCATTAACTACTCATCACATTAACAAGATCTAACCTTCATAGAAAACTCTAACTTAGACATAAATCAGTGATGGTCAAATTATTAAAACAAATTATTCAACTACGTAACCATATAGATGTCAAAGTTTAGTTTCTGCAACACTTCAAAAGGCATCTAAACATGTGATTACAGTGCTCAAGCAAACTTGGGGTCTTTAAACACATACATCACTCTGTTTAATGTTAGCTAACAAGTGTTGAGGTCTTTAAACACCTGTATCACTCTGTTTAATGTTAGCTAATAAGTGTGACACACACTACAATATAGAATTTTATTTCTTTTTCATAGGATATCAGAAACATTTCTAAGGCAAAAATTAGCATTATCTTGAAGTTGGTTCTGAGGAAAAAACTTTTTTTCTGTAGAAAACATACAAGAAATGAAGATGGCAGACACCACATAATTGGTTTAACCTATAAAACAAACTTCAAAGTTAATGATTTCTTCAGTGAAATAAGGTAATTCTATCTAGGGGCTCTGAAGAGCATGAATCACTCACCTGGAAATTTGAAATAATGTGGTTATATCTTAGGTGAGATGGTTATGCTCAACACTCAGGTCATAGCTTTAACTCACTCACTAAGGTCATAGCTTTAACTCACTCGCTCAGGTCATAGCTTTAACTCACTCATTTAAAACTGGTTAAAATGTGTAAAAACTGAAACATTTCATGCAGTGATGGAAGAATAATTGGATATAAAGGGCAGGAAGCAATCACCTTTTTACCTGAGGAGATTTGACATGGATTCTGTTTGGCGTGGGAGTATCAATAGCGGTAACAGGACGAGAAGCATCAATTTTTCGATGACTAAAATCAGTTCCAGGTCGCGAGTCAGTGAATGTGTCAGGGGAATAATGACCATTCATCATTCTAGTAAACTCAGCAGCATTTTTTGTAGGATATGCATGATCTTCATCATTTATTACAATAGTTGGGTTAACTAAACCTGTTGTATCATGGGGTGTATCATGGGATGTTTTGTGGCCCTGAAATATAGACTGATGTATCATGGGATGATTTGTGCCCCTGAAATATAGACTGATGCATCATGTGGTGTTTTGTGGCCTTGAAATATAGACTGATGCACCATGTAGTGTTTTGTGGCCTTGAAATATAAACTAATGTATCTAACACTGATTATTGCAGTTCAAAAACTTTCTGGACAGTTTATTTAGTGTCAACATTCTGATAAAATTTTGTTTTTTTGTTTTTTTTTTAAATCCCACTTCAATCATTTTCAAACAGCTACCATCAACCATATTGTATTAAATGCAAATACCTGAGCAAAAAAGCCAAAATTTAATCTTTTTAAAATCACAACAAACTTGTAAAGTTCCATGGTAACAAAATTCTCAAACTAAAATTAAAATATCTTGCTTTCTTTGGGGGAAAATACTTCTATCAAAAAAAAGAGCATACCTCTTGATCATCAATTTCATCATAATTGTAGGTCAACTTGACTCTGTCAATCACAGAATGATTGTCACCAACATTCACAAACATAGCTGTAAAAATAACAACATACATAAGAAAACTGATATGTGTATGGAGTTGGCTATTGTCAATCATACATGATTAGAAATACAAAAATGCCAATTGCAAACAAAGCCAAGTAATAATATAGTTATGTTTCATCTTAATGGACATTTAATTACAAATTAAAAGATCACTATATTGAACAAGGAGTTTGTTACTCACTTATTAGAAGATCACAATACTGAGCCCCGAGTTCATTACTCACTGATAACAAGAGCCCAATGTGATCCCTGATTTCATTGCTCATTGATAATAAGAGCACAATACAGAGTCCAGAGTTCATTACTGATAATAAGAGCACAATTCTGAGCAAGGAGTTTGCTACTCAATAACAATTTTAATACTCAATGATAATAACATCACAAAACTGAATTCTGATTTCATTACTCACTGATAATAGTAGCAAAATACTGAGCTCCGAGTTCATCATTAATGAATTATAAGATCACAAGTACATACCTCACTGATAATAAGATCACAATACTGAGCCCTGAGTACATTACTCAATGATAATAAGACCCCATTCCTGAGACTTAAGTTCATTTTTCATTGATTATATGATGGAACCTATGAGCCATGAGTTCAATAGTCACTGATAATGAGTTCATTACTCACTGATAATAAGATCACAATACTAAGCCCTGAATTTAATACTCACAGATAATAAGATCACAATGCTGAGCCCAGAGTTCATTAATCACTGATAAAATGATCACACTTGTAAGTTCAATACTCACTGGTAATAAGATCACAATTCTGAACAAGAAGAATTAAGCCATGACTTCAATACTCTCTGATAAGATCCCAATACTGAACCCTGAGTTCATTACTCACTGATAATAAGATCACAATACTGAGCCCTGAGTTCATCAGGTAACCTCTCGTCACTGAGGCAGGTGAATGCCTCCTCCCAAGTCAGGTAGTTCAATTCCTGTGTGATCACCTTTATGGCAAAGTCATTTTGACCCTGTAAAAGTACAAAAGTCAACTTAAAGGCTAACAAAAATCTTCAGTATTAATTAATTTATTTTATTTCAATCAGTGTTATCATGTGATAAATGTATTTTTAACTTGTCAACATTCTACAATTTAAAAATCATTATTGAAGGTATATTTCTTAATTCATCAACATCTTTATAATTTAGAAACAGGATTTAATTAAATTTGTTTTGAGACATTCTGATGTCCTACTCAAAGCTTCTAAGAGATCAAAAGTTTCATTGATGAAGCTACTATATGTTTATTGAAATTATTTCCATGAAACATGTGGGGTTAAAATTTCTTGAAATTCATATATTTTGCTTTTTTTATCAAAGAAAACCAATCAATAACATTTCAAGAAATTTCAACTTACAAAATAAATTTTAGAGATGTTATGTCCCCATTTGATATAGGTTATTAGCAAAGAGTATAACTGTACTTACATGACACAGATATCCAAACAATTCTAACTGGTGTTCCAAAAACAGATACATGTCATCATCAGAGGCAGATTTCTAGGAAAACAATCAAAATACATATAGCAAAAAACTCACTGATGATTTGGAATATTAATCCACCTAACAAAAAATTAAAATATGTGATAAATATTACTTATCACTTAGAAAATCTAAAATAAATAAATTATCATAAATAACCAAAATATAATTACTTGTGCAGAGAATACTTGGAGATTTAAATTTCTCTGTGTTTTTCTCATATTGTCAATTGGTTATTCACTGTTTTTAATCAGTTTTCCTATAATTATCATCAAATATCACACTAAAATCATTCTTTAAAGAAAAATGTTAATTATTTTTAAAGATTGCTTCCAGCCTAAACATAAAATTTACAAACTTTTCCATGAGAAAATGTTCAGCCAAGAAAAGGTTTATATGGATCAAATATAACTAGAAAAACAGGAATCTGCTCGATCCAAAGTAAACATAGGAAATTTTCATGATAAAAGCTTCATCAGTAGAAAAAAAAATACAGCATATAAGATTAATTCCAATGATGAAGCTTGTAGCAAGTCTATTTGTTTGATTTCTTCCAAGGGTAATCTCCCACTGATAACAGCCTATAATCAAATAAAAACAGCATTATACCTTGGCAAATTCTGAGAGTTCTTTCCATGTCCGACCTGTGGTAGTTGACACATAGACAACATCCTTTTCTTTACCAATCTTCTGTCCAAGATCTGTGTAGAATACACAGTTCTGAAAAAGAGGAGGCATTAAAGTTAGTTCTTCTAAAATCAGAAATCTCTCCAAAAATTAGGGTGTTTATAGCTTTAATACAGCTACTGGTAAATTATCATGTCTTTAAGTTTAAAAACTTTGTTAAGTATAGAAATAATATGTTAATCAGTTGTAAAGAAAAACAGATCATACCAAGTCCTGAAGAATTAAAATTTTTATTATGAGAAGATTTAACCATCTTCATGACAAAACCATTTTTCCCCCATGTTCTCACCAAAACTTTATTTCTCTATGAAAATCTAAGTGTGGTATTTTATTTCCAACAACACAGTGTGAACTCATGATCATGAAAATATTTGATCATAAAATTGAGCAAGACCTTATTGTTAGAAGATAATGAGAAATCAGTTAGCAAGAATTACTAGCTGGTAAGAAGAGTTTCTGTATGTTTTCATGCCAGATTCTTTGAATTATACATTTAATACATTAAACCTAAGAAAACCAATCAACTATCCAGTAAGGGCTTCTCAGAATTCATCCTGTGTAATAAAGAACACACAACAGGCAAATACAAACACAAGAACAAAGAACAAATACAATATAAAATAAAAAAATGATCTCTCATTCTCCTTATTTTTATTTCATAAAAAATTATTTCTAATGTGATTTCAGTGATCATGGAATGTGCATGTTTTCAAGCACTAGCATTAAAATGTAGAATGGAAAACAGCAGTTGTTATATTTCTTCCAACAGGCTTTAATTTGTGGAAAAAAGTAGCAGAATGTCAACGGCTTCTATACAGTGTTAAACTTTGTTGGACTAAGATAAGCTAAAAACTAAATATCTGACTTATCAAGGGAAGACAATGAATATTTAGTTCTCATCAGAGTGTACTACAATGTATTATCTCCTAACATTTAGTTCTCATCAGAGTGTACTACAATGTATAATCTCCTAACATTTAGTTCTCATTAGAATGTACTAAAATGTATAATCTCCTAACATTTAGTTCTCATTAGAATGTACTAAAATGTATATTCTTCTTACATTTAGTTCTTATCAGAGTGTACTACAATGTATATTCTCCTAACATTTAGTTCTCATCAGAGTGTACTACAATGTATAATCTCCTAACATTTAGTTCTCATTAGAATGTACTAAAATGTATAATCTCCTAACATTTAGTTCTCATTAGAATGTACTAAAATGTATATTCTCCTTACATTTAGTTCTTATCAGAGTGTACTACAATGTATATTCTCCTAACATTTAGTTCTCATTAGACTGTACTACAATGTATATTCTCCTAACATTTAGTTCTCATTAGATCGTACTATAATCTCCTAAAACACCTATAGAAACACTGTCAACTATACAATATAGATTTACATAACATACCTGCCAACATTTAATAATGTACTATTGAAGACGAAGCATTATGTGCTAAGTTTGAAGTATGATTTGGGAATGTTAAAATTTTCAGTACTGACAAGTCACAACAATTTACACACATATGTAAATGGTCAATTTGTACATAGGAAGATGCAGTCAGTAGTTTCAGGAATTTGAATTACCACCAACCTTTTTACTGTTTTTTTTTAATTGATGTGTCATGCAAACCAAAAAGGCCATCAAAAGAATGGAACTCTACTTTTATTCTAGAATCTCCCTTTTTAAAAAAAAAAATCAGAATTCTTCCCACAGAAAGCCGTTTTTTTAAAAAATGACTTAAACATTTTTAACAACTGGTTCAAAAGACTATAAATATAGAATTTTAACTTCTAAGCAAACATGAATGTTTCATCATGACATCAACTGACAAAATATTAGATGTGCCACACACAGAAACATTGGCAAGAATAATCAGCTGTGAACAATACAAGATAACAGTGAACAATTTTTTTCATATTTTTATTTTAATTTCCCTAAAAAAAATAGTAAATATATATTCCCTTCCCCAACCCTGGTTGATCAAACCAACTGGACCGAGGGTACAGGAAATAACTCTTGAAATCAGTGAATGTTTGTATCAATCATTCAGTTTCACCAAAGCCTATCAAACATTATTTGTAAGAGTTGTGTCCCTTACCCTAGGTCTACCTCTTAACAGGAATAAGTTTTTCCACTCCTTGAATGAATACAATGACATGATTGAAAATAGACATTTGAGTCAGAAAATCCATTATATAACTTTATTTTGAATTTTAAAATGTGCTCCTGTGGAAGATTTTGCATCAGTATAGTTATCAATAATGTGTAAGTGAATTTAATTACAAAAATCGATACTTCAATGGCGTTTTACTGAAATGTCAGGATTCTATATAAGTAAACTGAAATGAAATACATGGCTTCATCTCAATTTGACATTCTCAATAGAGCTTGTGCAATATGTGGTCAAAGATTGTGTAAATCGTGTTTAAGTTATGAATTATTGGCAAGTATGACACTATACAGAGTTGACTTACTGCTTTTGGATCACTTCTCTTAAGATATCATAACAACATTATGTTTAATTATGTTCACATTTCTCATTAACAAGATATGCAAATACATGTACTGTAAATTCAGAAGTATTTATAATTCTTAGAATGTAATTTTACCATTAGAATTAATTCAATCAGGCACTTAATAATAATATTAATTGCAATAATAAAAAATAGCACTATTTTCTTAATATACCAAGGTCATAACAGAAACTACCTGGATTTGGATATTGAAACTTAGTTTTATCTGCAAAAAAAGTACCATTAGAGACAGCGTTAATATAAAAAAGAATATTCTTCATTACAAGGTATCACATATCAAAATATATGTGAGGATATTATACATTTAAATCTTTGTTTATTTAATTTCTTAGCTATTTATGCCCACTTGGACTATAAAAATTGAGTATTAACAAAACACTCGAGTTACCTACCCTGTTTCCTTTCATCAGCCAGACTTCTGTTATATACTTCTGGTTGTCAGCTATAGATACTCCATCACAAACACACAACACCTTCAGCAAGTCTAGATATCGGTAATTCTGTGAATAGAAAATAGGAGACATATCCTGAAGAACTGTAGAATCATACCAATACATATCCTAAAGAACTGTAGAATCATACCAATAATGTCCTAAAGAACTGTAGAATCATACCAATAATGTCCTAAAAAACTGTAGAATCATACCAATAATGTCCTAAAGAACTGTAGAATCATACTAATAATGTGAAATCAATTGGGTTGTTTACAAAATTAGAGAAAGAGTGTCTTATACTACAACTCATGGATTTCCTCAATCTTGATGCATAAAGCCTGTGCTGAAAATATCATTTTAGTTATCTCTCATAATCCATTCATTATAATGTAAGAAGCTATATATGACTTCTGTTTGATTCAATTGTATAGGTTGACCTAACAATCATGCAAATATAGATAAAAAAAACTAGTCGAAAATTTCTGTCAACTTGCTAAACAGCCTTAAACCTATCAGAAAGAGTCACAGTAAACATAAAAATATAAATTACAGTTGGAAAGGTAACAGAATTAATCAAAACAGTTATGTTGAATTCTTTTGAAAAAACAATGTACCATTTGATTTCATTATTCATCACAATTTCTTTTTCACTTTACCATCCTTGTAGGTAATGGTAAGATTATTCTAAATTTACCTTGTCTCTACGAAGCAGTTCCACAAACTTGTCAATATGATCTGTTGTGATTCTATCTACGATCTTCCTGTTATCCTTGATCAGTTCCATCACCATGTGGGCGGAGTTCAACCCAATCATACCCTGCAATAAAATGCTTAAGCTTAGTCTACAGAAAAATGTTTCAGAAAATGTTTTTTTTTTTTAAAAGTTTCTACTGAAAAAAAATGTCAGCATTTTTAACACTTGAAATTCATGGTACTATCCATAATTTCTTCATCTCTACTAAGATGAAATACAAAACACTGATTTCATCATTGGGAGATTTGTTTACATCTGAATTCTAAAATATAAATTAGCCAGACAGTTGACAATTCATCAATATCTCTGAACATTGATTATAAGGCATAAAATAATTAACATTCCATAGTTACCTCCTTGTATTCAAACTGAGACAGAAAGAAGTCAATATATTTGGCTATGTACAATTCATTCTTCCTGCTGTCACCCATCAGGTAGGTATATAAGACATCATAGGCTTCTACAAATATCCTCGTCAGATGGCTGGAAATGAAGAAAAATAATGTTAAAAACAGAAAACATCGAAGTGAGGCTTCTACAAATATCCTTGTCAAATGACTTGCAGTGACTCAACATGAAAGACTGAATACATGGAAGAGAATTTACATTATTTGAATGCGACTGTTTTTTTTTCACATTAACTTGATATTCAACTAATATGTATTTAGATGAACCACTGTTTCTGATTTCTTTCTATCTGATATATATTCTTCATGTTGTAAATTCAGGTTGCTTTATTTGAAAACCATACAGTGAGCTAGTTGAACAACTTACTGTTGATCTGGTGTTCCTCTGAATGGGATTTGTAATAAGTAGACTAGAAGTTCTACAATCTATAAATAGAGGGGTCAATAAGTCAAGTGTTATAAAAACATATTTATAAATTTAAAGATAATCTAGATATTGTATAATAAAAATAAAATAATGTAAACCAGGTTTCTTTATTTAATGAAACTTCTTTCCTGTCACCGATTACATTGAAAAATATTATTCTTAATTCAAATGCAATTTAAAGGAATGAACAATTGTTTAAAACAGCACATGCAAACTAAAACAATTTGAAAATTTTTATCCCTAATCTTGAGTATCAGTTACAAATTCTAAAATTTAGATTTCCGGTTATTCCTCAAAATTCAAATTAATTCCAAGCTAGCTGATTGGTTGAACTTTGAGTTGAGGAAGGATTAAAAAAATCTTTCAAATTTAATTCATTTATAAAACCAGATACAGTACTTATAATAACTGTGTGTACACTATACTATTTCGCTCTAAAAGGCCAAATATAATACTTACTCTAAGATTCCTCATCAGTTTCTGTCTGTTTTTACATGGTAAACTATCTACTATCATAAAGTCTTTCAATTCTGACAAAGCCTGAAAAGATGGAAGATTTTCTATTTGCTGTATGCTGCCATTATCAAATTTTCTATCTCTTTAAAACAACTTAAACTAGTAAGTAAATTATTGCTTCAGGGTTTCTATATATGGCTTCAAATAATGGTCAACTTTAGGGTTTCTGTAATATATATGGCTTCATATAATGGTCAACTTTAGGGTTTCTGTAATATATATGGCTTCAAATAATGGTCAACTTTAGGGTTTCTGTAATATATATGGCTTCAAATAATGGTCAACTTTAAATGTTAAAAAAGCCTGAATACATTATCAGGACTACAAGCTAAAAGTTTTAAAGAATACTCACAGTTACAGCATCATGTGTCATCTTAGCATTGAGTTGGAAACCATCCTTCTTCTGCGAAAAATAAAGAAATATGATTTTAAAAGATATAAAAGATTATAATAGATAAATATCATAATCTTAATATCAATTGCAAGTCTTCTCACAGAGATGAACAAAAATTGAAACATATGTAAAGCCATCTAGATAATTAGTTGGTATGTAACTTTAAAACATGTTGTGCAGTTTCACTGTGAAAACTATGATTTTCATAGAGGTTTTTGTTGATGTCAAAGCAGAAAAAAATCTTTGATCAGGATGAAAAAAATTAAAAATTAAACATTTCAGCCTCTGTCTCATAATGGTAAACAATACATATTTAACCTTTGACCTTAGAAGCACTGAGAGTCCGATTTCAATCTGACAGGAAGTTAACCAGAAATACTGAGTAAGGATTTTTATTAGTTTCAAATCTTTAACAAAAATAACATGTTTATCAGTTTATAGCTTACATCTTTAAGTTTTGTTAAATTATGAAGAAAAATAAATCCTAGTTGATGTAAATTGTAATCATCAAAAAAAAAATTACAAAATCTTCAACTTGGTCCTCATACAGGTTACACCTGCCTCATACTGATGATAACTTACATCTTTGATGAGTTTCTGTATAAATGGTACCATTCCTGCCATATGGTTAAAGATGTCTACTAAATCTGAGGAGACTCCCTGAATTGTGAAGGCATCATCATACTGCTTCTCCTCAATAGTACTGATCTGAACAAAATCAAATCACAATAGTTTTATATTTGCGACAATCCTTCCAAGTTAATGTGTTTATAGCAAATAAATAGAAATTGTCAATCTAATTTTGAAAAATTTGAGCCATCAATTATTCCAAGAAGTCACTGCAAGTAGGATCTAACAACATTCTATTCTACTTTGTGTACAGATGACCTTTTCAGAATTCTCAGTTTTTTCCTTTGAATAATGCTTTCAAAATCATGAAAAATGAAATCTGATTGGTTGATCAGAACTGTCACCAGAAGGGGTGTTTTTAGATCCTGTACATGGGAGTGAATGGAACAACTGATGTACATTGTTTTGAATAAACAGGAATGTGATTGTTGTTTGCACACAGTGTAATACAGTGGCTTTGTTTTGTTTAGTTGTTTTATAATGGTTTTGTTAAGCCCTATTACAAAGAAAAATAGCAAACATATGTTTTTCGTGTTTTAAAACAAATGAAAACATGTTTAGATCTAATTTTAGAACATATAAAAACACATTAAACATTATTTCCTATAAGAAACTTTTTATAAAGGAATTCTATTACAAAACATATAATAAAGATAGATCTCTATTTCTTCAAGTACCATCCTGTGTAAGAATCAGGCAATTGGTGGCACATCATTATTCTCAATTTGGTCTTGCTTGCCTTAAAAATAACACATCTTGAAATCAACTGAAAAGCTACAGTCAAACCTCATTAATTCAAAGTCAAAGGTACCATGCAAAAATGTTCGAGTTATCCGTGATTCGAGTAATCAGAGGTCGAGGATAAACCAGAAATACCAGTAGTTTGGTCAATATTTGTTTCAGCATATACATCATTTTTTGTGCTTGTACATGTACATGTACTTCACTTTACATGGTACTTTGTAATGTCTTGCATTTCATACCAGAAAACATTTTTTTTGTATGTTGTATATCATGTTTGACACCTAGGGCTTTAGTGAATTTTCCTTTTTATTTTTTCTACATTTAAAACATCATAGTTCAAAACACGCTGTTTTGTTTGACTCACAATCAGGAGTATCGTCCAACAATGTGCTCTACATAATAACAATAAAATTTCAAATTCACAAGCAAAACGAACGTAGTTATTTGAATACACTTACTATCATCTGTTTGATGTTACATTATATAGTCAGATACCATTACAATTCATCTGTATTTTTAAAAAATTTTTATCAAAATATCAAAACATCTGTGATGTCAATTTGTTTTTTCACTGCTTATACAGGGAAAAAGAGAAGGAATTTTTTTTCTGCCATGTTTCTATAGTGTATTTCAATTAAATTTTACCTATTATTATCTTAAAAAGGCGAATTTTACAATCTTTGATGGTTATTGCTAGATATTATGAGGTATAAATACTTGGATAAAGCAATAAAATCTCTGCGTGATTTTCTTCATGTGCCACATCTCATACAGATTTTGCCTGACTCTTAGACAGAGAAGTACTTAAATGTTTCATTAGTCCTAGATATGCATTATTCCTGTTTTTCATGTTGATCCTAAACATATAAAAATATAAGACAAACACAGGTTGTACAGGTTTTTTCAAAACATGAAAAATCAAATGTTTTTTTTTTTTTTTTTTTTTTGAACTGTCATTGGCAATCCATTCTGCTACCAAAATTAAGATATGAATTCTAAATTACAACAATGGATTGCTTCCAAGTATTTGGTTTATGAAGTAAAACATTTTGTAACAAGATTTCTGGTTTAACTAACTGATAACAAATAAATACAACATAAATATCAGCTAAGTTCAAAGAATATGCAATAAAAATAAATGGAGGCATCAACATAAAGTATTTGCATCAAACATCTAAAAAAGAGAGTTTATAAAAAAAATTAAGCAAAATAGACTCCATTCAACCTCTTTTATAGAATGACTATCAAATAAAATTACAAAGTAGACTGAAAAAATACTGGCAATTTTAATACAAAAAATGCTAAGAAAACAAATGCTATGTCTCAGGAGAGTAAATATAATGTATCTGTCCCATAAAACCCTCCCCATAATAAATATGCATATAGATGAAAATAAATACAACATGAAAAGATATGAAGAAACAGACATGCATATCAGAAAACCTGAAACAAAAGTAAAATACACAATACATTTAAACTTACTTGCCCGAAGGACATCTTTTCACTAGCATGCTGGGTTAAAAACAATGACAAAGGTCAATGGGAGGTAACTCTATTGCTGCATTATTATCAGGGCCAACACTACTCCCTTTTGTGAAAATTTTGTACAAACTAACTTTTGTAAGAATAATGTCAAATTATTGACCAAAATAATCTTACTCCAAAAACTATATAAAGATATCTGTGATTTTATAACAGGAAGTAAATGATTTACCAGTAGCTTCCGTCATATTCAATGAACAGCAGCATAAAAGAGTTTTCAACAGCAGTTCTGTTTTTTAATTGTTTAGTTTTTTTAATGGTCATGCAAGTACTGACAAAATAAAACATACTGAGAGAGGTTATGGTATTTGGATTAAATGTGTGGGAAAACATGTAAAATTCATATTAAAAAATAACTGGAAAAATAGATACAAACAGGGGAGATTTAATGATGAGCAGAACCAAGTGACTTAATCACTGAAACATTGTATAAAAAGTTTTCCAAAAAAAAACAGTGATCTACAGTGATCTAATTATTATATTTTTGTTTAATTGAAAACTGACATATCATGTGATCAAGACAACATACAGGGTATTCTTTACCTGTTTGAAAAGTTTCTATAAGTAATTAACACATATATCATCAACATTTAAAGTAGAGATTAAGCTGTACAATACTTTCTCTTTTTGGACTTATGTCATAGTATCATAAGTTTTTTTTTCCCAACTTTTACATTTCAAATACAACAAGCCAACTTTTCGTACCTTCATAAGGATATGAAAAGAAAAGTTTGAAATCGAAATTGAAACATGCATTTCTCAAAAAGGGTTCAGATGAACTCTGGCTTCAGGAATATATATGTTAAGGTTTAAAGTTTAGAAATAGAAGACTTGAGGGTATTTCAGGGTTTCAATAATGCATGCAAGTTTAAATTTTTGTAACAGGACATTCAAGGGAAACAACTCAGCTGTCAAAATGTTTTCACTGTTCTATAATAATAATAATAAATATAGAATCATTTATTGAATTAAAATATACTCACTTGTTTCAAAGAAGCTGTGCTCCATTTTAAAGATCCCATAGAACTGTCTTCTTCTTTTTGGGCAAACTTTCTCACATAGTCAACTTTAATAAAAGTGAATGATTTCGTTTTCATGAAAATAATCTTTGAACAAATATTGATGACTCAAAGAGTACAATGATCATTACCCTACTTTAAAATCTATTGTATAAATCTTTACTATAAATGCAATGAATATTCTAGAAAATCAGAAAGAAAAAGAATATTAAATCTTATGATGAGGAAATCCTATCTTTGTACAAAATACTTCAATACAATCCTAATTATGGCATGATAAACAGATTCATATACTTTGAACTTTGTTTTATTACTACAAATGTCTTACCCATTAGAGCATGCAGCCACCTCTTTGATACAACATGTTCTATTCTGCAGTAACTGTCCAATGTGACTTCATCATCTTCCTGAAAATAAACAAAAACTATATGGCATGTGATCCAGCAAGTCAAGTGAAATTAAAATTACTTTGAATAGAACAGAACACCCAAATCTGTCAAACTGATAAGATACAGAAGAAACTATTACACAACTTGATAGTTTAGAACCTAGTGGTCTCATGGTAGGCTGTCTGCCTAAAGTGCTGAATGTAATGGCTGGTCCACAGCTGGTTCAATCTAAAGACTATATCATTGGTGGTCAATGCTTCTCTTCCAAACATCACTTTACAAAACATAGAATAAATTGCATGATAAGATTGACAAATGGTCGGCTTGAAGTCACGATCCACAGCTGGTTCAATCTAAAGACTATTTAGTTGGTAGTCACTGCTTCTCTTCCAAACATCACTTAACAAGAGACAGAATGACAAATGATTGGTTTGAAGTCAAAACAATGAGTCTAAGTTGGGAGATACACCTTCCTGTGGTAAGTTTTTCTCTCCATGTGCTTACAGATAAAATTAAACTCAATATGTCAGACTAGTGAAACAAAGGGTAGTTAGACAAAACATTTCTGTTCTGATATGTATAAAATATATGCCACAGAGTGTTACACAACAATCAATCAATCAATCAGAACCTGAGAGGGACCAAGTTACAAGCTAGAAACAAATTTCTTACCCTGATGACAGGATGTATTCTGAACACGGTGTTGATATCTAGATGATCATTGGTCAGAGAGACTTTCCCAGACTCTTTATCTACTGTCAGATATTTCCTTGTACACATGTGGATAATCCTACACTGTTGTAACTCCCATTTCAATACACCACCTAAAATAAACAACAGTGTGCTGATTTGCATAAATACATTGTTATAGTGTGAAAGCAAAATTTTTTGTGGGGTATCAATTTTCACTGTTTTTGTGGTTTGGTCAACAACAATTCCAAACAAAAGGTACAGTTTACATTAAAAACTGTGACAACCCTACTAAACCAATGCATTAAAAAGAACCATAAATTAACCCACATTTTAATACTCTTGAAAATTGGTACCTTCAAAACATGAGAAAGGCCCTACCTTACAAACTTGCAAAGTTTTTCTTTATTATATATTGGATTAAATTGTAGGTACTGTTTGTGTTATATGTTGTTGACTGAACCTTCTTAAGTTGCCCACAACAAGTATTTTATGTGATTTGTCTTACGTCATTTTAAAGGTACGGTATCTGTCCTCTGTACCATTAATACCAAATTTGACATATCCTCTATATTTAGAACAAAAACTGACAAAATACATTGTATTTTTCAAACAAAAACTGATTTTCAACTTTTAGCCAATAAATCATGTAAATAGTGCAGTGTGAATTGATCCTTTGTAGAATATTTCAAGGTTGTTCCTTTTTTACCAGCAAATAGAACTAGTGTTTACAAAAAGTTAGTTTTCCAGTGCTTCAAGTCTAGTTTTAAATACATTGTATACATCAAACAAGGGAAACTTTTCTTATTGTTATATTTGATTTCATATGTTAATAATCATGTTACACTGATATACTACTCCAACCTACCATCTATAGGTCCAGTCTGTAACTCTATCTGCCAGTATGTAACAGCAGATGTACTCGGAAACAGTGTCTTGGGATTGTTCTGGTCAATGGGCCTCAGTCTTAGATGTACTGAAAAAATTATGAATAATTACCATATGTGCAAAGTAAATTTCTGTGTTTACGAACATACTATCCATTTGTTGCATAAAATTTAATTAATTTCAAAAGTAAAATACTAAATGGGAAATTATCACCACATATATTCTTGACATATAAAATTCAATGGTGAACTTAATCAACCTATGTCTCAGCTAAATAATTAAGGAGTTAATAATGTCTGTTTTTGATTACCATCCTCAATGAGTTCATCATCAAATAGCCCCTCTGCCACCAAGTAAGCCTCCATCTCTTTATGGTAAAATCTGATGATATCGCCAACCTACAAACACAAAAGATAGACAGTTACAATAATGCATTTCAATTCATTTCTAGAAATTAACTTTACAAAATCTTCACTCAAGGCACTTTCTTCTTCTTTTTTTTAACATTTCTTCTACATGTGTCTTACATTTATTACTTAACAATTGACCAATTCTGCAAACTTTTATGAATTTTATGAATTTTTTTTATCAACTAATTGCAAAAATCTCCAAATTAAAAGTTTTAAGATGCAGCAACAATTACTCCTGGTTCGAACACTAGATTGAGAGTGTAAATTTATTTTTCTTTTTGAGCTGTTATTCACATCTTAACAATTCATTCTAATTTACATATGAGATTTTTTAAAGCATTCTGATTGGTCAATTGATTGTAAATGTTAACATGCTAAGAAAGTTCATATCATAAAAAACATTGTTTCTGATAAAAACAATAAACATCTAAAACTGCAGGCAATGTGAACTACTGATTTATAAAAATATAATCAGCAAAAATAGGCTTTGTAAACAGACAGGAATTGTAAGTATTGAACACGATTTTCAAGAAAGTTCATATCGTAAAAAACATTGTTGCAGATAAAAACAACAAACATCTAGAACTCCAGGCAATGTGAACTACTGATTTATAATAATATAACCAGCAAAAAAAGGTTTTGTAAACAGACAGGAATTGTAAGTATTGAACAGAATTTTCTCTAAATGCATCAACTTATAAATTCAACATGCTCTAACTTATTCTACAGTAAATAATGTCATGTCTCTGAGTTTACAAATACTAAGAAAAATAGCATGTAATACTATAATGAAATCTTTTCATTCTACAAGGAAACAGGTTAAAAATGAAAAAAAAATATCAATCAAATTTGTTTATAAAGTCATGATAAGCGAAGTGAATGCTATCCAATCCATTTATTTAATGTCCTTCAATACTGTACCATATGAAAACATCAAGACATTGAGAATATAAATACCATAGTCAAAAACTGGGACATATTTTTTTTAACTTTGACCACAATTTATGTTGTAAACCATTTAAAATAAACCATAAAATTTTCCCGCTAATTGTCTAATATGATTTTTAATGGTCTTATCCTAAAAACCTTTAGGCATTAAACTTTTCCCTTCATAAAAAGGCATTAAAGTTTCCCTTCATAAAAGATATCGAACTTAACATAGTAAATTTTGCACAAGCTTTGAGCAGAAAAATTTTCAGAAATCATTTCAAAATAAAAAAGAATAGTGTATGGAACAAATTTCTTTGTAAGATATGTAAATCTAATGGAAGGTAATGTATAAAAGGTCTCCACCTTTAAGGATCTGCTACAATTAAAATCAATATATACTTTAAATACATCATTTATCACCCAAAATTAGTAAATTTTTCAGGATTGATACCCAAACCAAACTAACTTCTAAGATTTGATCTACATCTGCAAAGGAAATATACAGAGTAGAAAAGGGCTTAATAACTTCATAAGAAGAGGGTGGTTTAGATTAGATGGTTTGGACATTAGCATATGATGGTTATCTATTAACAGGCTGTCCATGTAAGAATCAGGCAGATCCTATGGGTGGCACAGAGTAAACATTATCCCACTGAATTGTTTGTTTCTGTTGTAATGTATCATATGTATGTCAAATAGTATAAAATTTGTTTTAAATCAACAATGGGTGGCTCAGAAAATGATTTTTAAGTTCCCTAACACTGCAACCAAATTTTGCTGAAATTAAAGAGTTATCTCCCTTTCTTCAATGAATTTCAACGCTTTATATGTAATTTATTTCTCTTTTATTGTTGAAGTTAATCAAAAACTAACTTTCACCTTTGTGATATAAAATAAGTGGATTTTTTTTAAAAACAAAACTTGTCATGTGCCATCCACTGCCTGGTTTTTGCATGGACACCTTCATAAAAGTATAAAATGTATATTTCAGTGGATTACCTACCTTGACCTTATTAACATCATCATTGTGTGGTTTGTATTTTCTGTATACTGTAAACCCAGACTGCTGGACTGACAGGTTTAACTCAAAACTGTAAAAACAGACAGAGAATATGTGCTTAATGACAATCTTACCAGTAGGTCCATGGATCAAATACAATCACTAAATCAAGTCAATGTCTCTGTATTGAAAACTAGATTGTGCCCAATCTTGTTACAAAACCAGAGGCTCCCAGGAGCCTGAATCACTCACCTGGTTGAATTTTGCCTTTCGAGGGCAATAAATTAAACAAGTTGTCCAACAATTTTGACTCCAGAAAACTTTGATAGGACTTATCATAAGGACCATTTCAGCAAATGAAAGTTTAAATATATCATAGTTTTAAAGACATTGGCTGAAAACTGTAAAAAAAAAACCTGTCATTTTCCCCTGTCAAGGGTAATAATTCTTATAAAGAGTTGTCTGACAACTTTTATGCCTGAAGACTTTTGAAGTCCTAAAAATAAGGATCATTTCAGCTACTTAAAGAATTTGGCTACACCTAACGGTTTTGGAGATATATGCGAAAAACTACAGTCTGACCCCTTTGTTCTATTTATAGTAACAGTGGCCATGTTTTATGACAGATAAAAAATCCCCACATCAGTTCTATGCACGATACCCCAAGAAACATTTGAATTGGTCAAGTAGTTTTAGAGGAGAAGAGTCTTGAAAAATTGTTAACAATGACAACAGATGACGACTACAGACAATTGATGGCCATAGCTCATATGGACTTCAGCCAGGTGAGCTGACAAAATGTATATGGATTCTTGTGCCCCAAAGGCAGCAGCAATTCCTGTAGATTATAGATCCCAATTACCCTCTCGATATTTCGTAATGCTTCAACTAAATTTCAAAAAAATTTCAAACATTTCTTCAAGTGAGTTGGTACAATTGTTTAGTGCTTTTCACTAAATGGCATACACTGTATTAAACTCTTAGTAATAGAGAAATAAATATCACAAACCATTTAGCGTATACAGATGTAGGTCCCAGAAATGCTTTACTGACATGGAGGAAGGATCCTGGAGACTTGACACTCTCCAAAACAATCTGGTCATCCACTTGTACCTAGAATATAAAAAATACAGTAATAAGTGTGAACTTAAACATTCATGATTTTAAAATAGTAAAGTTTTTAGAGTGGATCATAAGTTCCATGCTGCATTGTTTATTCATGTTTCAGTATTCAACATTGTTTTAATATCAATCATGTCTGTACTTTTGTAAGCGAGACCCTCTTTTATTATATAAATGGTCACAATAGCAACTTTTTAAAAGTATGAATAAAAAATACCCCACGGTACCCTCACTCAATGTCTATAGGAGGAAACGTAATGCAATATTCCAAAAAGAGGATATGAAAGTAAAACGGGTATTGTTTGGACAAGAAATTGAGTATAAAATGTATAGATCTTTATGAAATTATACCACAAGGTGCCATACCACAAAAGGGAGCCTGGGATTGACTTTGGGAGTTGTCGTTTGAACCGTTTAGTTTACAAAAAGAAAAACAAATAATATCAAATCTGACAGCAACAGCTGATGCAGTAAAATCTGTCTCTTATTCATATGTTACAGAAACCCATACTGTTATATTAAATTCACTTCTAATGATAGCAAGTCATGATCAACTGTAAAGTTAATAAGCTCTTTTAGAATATAAAGTAACAAGTACACTGTCCGTATCAATGTAATAAAATTCATAAAGCTCCTGTTTTAAACATTTTTGCCTTTGAAATTTTTAATGAAAGAATAAAGTAACATTTTAAAAGCATGTCACATGCATTGGGCATTACAAACCATCACACAGAAAAAGAATTTACATCATAAAACACACATGATGGTTTTAAATACAAACCATCACACAGAAAAAGAATTTACATCATAAAACACACATGATGGTTTTAAATCCTTAAATAATTATAGAAGAAGCTGTTAGTGCAGGTACATATGAACTTTGTTTCGCATGCATGACATATTTGATGAATTTGTAACAGTCACAAAATAGCATAAAGGCTTGGTTTTGAGATTGTGGTACTCCGTTACAATTTATTTCATAATAATTATATTTACTGTGCATATCATTAAAATCTGGTAATTTTATTGGATCATCGGCTTTACACATGAAGTTTCATGAGTCAATAAAACACAATTATGAGCTATTCACACAAGCCACACTCACAATTAAGCAGACTACTTTTATTGCTCATAGTGTATTGTGTATTTTTAATGTATATCTTAAATATAATAGAAATGAAGTAAGAGAAACATAGGAAACGTAATTATATAAATTGAATATTAATTTTTTGATGTTTTGTTAGTGTGTAAAAACATTGACAAGTCACACATCTAAACATGAAGCACCAGTGAAGCTTCATTGAAGATGTGCTATGGTCAACCCTTTTACAAGTCGATAAAACATAAAAAAAAAAAGAAACATTCAATTCTTAATAAAAAAAAACCATTGCCACAAAATGATCCCATATTTCATGGACTTGAGCTCCACTGAGTGTGATCATCCCATGAATGTACAGTATTCTACACTTGTTGAATAGTAATTTCTATAAATTTACCGCACCCAAAAACACTTATTGTACTTGTTGAGCTTTATCACGATTTCAAAAGACTGAAAAAAAATCTACCTCTTCAGATACTTATTCAGCTTTTTAAAGTTCATATTAAAATTCAATCAGGAGAGAGCTCATGATTGATCTAGATACAGTTATTACATTGCTGATTTAGTGCAAGTGATATTGACTTGGGCCTATGCAGTGTTTCAGTGGTGTCTGTAACTATTTTGGTACTGTATAATACTATCTATGAATGTTTATCATACTATAAATTGTTGTTGTTTTCAAGGATTGATCTGAAAATGATTTAAAACTCACTAAATCAACTTAACAGAAGGATATACCATATAAAGAAATTCTAACACAGCATTATTTTGACTAGTGATTATTCCCAGTTTTAGAATTTTACTTTAAAACTAGAATATCAAAAACAAAAAAAATAAATCCTTATCTGAATTAAAAACCTATGAAAGAAGCCAAAATTATAATAAAATCCTGTGCTGTGCAAAGAAATTTTTATAATGTCCTACTGCAATTCTCAGTAATGCAAGAATCATGGATATCAAGTGAAAATAGAAAATTCTATGTCTGAATATAATTCATATATATAAAGTATGGTCTCTTCTGTAGAATTCTTCCCCAGTAATTACAATCTCCATGCAGTGAAAGATGTTCATTTCCTCTAAAACTGACCATTGCAAACAAGCTTCAGAAATTTTCTGACATCATTCAAATCAAACACTGAAAATTAGACATCACCTAAAACCACTCACTTTTTCTTAGTTTTGCAAGATTCTAGCATTTTTTGAAAGAGCTGTATGCAGCAACTAGGGTGAATTTTGAACATGAGATGCTGTAGTTCATGATATCCTATAAATTACATTTAGCCATTGTGGCTATGTTATAATACTACAGAGACTAGGACTTTAAAAAATTGACCTTTAACCTTACTGTACTTACCACATCACCCTCAGCCTTGACCTTGTACCTAGGCATGATCCTAAACTGGCAATGCTTGGCATTATGGGGCTGTAGCTCAACCTGAAGAAAAAAATATACAGATTCAAGTAAATAAATGTGTAAAGATGGTGCCTACATAATAGAATTTCTAATTATGATCTTAATTTAAAAAAGCTGGGTGCAATAAGTGATCTACGCCTCCTACTCCCTGCCAATAATTATGTACCTTATACACTTAAATTTAGCATATGTGTGTCAGAAAACTTAATTGCAATCTTAAATGAATCTTAAAGTAATACTTGTTCATACCTAGGTTTTGATTGTTTAGATTATTTACCAAAAGGACATGTTTGTAAATACTTCAATTGGATTAACTCTCCTTGTACACTTGAGAAAAACACCTTCCTGTCCCCATCTCATCTGAGTTTCATTGAAACCTACCTTTTAAGTAGGAGTAATGATTACAAGAAAGCATTAGCAAACATACATGGGCTTCAATTACAGCCAAATACATGTAATTGAAGGAAGTTTGATAAATTTTGACCAGTTTCAGATTTTTAAGAGAAATACACATCAGCACTTTAACAGCACATATCTAGTCACAGAAAAAAATAGAAAAGCAAAAATTCTTGAAAATGGTCATTTCTGATTGAATACAAACACTTTATTTGCCTTACTTATTCTAAGAGCTATTCAGAGCATCCTACGTCAAGCCATTTTCCAATTAACAGAACTTGCAAACAGAACAAAAGAAGCATGGCAAAATCAATTGCTAATATTCAGGTTGTCACAGCCTTTCTACTTAATTAGTCTTTTATAATAAGGCTTACATCACAACATGAGGACAATTGATCACAGCTGGATGGTAATTGTTGAAGGTACAAATTCAGACTTTAAATAATTAACTTGTGCAAATTAGCAGCGTCATGATGGACTTAATGATTTATTTATCAGAAGAAGAAAATATTCATGGAGTGTATATTACATTCATGTATACTAAATGGCAATTCAAATGTATAAAAAATAATTCCAATATACTGATACCATGAAAGAGCTATTGTTTGTACCACAGTCCTAGAAATGTTTGTTTGATGAATGTTGCCCAGTGGTCAAGTTCAAGCTGAGGTCAATCAACTTGCCTCACATTAATGAAACATGCTCCAATGATATTTATAATGCAAAACTTCAATAAGTTATTTTAGAGATCTACTTGTTCTTGTCAACTTTGGCAAGCAAGTATAGGAGCACATATTTTTAATGTGGTTCATGGGGCATCTGTAACAATTCTCATGGTTTTCAGGGTCCAACCACAAATTAACCCCTCCCCCCAGGTAATTTTCATGTGGTGCTAATACATGTTTTGGCTTCTGTCTAAAAATGCCAACAAAAATTCCACCAAACACATGAAATATTTACTCTTGGCTTAATTACTTTATGCACCACTTAGCATCAGCCAAAATTAAAAGGCAAACATTTACCATATACTTTTCATGTTACTGATTTACAGTGTGTCATTCACGACTAAATATTACTAAAAATTATCTGAAAGTACAGATCAAAACATTATAGTACACATCCCTGGATATATACAGATCACATTACACTGTCTTTATGCCATTAAAACTTAAGGGCCACCCAATCTTCATAAATAATTCTAAGGCCAGAGAAAAAAAAACTTTCATTGTATTTCATTCTGCCTAACCTAGAACATTTTATTGGTATTTTTTTATGAAATGCCACTAAACTATCATTTTTCAGTTGAGCACTATTAAAGTCAAGCAAACTTTCCATAAATGTCCATATAAAATAATTTAAAAAAATAAAATGATTTTTATTATCTGTCTATCCAAGGTAACCTTAAACAGACATATATTTTTTTTCTTGGCCTAAATACTTTTTTCATTTAATGTATATAACATTTGTATATGGCTTCCTTGAATTCATCTTTCTTATGTCACTTATAGAGGGAGGTTGGTTTACATTAAAACAAATTTTAAATTTATGCCAGCTGGTCCAAAGTAAGTACAACTTGCAATTCCAAAGCACATAAAACCCAATTATTAACCCATCACATGGGCACAGCCCTAAATACTAATACCAATCTGATGTCACCATCAGTTAAAACAATTGCCAAATTAAATATGACCACATAATTAACAAAATGTTGTAGTCCTTTAACACCTCATTATGTTATCTTGTCTAATGCACCTGACAGAGATCTATGTCAAGCACGTGGCTATTGTCCAATCAGATTACACAGTAGCCAACTTTGTTCTATTCCAGAGACTCATCCAGGCAAACCTAAAGGCATTTCTCTTGTCAAATGCCTTTGATTAGTTTTATCACATAAGGTGATATATGGACACAGGTCTATTGTTACATGGCCAATAATTTTGTGTAGAATTTTATGCAGAGCCATCTTAAGCTACCCCCGTAAAGTGATTGATGCATAGAGTAGGCGCACCTTGACATATGTGTAATAGAGAACAAGACATGCACCTTTTCATGAGTTCAAATTCAGCTGAAATCATTACCTTAGCCAAATAAAGAAATGTGACACTGTATGATGAAAGACAAAAACTAAGTCAAAGAGGCATAACTCTTGCAAAAAATTTGTGTCAAACTTGATTTATTGCATCTGTAAATATTAGCTATATATTTTTTGTTTAACCTAAAAATAATTCCAGTGTAAAAATTTCTTATTGGAGCAAATATGAATAAAATTACAACCATTCTAAAACTTTAGGAAAATTATCATTTAATTCATTTTTAAAAAGTTCTTCTCTGATGGGAGTTAGAGAATTAACCAATTTCTACAGAAAAGCATTAATATCAATAAAAAATAAGTTAGGGCTAGCACAATAGTACTAAATGGGCAAAGTTAAAGACAAGTTCTGAAAACTTTAGTTTCGCCTGTGTCTGCAAAACAGATTAATGAGGCAATATTTTCTATGAACATGAGGAAAACATTTGATTAATGGTTTAGTGGAGTATAAAAATGTAACATCAAATTTGGAAAAAGCATACATTCATTTTGAGAGGGGAAAATTATAAAGAAATGCAAGTGAACATTGAAACAGTTTTGTTTTCAATTCCAATTCCCCAGTTACGAATTATATAACTTGTGTCTTTTCAATTCATTTGAATGCTTCATTATTTTTTCAGCTTACAAGGTTGTAGAATTATAAGTTTGAATAATTAATGTTCTTTTCAAAGTATTTAAATTATAGAATCATCTGTATTTTTAAAGTGTACATGTTCTGCAATATCCATAGCTACCAGTACACAGAAAAGTATCTTTCCTTCAATTTAAATTGATCTGCTGAATGAATTACATTGTCATATCCATTTCATTTATATTTACTTATCAAAATCAATTGCTTTAAATCTTTAGAAATTGAATGACAGTTTTTTTTCTATACTAACTTTAAACATGGAGTAGGTTTTACCTCATGTCAAGGTCAAATATCTCGATCAAAAGATTTCCAATTTCCGACCTTTTAAAATTTATACTAAAAATCCATAAATCCATCAAGAAAATTTAAAAGACTTGCAAAAATCACCTAACATAAATTCTCGATCTACTGTGCAACATACATGATCTATTTAAGAAAAAAATAGTATGCACTAATTTTTTTTATGTCACGCAGAGCACTAAATTTAGAATGTTAGGTACAGAGAATGCCTAACTCTATATGCATATACAGAATATCTGCAATCTTGTAATAATTAACAATGCATACTGCAATTTAATGAATAGATATCTTTTCCTTCATGTATACATTATTTTGTGAAAAGACTGAAAGGAAACTGTAAACAGTCTACATGTACCTATATTTTATCATTATAGAAATCCACATTCTCATACTTTCCAATTCTTTGATTTTAATGTCAGTAAAATTCCTTTAAAGTCAGTGAGAAGAATAGGAGATCATCATGATATATAACAATGAAAGGGAAATAACTCCTATACTTACAGCCATGTTATTACTTTCTGTTGATGAAGTCTTAGTTGTACTAACATGTATGTACTTCTTTGTAAAAGTGTGTTTAAGCTGAAATAAAAAATCATAACATATAAAAGTATCAAGCAAGATAGGTCTGCTTTTAAAACTGAAATATTAAAGAAGAAAAATTTAATGAGGCAAAAGGCAAGCATATCATCCATTACCATGTTAAGTTCAACTCTATGATTTTAATCTTTGACTTGTGACCTTAAAAGTCAATAAGGGTTTCTTGATTTTAATGTGAACTTAAGAGTATATACCAGTATCCAGGCAAATATTCATGTTCATTGAGCTTCACCTGAAATTCATGTGAATTCACATGAAATTAATGTGATTTTCACATGAAATTCACTTAACACGACTTTTATGTTATCAATTCATGTGAATTTCACATGAAGACTTGATTCACCTGAATTTAACGTGATATTTATCACAAAGTTTATTTGCTCAATTCAGGTGAAAATCATGTGAAAATCACGTAAAATATTTTTTCCTGTGTATTTGATCAGCATCCATCATAGAATGCAGATTCTGGACGGTTCAAAAAGATTTTTAAAAAATTTGTGCTCACTTTGACCTCGCCCTTGACATTTGTATTATATACGATTCCAGATTAAAAGTGTGTACCAAGTTCAGCCTAATTTCATTGAATGGTGTTGAGTTTTAGAGTTGAACACAAGGGTTTTGTGGCAGGACATTACTTTGACAAAACCAACAACCAACTAAGTGTACTGATATATAAGAAAAACACATACGTCAAAAACACATCATAAGGAGACAAACATATTTCACAGATGACCAATACCTGTGTCCTAAAAAAAACAGGCCCAAGATGTCATGGAAAAAAATGCTATGAAAAAAAGAATCAATAGATGTTATGTTTAGTAATATCACCAACTACAAATTAGGGTCTATCAATATTTCATAAATTGAAACTTAATATGGTGTGTTAATTGATGAAATGCAGGATTAAAGACAATGTATTGATTATTTCTAAGTTTAACAAGACATATAATATTTGTTTAACACTGTAATGTTGACATTGTTGACAGTGAAAAATTTCAAATCTTAATCGAAAAGCAAATTAAAATAACCTGATAATTTATTGGTAACTAAGAGGTTCAGTTTAATAACAAAATCATCTATTTATTACAGTCTTTATTTGTATATCGGTGAATGGTTTATATAGTCATTTGTTTTCTAGTAGATACAGAACTCAATATGAGAAATGTGTAACATGTAACAGGGCAAAGTTAAATTTATAAATTTTTAAAAAATATATTATGCCTTTTACAGTTTTACATCAACTAAAATATATTTTCCTTCATAATTTACCGGTAACAAAACTTTAAAATGTAAGCTATAATCTGATAAACATTTATTTTTTATTAAAGATACAAAGCAAGTAAAGATCTTTACTCAGTATAACAGGATACTTCCTGTCGGACTGAAATCTGGCTCTGTGAGCTTCTAAGGTCAAAGATTAAATTTGTATCGATTATAGTTATGAGGACTCCATCCTCTAGCACAAAACATAAAATCACTAGCTACTGAGATGGTAAGTTTATTTAAGGGTATCTATTTATGAGATTTTTCAAAGTTTTATAAAACTTGTTCATGGAATTTCTTCTCTGATGATCATGTAAGCTTTATAGCATTTGTTCATGGAATTTCTTCTCTCTGATGATCATGTAAGTTTTATAAAACTTGTTCATGGAATTTCTTCTCTCTGATGATCATGTAAGTTTTATAAAACTTGTTCATGGAATTTCTTCTCTCTGATGATCATGTAAGTTTTATAAAACTTGTTCATGGAATTTCTTCTCTCTGATGATCATGTAAGTTTTATAAAACTTGTTCATGGAATTTCTTCTCTCTGATGATCATGTAAGTTTTATAAAACTTGTTCATGGAATTTCTTCTATATATTGTCTTCTACCTGAAGATCATGTAAGTTTTCCATGAACATTTTGTATTTTGTTTAAAATTCAATTTTATGGTTTAACAAATTGCCATAAAAAGTTTGAAAAACAGTACAGACAAAGATGAAAAGAGGACAAAAAACTGTACAGCGGCTTATAAACGTAAACAGATGAATCAAATTATACAAATCAACTAGCTTTAATGTCAACTTTTATCTGTTGTTCATATTGAGTTCAACAATCATAACATAAATCTATAATCTACAAACATATAAAACTTGCCAACAGTTAACTTAAACAGCCATTGTAAAAGTACTAAGTTCTGATCGGTCAGATTATGGAGTATAGTAAACAGTTATTGCCAAAACAAACACTTTAATAAATTCAAAACAGTCACGACTTTTAAATGGATTTCTAATTTGGCCATCAAATGTGTATTAAATCTTCTATAATTTAACCGTTCATGATGTCTGATACTTATACAGATGGTGCAATGTGTTTTAAACAAATGGCATCATAAGAATGATAACCCTGCAAACTATATTGTCAATAATCATGACAACCTATTATGTTTCTCGAACATGAAAATATGAGAAGACAATAACTAGGACATCTCTCGATCTTGCACACATTACAAATTTAAAATTCAACTGACAATTTAACCACACATGAAGAGCGATATCAAATATCCACTGCCAGAGAAAGACGAGAAAAAAACTCATTAAGAATGGTGACAGTATTATTCCTTAACAAAGATTTAGATAAGAAGGAGCCATGTCAAAAGCACATTAGTTATGTAAAAATACAACTATATAGTAATTTTCGTAGAAGATATAGTAATTTTAACCAAAAACCAAAAATTTTTCATTGATTTTGTGGGAGGGTTAACAGGTATGGAGAGATACATAATATATTTTATATTTTTTTGTATGGTACAATTTCTCATTGACTTAATGGTATATCAAGGATTATTCAAAGATATTTTAATGCTAAATACAAGAATATTAATCTACCTGTATAATCTGGCCATAGACAACTTTTTTGCCTTGTTGTCTCTTTTGCTCCAAGTTGTTGTCATCTTCCTCTGATTCTGCTGACAACTAAAACAGAAAAAGTATGTAGGTGTCATAATAAAGGCTAATACACAACAAATACACAGGAAAAAAAATTATTTTTCCTATATTGAGAAAAAACCACCTGAAAAAAAATGTTTGTCACAAAGTTTTCAATATGTTTAGGCCACTATGAAAAACATCTGAAAAAAAATGTTTGTCACAAGTTTTGCAAATGTTTAGGCCACTATGGAAAACACATGTTTCTGACCAACAAATTAATTCATGAAAAAACATGTAATTAAAATCATAAAGTAATCATAAAGTAAATATATGTTTTCAGCAAGATTTCATATATGAAATAAGCAACATTTCATATGATTTTCCAAAACATACATGAATGATTTTATATAATTTTAAATGCACAAGAAACATATATTTACCATAATCGTCCTAAACACATGTTTCCATGTTGCAATTTAGCCTGTGTATAGTATTTGACACTGATATACACACACACATTCAAGTGTTGTTATGTAATACATATAATTGTACATATACTTGTATGTAATTAAACTTGTATGTAATTAATCTAAAAGCAGAACAAGAAAAAATTAAATGATTGATAGGTAAACCAGTATTTTTAAATTTATTTGACATTAAAGTCCATGCATTTGTGAAACATCCTATAGAATTTCATGAATTCTATCCAATTAAGGAATGTCTGTTATATTTTTTTCAACCTATGAAGAAATAATCTCAATCATGTGGTGCACACATCAGAAAGCATGTTTCATCTGAAATTAAATTATTCAGATGTAATGAAAAAATACTTATGGCTAAAGTACTGGTACATTTTGTATCTCTTAATTATAGATATGTATACAGTTTTTTGTTACATCAACAGGAACTCAAATATTTAACAGATATTGACAAAATAAACACTAAATTTAGATACAAATGGTTATTCTATAGGCTAAAAACCACTAATTCCACTTCCCATAGGCTTCTATGCTAATTTCACAATATTCAATGGCTTCTCTGGACTTTACCTTAACTTTAACCTTCAGATGACTATATATCAGCATGATTCTACATATGTCAGCTCACAATCCTCAGAATGGCATGTGGGGTTAGCAGACTTGCAGTGCAGTACTGGTCACCGGAAGTGAAGGGTCTATAAATAGCATGGGAAATGCCAGTGTTTTCACAAGATAGGGGTATATTTAAAAATCATTATGGAGATTAGGCTTCACATCACAAGAAGCAAAATGCACCTATAAAATGTACAGAAATGTTTTTCCTTTCAGAAACTGTTTAAATTTTTTAAATAAGATGAGAACTTTTTTCACAGCACTATGAGGAACAGGGGTAATTTCTGCGTAGGACTATTTTTGCGTACGTTCCAAATGCTCATTGGTTGAATTGGTGGTCTGTAACCTAAAGAGTCACTTTTTGTCTTAGAAAAAATAAATAACTATACAGGTATCTTCCTACACACATACTGAATGCATTTGCAAAGTTTCAGTGAAATGTGACAAGCACTTTTTTAAATATTTGATTTTTAAATATAGGGTAACCAAGTTGTGCGAGCAAAAAAGTGACAATATTCTGCCATACTGAAATGCATTAAATATTTGCAAAGAACTTTTTCTGACTTTTCAAATAAAAAATATCAATCACAAATTGTTTTTTAACAATATTAATGAAGAAATAGTTTCAAAAGTAATCATTTTCTGAGAAATTGGTCTATTTTTAAAAATTTATTTCTGACATGCCTCCCCCTTTTTCTTGATCACATGTCAAAAATCCTAAATCTTTAAATTTTCACAAAAGGTGATATATTTGGCTTTAAATTTGTAAATACAGTGTTTTCACATTAAAACATGACCAGTAAAGGGCACCTAAAGCAAAACAAAGTGCTCAATAATGGATTTTCCATGTTGCCATAGGGGAATGCTTATATGGCCTTAACCGCAGTAATGAAAGTGAGTTTTTCCTCATTTCTAACCTAATTTTTGCTCAAATCTACACAAAACTTGATTTCAAGTGCTTATTACTACCATATTTAGGTAAATATAGCCCTCAAAGTTTAATATTTGATATTTTTACTAAATTTTCTACACTTTTTACAAGATAGGACATAAAAGTCAGCCAAAAAGACCAATTTTCCATAATTTGGACCTATAACTTAAAAAATGCATATTTTGAAGGATTTTTGTAGTGTATTCCTCTCATGGCAAAGTTAACAAGATCTTCAAGTAGTTTAAAGCTATTTCAAGAAACTTTTCATTTTGCCATGGCTTCATATTAAGGCTAAAAACCACTAATTCCACTTCCCATAGGCTTCTATGCTAATTTCACAATATTCAATGGCTTCTCTGGACTTTACCTTAACTTTAACCTTCAGATGACTATATATCAGCATGATTCTACATATGTCAGCTCACAATCCTCAGAATGGCATGTGGGGTTAGCAGACTTGCAGTGCAGTACTGGTCACCGGAAGTGAAGGGTCTATAAATAGCATGGGAAATGCCAGTGTTTTCACAAGATAGGGGTATATTTAAAAATCATTATGGAGATTAGGCTTCACATCACAAGAAGCAAAATGCACCTATAAAATGTACAGAAATGTTTTTCCTTTCAGAAACTGTTTAAATTTTTTAAATAAGATGAGAACTTTTTTCACAGCACTATGAGGAACAGGGGTAATTTCTGCGTAGGACTATTTTTGCGTACGTTCCAAATGCTCATTGGTTGAATTGGTGGTCTGCAACCTATAGCAGGTGTAAGATTGGCTGAATTCAAGTATTAACTCCATCAATAGCCTTGGTTTCTTTAAAGATATCAAATAAAATCTTGTTCTAAATTTGATTGTCAAGGTGGTTGTTGCTAGATATGACAGAGATTAAGAAAAATTTCTACTTCAGATATTTTATGAAAATAAGGATCTCCTGTTTAACTGCGGGTTGACAATTCACATTCATTTGTAACTTTCTGTTGTTCTATTTAAAACAACAGTTCTTGGTGACCAAATAACCTCAACATGATGGCATCATGTACAATTCTTACCAAAGTCTTGACATTAATGTCTCATTCAACATTTGGTAAAGTTTTTGTGAGAATTGTACATGACAGCTGCAGATTTTACCGGATCTTAGGTACAACAAAAATTTTAAGTGTAAGTGTTTTTAAGAATCAAGAAAAATGGGAAAAATCAGAAACATGCATGTCAAAACCCCACCAATCTGACAATATAATATCACTCAAGGATACTTTCTCTATTTAAAAAGACCATTATTTGACATCTGCATCACTGGCTTAGTGCAGAAATTTTTCAATAGAATCTTAGAAAATGAGGTATTTGACAGAGTTATTTGCCCTGGAAATGTTCATTTTCAGTGCATTTCAATTAAATTTTAACTCAATAGTCCAGCATGATATGGAAAATCTTGTATGTTTTCCTGGATCCTGATGGTGCAAATAGTCAAGTTACACTTTCATACCATGTTTCACTGACTGCCTGATTCTTACAGGGACTAACACTTAAACACCATTTGCCTAACTGACTTAAAAAAATTGCAAAAATCTTAGTGTTTAAGATTCTTCCAGCAAAATTATGACAAAAACCATTTGAGACAGACATACAGATGTATGAGCATAGAAGATATAAATAGGAAGGCACTGACCAGTTACTTATATAAAGGTGAAGATGGGTGATTGGACAGACAGACACCGTGATCACTATACAACTAAGTTTTCAAAAGAGTGGGGTATAGTAAAATCTCAGAAAAAAGCAAACAATATTATGAATGCCCCCTATTCCGTGTATAAGTGCAATAAATGTATCGATGATTTTTATGTGATTAACATTACAATGTTAAGAGAAGGATTAGTGGATTACAAAGCAAATTCTTTGTAAATACGCTGGATAATCTCAGATTACTTTTTTCTGTCTTCCAGTAAAGTGTGGTTAAGTAAAATAGTTTGTCCATGAATAAAAACAATGCTGATTTCAAGATACATGTTTTCATTATTGTCTACAATTAAAGTAATATTACCACCCCCCTCTCCCAGTCCCCTCCTTACTAAAATTACCACCCCCTCTCCCAGTCCCCTCCTTACTGTAATTACCACACCCTCTCCCAGTCCCCTCCTTACTGTAATTACCATCCCCTCACCTAGTCCCCTCCTTACTCTAATTACAACCCCCTCTCCCAGTCCCCTCCTTACTGTAATTACCACCCCCTTTCCCAGTTCCCTCCTTCCTGTAATTACCATCCCCTCTCCCAGACCCCTCCTTACTCTAACTACAACCCCCTCTCCCAGTCCCCTCCTTACTGTAATTACCACCCCCTTTCCCAGTTTCCTCCTTACTGTAATTACCACCCCCTTTCCCAGTCCCCTCCTTACTGTAATTATCACCCCCCCTCTCCCAGTCCCCTCCTTACTGTAATTATAACCCCCTTTCCCAGTCCCCTCCTTACTGTAATTACCACCCCCTACTCCCAGTCCCCTCCTTACTGTACATATTTGTTTTCTAAAAGGTATATGTTTTTATAGAAGAACTGTGAACAAAGCTAACTTGGTGATACTTCCTATCTCAACAAACAATATAGTCAATGTTAGACTAATAAAAAATCTATCTGGATCAAAATTAAAATAGAGGCACAGAATGACATAATCATTCACCAAAAGTTTCATGAAGATAGAATAAATTAATGATACAAAATGGTATTGGACAAAACAAAGAATGGACATAATAACAAATTTAAATTCAAATAAAAATTTGATGTGTAATGTCCAAATGTTTTTTTTTCTATTAATAACTTATAATGACAGATTGATTAGTTGATTGGTGTTAAATATCAACTGGCAGACATCTCTTGCATTCCAATTGGCAGATATCTTATGCATTCCAATTGGCAGATATCTTATGCATTCCAATTGGCAGATATCTTATGCATTCCAATTGGCAGATATCTTATGCACTTCAATTGTTAGATTTCTCATGCATTTCAACTGGCAGACATCTCTTGCATTCCAACTGGCAGATATCTTATGCATTCCAATTGGCAGATATCTTATGCATTTTAATTGTTAGATTTCTCCTGCATTTCAACTGGCAGACATCTCTTGCATTTCAACTGGAAGACATCTCTTGCATTCCAATTGGCAGATATATTATGCATTTCAATTGCCAGATATCTCATTCATATCAATTGGAGGATATATCATGCATATCAACTGAAGGATGTCTCATACATTTCAACTGGCAGATTATCTCATGCTATTGAAAAAAACCCTGATTTCTACCAGAAAAACATAATATGACTCTGGACTACTATTGTGCTATCTTATTTTATGAATTAGAACACTAAACATTGGTTCCACATAGTAAAATAAATGAGCACCAATTCTCCAGTACCATTTGTCACAAACTCATGGCACCACTTATCTTCCTTTTATTATCTCTGTTGATTGAACCCTAACATAGACTTTCAAGAACATTGCATTTCAAGATTTAAATAGTATGAAAAGATTCTTCATGCAATTTTATTATGTTTTTATATAACAAAGCTGAGTGAATGCTTCATTAAAATTTTTCAAAAGAGAAGCCCTTTCTCAGCTGTGACTATAGGGTGGCCTTATTCATCATTTCCTGATAAACATTGTTGCTAGGCACTCTATCACTCAATGTATTCGTTCTTTAGTTCTACATTTACAGAAAGGTTGGTAAAACCTTGTCAACCCTATAAATAACACTCAATACAACTTTACAAATCACAGGAATTACTTGTAAAAATATTGATTTTTAACAGTAGATCTTTGAGAATAAACATTTCAACTTCTATTCATATAGGAAATTTAAATTTTTTGAAAATGTCCATATTAGATAGTTTATGATCTATCTTAGATGTTGTTTATAAAGATAGTTTATGATTTACATTAGATGTATTGTAATAATGAATGGATTTTGTTAAATGTTAAATATCTGATACCTTCTAATTTTTTTTTTCAAAATATACATCACAGACAAAGACAGATTTTATTTTATAATAAATGCATTATCTATTATTTAATGTTTGTTTAATTCACAAGACAACAAAGTCAACTTTAACTCTTCAAAATAAAGCATATAATTTGAAGATAGACATGCCTTGACAATAATGTGTGTGATACAGAATTTCTACTGATTAGTATTTAGTTAGCTACTTCTGAGAACAACAATATGATGTATATTTGCCAGAATCTTCTATTTTGTGTCAATGCCCAACTCTTCATAGTTTAGAAACAGCTTCATATTTTACTATTGTTAATAGAAATACAAGGTTTTCATTGATTGGATTGGACTCTACAAACTGTAAGTCAGGTTTTCATTGATAGGACTCTACAAACTGTCAGTCAGGTTTTCACTGATAGGATTGGACTCTACAAACTGTAAGTCAGGTTTTCATTGATAGGACTCTACAAACTGTCAGTCAGGTTTTCATAGATAGGATTGGACTCTACAAACTGTCAGTCAGGTTTTCATTGATAGGATTGGACTCTACAAACCATCAGTCAGGTTTTCATTGATAGGATTAGACTCTACAAACTGTCAGTCAGGTTTTCATTGATTGGACTCTACAAACTGTCAGTCAGGTTTTCATTGATAGGATTGGCCTCTACAAACTGTCAGTCAGGTTTTCATTGATAGGATTGGACTCTACAAACTGCCAGTCAGGTTTTCATAGATAGGATTGGACTGCACAAACTGTCAGTCAGGTTTTCATTGATAGGATTGGACTCCACAAACTGTCAGTCAGGTTTTCATTTATAGGATTGGACTCCACAAACTGTCAGTCTTAAACAGCTTTTGTCAATGCACATTTTGCTGGAACAAGAGCAGATCACTGGCAACCAAGATCTGTTGCCCTACCATCCAGGAGACCACAGGCAACCTTTGCTAATTGCCTAATCATCCAACAGACCACAGACAAACAAGATTCATTGCCCAAACATCCAACAAACCTCTGGCAACCATGGCTCATTGCCTTATCATCTAGCAGATCATAGGCAACAAAGATTTACATTGCCCAATCACCAAGTAAATCACAGGTAACTTAGACTCATTGTTCTTTCACCCAGCAGACCACAATCAGTAGTAGTCAGCTGACTAAAACTCCAACAACTGGCATAAATAATTATAGCCATAAATCTCTTTTGCCCCATGCATTATGATCCATTAATGTCAAGACTGTCTGTCAATGGCTGCGGGACTTCGTGACCTTTGTCAGGTCTTTTCAAGCTAATACCAGTGACAAAACTAACAGTGTCAAGTATTAATTAGTCTCAATGACTTGTGTAGTGCATTTTGGTGACAATATGGTAATTAGTACCTTAACGATCATAACATGGAGACTGGTAAATATTATGTGGATAAATGTTATTGTTGATGAAAAATTGAATGAAGAAAAGCATTTGTCTTAAAACCATTTACATACATACTTATAGAGTTACAGTAAATTTACAAGGATGAAATGTAAGCCATTCAACAAGCTTTATTTTTTGCATTTAAATGGATTTCAAAAATCAATATGGTCTACTTTAAATTATTCAAAAGAAATCTTTGCACTGTATATTCCCTTAAGACTAACTTTAAAAATGCAAAAGTCTTTGTACAATGCTAATTGTAAATTTGAATCATTACATAACATCCATCATTTGAAATGAAGAAAACATCCAAAATTAAATGACTATATTAAAAATCTAAGAAGAGCTTTGGTAAATATTGAAGACTTTACACTACATAACAATGGTAAAAGTTAGTCAAAGACAGAAATGGCTTCATTTTGTTGAACAGGAAGTCTGACGGGTCTGAAATCAAATAACACTATATAGGACCTGTACCTGATGCTGGATACCAAATATCAAGAGGCAACCATCAGTCCTTGTGATTAGTGTCACGAAAAATAATTCCCCCCATGCCAGAGTGACATGGATTAAGAAGTTTTATCAGATGGATACAGATGCCCCCTAATTCATAATATTCGAAGAGAAAACGGCCATAATTCCTGTATGGAACCCTACCAGAACAAACTTTAAACTTTAATTTCAAATCACTGCTTAAAAAAATTCAATATTTGGTGAAGCAATTCTTCTTTTGTCATCTGGACAATAAAAGGATGACATAAGAATGGCCATGAGGTTCAATGCAATTGATTCCAGCTGGAAAGCGAGTGTTATATTAACTATGATCTTTGAAAACAATTTGTGCTTCATACAATTAAGTTTTGGGGGAGCATAAAATTCCATTCCTTGGAAATATTTACATTTGACCCCAATGACTAATAGGGAATTTCATCCTCCACAACAAATTCCTTACACAAATCATATTGAAGAGTAAGAACTCCTTATGTGAGTGTAAAGAAATTCCATCTTTTGCACTAGCGAAGTGCAGAAGAATAAGTGAAAAAGCAATTGACTTTCTCCCACATGGAAAAAATCCTGGAGGACAAGTGGAAGTACCTATTTCTTCCATAGATAGTGCATTTTATATTAAATCTTTCCTCTACTCAAGGAGACAGCTAGCATAATGCTGTTTGTTCAGTATATTCATCTGCATCATGAAAACTGATTTGTTCAACATGTCATAGTTTCCCTTTCCTCTTTCGTCTACCATGGACTTGACTTTTTATTAGCAACTCGGCAGGTGTTTCTAGAAAAGCCGTGGACGCTTATCCTACCAGAGCGTCTGCTCCAAGTTTTCAATGGAGTCAGAGTTGCTCATTTAATTTTATTACTTTATATGAATTATTTTGGTTATTCTATGTTCTTTGTTGTGTGTTTTTCATGTCTGGTCTTTGTCCCTGGATTACATTCTTTAGATTTCCTCTAGAATCTTGATTCCTTTGATTACTCTTTGTTATGTTGCAAAATTATATATTACCTGAGACATCATCTTTGCCCTTGTTTTGATTGGGTAACTAGTAAAGTCTCATCATACATTGTTCATTTAACTAAAGAAAACCCATTTACAGGAAAAGTGTACTTCTGGTACATACTCTTTATACATCTAGCCCCCCACGATGAATTACCAGCCAAGAATACAGTCAACTGACCATGTACCATCTTTGTCTAGCCACATAAAATAATGCCAGCCAAGAGAACAGTCAACTGACCATGTACCATCTTTGTCTAGCCACATAAATTAATGTGAGCCAAGAGAACAGTCAACCGACCATGTACCATCTTTGTCCTACTAACATAAATTAATGCCAGCCAAGAGGAAAGTCAACTGACCATGTACCATCTTTGTACTAGCCACATAAATTAATGCCAGCCAAGAGAACAGTCATCTAATAAAGTACCATCTTTGTCCTAGCCACATAAATTAATGTGAGCCAAGAGGAAAGTCAACTGACCATGTACCATCTTTGTCCTAGCCACATATATTAATGCCAGCCAAGAGGAAAGTCAACTGACCATGTACCATCTTTGTACTAGCCACATAAATTAATGCCAGCCAAGAGAACAGTCAATGAACAATGTACCATTGTTGCCTAGTCATCCTTATTAGTGTCAGTCAAGAGAACAGTCAACTGACCATGTACCATCTTTGTCCTAGCCACATATATTAATACCAGCCAAGAAAACAGTCAATTGATCATGTATCACGTGATACATGTCATGATGTGTTCTATATTACAAAAAAAATGTACTCTGTGAACATCTCCCAGTTTGCTAACCCAGTTAGCACTGCTTATCTCCGTCATTTTAAAAATTCAAACACCTTATAATCAGATTAAAATTATTATATCATCATAATCTGATATTTCTATCCTTTGTTGAAGATTGAGCATCTCCATAGGCCCAATATCACAACCAAAGCGCAACAAAGAAACTTTGCCAAATCGTGCATTGATTTATATAATTTCAATAAAGCATAGTCAATTACTTCAAAAAAGCATGGTCAATTTAACTGACTTATGTTAAGTTTAAGTCACAGATAATTAGCCATGTAAATGTTGATGTATCCTTATTGTCTTCTTAATCTGATAGACCATAAATACAGAGGATATAACACATAAGAATTGATTAAATACATGAATGTAATATGATTGTTAGATATGGTGGGAGGACTATACAAAAGATATGAGAGGCCATCTTAACAAGACACTGCCTTTACAATTCAAAGAATACAAAATACAAGTCAGAGAGACAAAGATCAATAGATATTAAAAATATCACAGGCAGAATTTTGACTAGGCATAATCAGTGTTTTAGGATTCCCCTTTCCCTTCACCCATGGCAAGTGCAATTTTGGTGAGGGAAAGTGTTTTTCATGCTCCACTTTTCATTTGGCAAGAAGAAAATTTGAATTTTTGAAAGGATTATTAAAGTACGGAAAGCAGTGTGGGAAAGTTAGTCTTCATTTAATTTTTTCTAATGAAAACCTAGAATTATGAAAAATCCTAGAACACTGATAATGTGCTTTATTGTGATCAACTTTCACTTGAAGTGCCTGTGATTTACAGGTACTGGAAGACAGGTTAAAAAATTATGAACTTCCAGTGGTCCTTATATACAGTTTAAATTTACATCTATATAAGACTGTCTGTACATTAGACAGTCAAACCATATAGGCCAAATAAATGCAAAGACAGACAAGTCACATAGGCCAAAAACAATAAATCCAAAGACAGACAAGTCACATCAGCCAACACAATAAATCCAAAGTTCTCATCATAATCCAAAAGACACATACGCCAAACACAATTAATCCAAAGACAGACAACCCACGTAGGCCAAAGGTCTCACTAACCACTTCCGGGTCAAATGGCCACCCCCCTATGTAGTACCAAAAACACACTAAACCTAGACATATGCATTGTAAGTGCATTATTTGTGTGTATTATGATTAAAAGTAGTCAAAATAAAGCTGAGAATGTGTACTTTAAAATCATATATGTAATTAACTACAAAAGTGTATGAATATTGTTTAACATGTGTAAGTAATTTGCCTCCATGCTGTCAGTTAGCAGAACAGGTAAAAATGTGGATTTTCAGTATTATTTATTCAAGTAAATTTTGTGAAGAATTTCTACTATCATCGTACCATTAGCATAATGATTTTGGAAGCCTTATTTTCCAAGCTTCGCAACGGTATGCAGCTTTAAGATGTCATTTGTCCTGGGAATTCACAGTGAGACTTTGAAAATTACTTTTTTAACATGTAAAGTAATGGAAACGTTAGAAGTGGTTAGTGAGACCAAACACAATAAATCCAAAGACAGACAACCCACATAGGCCAAACACAATAAATCCAAAGACAGACAAGTCACATAGGCCAAACACAATAAATCCAAAGACAGACAACCCACATAGGCCAAACACAATAAATCCAAAGACAGACAAGCCACGTAGGCCAAACACGATTAATCCAAAGACAGAAAGTCACGTAGGCCAAACACAATAAATCCAAAGACAGACAAGTCACATAGGCCAAACACAATAAATCCAAAGACAGACAAGTCACGTAGGCCAAACACAATAAATCCAAAGACAGACAAGTCACATAGGCCAAACACAATAAATCCAAAGACAGACAAGTCACATAGGCCAAACACAATAAATCCAAAGACAGACAAGTCACATAGGCCAAACACAATAAATCCAAAGACAGACAAGTCACATAGGCCAAACACAATAAATCCAAAGACAGAAAGTCACATAGGCCAAACACAATAAATCCAAAGACAAACAAGTCACATAGGACAAACACGATTAATCCAAAGACAGACAAGCCACGTAGGCCAAACACGATTAATCCAAAGACAGAAGGTCACGTAGGCCAAACGCAATAAATCCAAAGACAGACAAGTCACATAGGCCAAACACAATAAATCCAAAGACAGACAACCCACATAGACCAAACACAATAAATCCAAAGACAGACAACCCACATAGACCAAACACAATAAATCCCAAGACAGACAACCCACATAGGCCAAACACAATAAATCCAAAGACAGACAAGCCACGTAGGCCAAACACGATTAATCCAAAGACAGAAAGTCACGTAGGCCAAACACAATAAATCCAAAGACAGACAAGTCACATAGGCCAAACACAATAAATCCAAAGACAGACAAGTCACATAGGCCAAACACAATAAATCCAAAGACAGACAAGTCACATAGGCCAAACACAATAAATCCAAAGACAGAAAGTCACATAGGCCAAACACAATAAATCCAAAGACAGACAAGTCACATAGGCCAAACACAATAAATCCAAAGACAGACAAGCCACGTAGGCCAAACAGATTAATCCAAAGACAGACAAGTCACATAGGCCAAACACAATAAATCCAAAGACAGAAAGTCACATAGGCCAAACACAATAAATCCAAAGACAGACAAGTCACATAGGCCAAACACAATAAATCCAAAGACAGACAAGTCACATAGGCCAAACACAATAAATCCAAAGACAGACAACCCACATAGGCCAAACACAATAAATCCAAAGACAGACAACCCACATAGGCCAAACACAATAAATCCAAAGACAGACAAGTCACATAGGCCAAACACAATAAATCCCAAGACAGACAACCCACATAGGCCAAACACAATAAATCCCAAGACAGACAACTCACATAGGCCAAACACAATAAATCCAAAGACAGACAAGTCACATAGGCCAAACACAATAAATCCAAAGACAGACAAGTCACATAGGCCAAACACAATAAATCCAAAGACAGACAAGTCACATAGGCCAAACACAATAAATCCAAAGACAGAAAGTCACATAGGCCAAACACAATAAATCCAAAGACAGACAAGTCACATAGGCCAAACACAATAAATCCAAAGACAGACAAGTCACGTAGGCCAAACAGATTAATCCAAAGACAGACAAGTCACATAGGCCAAACACAATAAATCCAAAGACAGAAAGTCACATAGGCCAAACACAATAAATCCAAAGACAGACAAGTCACATAGGCCAAACACAATAAATCCAAAGACAGACAAGTCACATAGGCCAAACACAATAAATCCAAAGACAGACAACCCACATAGGCCAAACACAATAAATCCAAAGACAGACAACCCACATAGGCCAAACACAATAAATCCAAAGACAGACAAGTCACATAGGCCAAACACAATAAATCCCAAGACAGACAACCCACATAGGCCAAACACAATAAATCCAAAGACAGACAACCCACATAGGCCAAACACAATAAATCCAAAGACAGACAAGTCACATAGGCCAAACACAATAAATCCAAAGACAGAAAGTCACATAGGCCAAACACAATAAATCCAAAGACAGAAAGTCACATAGGACAAACACAATTAATCCAAAGACAGACAAGTCACATAGGCCAAACACAATAAATCCAAAGACAGACAAGTCACATAGGCCAAACACAATAAATCCAAAGACAGAAAGTCACATAGGCCAAACACAATAAATCCAAAGACAGAAAGTCACATAGGACAAACACAATTAATCCAAAGACAGACAAGTCACATAGGCCAAACACAATAAATCCAAAGACAGACAAGCCACGTAGGCCAAACACAATATATCAAAAGTCCCCACCATTCTTCACAAATCACCATAGTTTATCAGTAAATAACTGAAGTATAAAGGTCTCCAGGGTTTTAATCAATGCAAAAAGGACAAGAAGCATGTGAATATGTAACTTTCTGCTATAGCAATAAATGATACAATGATACATGTATTAACAATTAAAATAGCCAGGACTGAACTTGCTGTCAATATCTTGTTGTATGTTATATAAACTGATATATGAGAAAAATAAAATTTAAAGTCTTGCATATCCTTCAAATGTGGTTAGTTAGGTATTAAATATCAATTAAAATCAACTGTCTGTCACAATATCACATTGCCTACATGTATAGTTCTGCTGCAGCTATTCAGGTTGTTCAAATTTCCTTCTTTCAAAAAAAGAAAATAACAAAAAACAAGTACAAAACTGTAAAATTACTGAAACTACCGACTGGTTTTGAAATGAGCTTGGGATATTTGCATCATTATCCAATCAAACAATATCTTATGTTTCCTCACAGTATACTGTGAAAGTACTTCTATTTGTGGACACCAATAGTTGTGGTTTAGGGAAAAATTATCAGTTCATAGATTCAAGAATTTGTGGACTTGACAAATCTATCATTCAATCGAATGGAAACTTTTTCTTTTGTTGGGAACCAAAATTTGTGGTTTACCAAACCCACGAAAAATATGAATATTGGTACTCCATGATCAATTATACTTTCACAGTATAAGTTCAATCAATGGAAGTTTTAGCAATGTTAAATTAATACACAATATAACTTATTTTCAGACCATACACACAGAAGGAAACATAACTGCCCTAACAAACTCTTCCTTTTTTGAAGGAAGCTAAAAACATATCTATTATTGACCTAAGTCCAGCCCCACAAAACTGGAAAAATACTGGACTATTGTTACATTTTCTGAAATGATCAAAGGCTGGGATATGATGGATTGTAAATGAAGTTTTAGGTTAAAATCATATTGCTCAGCAAAAAAAAACATTTCTTGGTGGCACCAAGGCTAATCCATCAGAAACCTCTGACCCATTTCACACATTCACACACACAAATGAAATAAAACTTTCCGTAACCATAAAATAAATTAAATGGGTCATATCAAAAACATGCTATGTAATGTTGTCAAAACAGTACTTTAAATTTCAGAAATACTTCTTTATCTGTTTTCCAATCAGATAATAAATTACTTGTTCAGTGATTTAAATATCAATAATTGCTCAAGGTCAAAACCTCTGTAATAAAAGTTGAATGTCTGCCTACAATTCTTTCTATTACATGCTCATTGTGTAATCAGATAGCCAGTTACCTTCCTAACTGTTGTACAGAATAGGTCAAATATTCCGAAAGTTTAAGTACAATTGTTATATGTTTGTGTTCAATTGTTCTCAACCACAGTATGGTAGAAATGTGTCCAAATGCAGGCCACTTCATATTTAATAAAGGAAAGTTTGACCATAGGAACAGCTTGCAGCTAATACACATTTCAAAGTTAATATACAGCAGTAAATTTATGCAAGATAAATAAAAAATGAAATGCCTAGCTTTCTCTTTGAGCTAGGTTACTCTACCAGTAGGACCAAATCTACAGAAAAACTTTAGATCAGCTACTTCAACTATCCACCAATTCATTTCTTTTATGTGAAAACATGTTTTTAGTGTTGAACACTTCATAGCAATCCCAACAGAATAGTATAAACTTTTACTTTAATGTGTAAATGATAATCTAAGAAAAAAGATATATAAGATGATAACTGTTGACTATAGGCAATGAAGGCACATTTTTGGGTGGGAAGGCCAAGGAGAATCATTATAACTACAATATTTTTCTTGAAATTTATGCTACCATATACTTGTTAGTATTTTGTATTGATCAACCAGTTCAGCCAAATGAGAAAAAAAATGGATTTAATATTATTTGAATAATTTTTCACATGAAAATTCCTATTTTGCTCAATACTAACCTTTGCGTGTGCCACTTGTGTTCGTAACAGTATATTTTCTGGGTCAGCCTCTAACTTTTGTATAGCTTTGGAATATTTTTTTGTTAACTTGTATCTGTTAGCCACACACAGAGTGAAAGATATAACTGAAAGATATAAATAAAAATGCTTTTTATCTATAAAATAAAATCTACCTTTAGTATACACATTCATTGGAACATTTGTTAGTAAAAGTAGACAACTCAAATATCCATGGGTATTAAAGTACTAAAAGTAGCATTGAAATAAATTAAAAAAAAGGATTAAAAATAAAAACAAGCCATAATACCGAAAACCTGACCACAAACCATAGTGGTGCACTGTGTTAGGAAAGATGCCACGTTCCTTGCACCTTAAAAAACCCTGCTGTGGTATTCTCTTGGAGTAGGAACCATTTGGCTCCGCCACATGAGGCTAAATTGACTGACCCTACCCTCCTTTCCCTATTTCCAGTGGCAATATTAATTTGTTGATCCCAATTTCCTTGTGTCCCATCCCTTTTTCATGTCATCATTTCATATTCATTTCATCATCCACTTCATGTTCATCGCCTGAATACTGCTGTTCTGGCGTTAAATACCAGCAATCAATCAATTAATGTATCACATATTTATTATATGTTTAGGAAAATGTACAAAAAATAAGGGAGAGAGAAAAGAAGGGCAGATAACTACTTAACACCATTACCTCTCGTTCTCCCACACAATGGAAAATGATCACTTTCTTCATGTAATCTTCATTTTTTTCACAAATCATACCAGCCAAAAATCTGGTGGCTTTCTAAAATTGTCTTCAAACATCGTGAGTTGAATTATTGCACCCAAATAACTGATTATCGCTATTTGGAATTTATCTTCCTTCTAAAGTACCTGTATTCCCTGCAAATTATTGCAAATAATACCACATGGGCTTAATTGCCCACCTGAAAATTTACCCTTTGGAAAGTGACTTGTTTCTAATTTGTATACATATATAACAGCAACAGAAATTTATGTTATAATACAAAAAAAATACTTTGAAAATGTGTTCAATAATTCCTGAAAACATTACTGAAATATTCAAATTTTTCCCTAAAATTTTTGATATATCATCCTTGTAAACGTACAAGTATTATACGCATTCGAAACATATAATCCGAACATTCTCTAACAAAATCTTTCCTTTCCTCAAAAATACCAATATACAAGAATACATGTACAAGGTTAAACCAATATTTTATATGACTTTACAGAAAAATCTAAGTAACCGGTAACCGGTAGTCCATTAAGAATTTTCAACCAAGATCTACTACAGGATAAAAACTACTTTACCAGAATTTGAAGACAAAAATTAATAGGTTTGGTTAGAATAGGAAACAATTAATTCTGTAAACATGACTTAAGCCATGTAAATTAACTTGGCTTACATTAAAAAGTACAATTAATCTTAATGAATGTAGAATATAGCTTATCTTCATTATTGATTTTACATCTATCTTCTAAATGACAGCTAGTATTTCATCAAAATATGACCATTGATTTTACATGTAGTAATAACTATCTTCTAAATGACAGCTAGTATTTCATAAAAATATGACCATTGATTTTATATCTATGGACAGTGGTGGTAATAAACTCTTCATTGAAGATAAACCATACTTCTTACAGTCAAGGCTAACCAAATAAACAACCATTGGTAATCAGATTTTATACAATTTGACAGTTTTGAAACATATATGTTTATGTTATGGTCAAATTTATTGGTAGTGCAGAAAAGGGGGTGGTCAATTGGGGGTTAAAACCTCTCTTTTGTCAGAAACCTTTTTCACTTTCACATCATTATTTTGGCAAAAAATTATGTCCAATAATAATCTGACTCCCCTTTCAAAACTTTCTGCATGTCCTGTAGTGTTTCCAATTCAAAAAGTTACTGAGCAAAAACATAGGTTCTCTAACTTTAGAAGATTGATCCATAACTCATGATTAAGAAGACCCTGGTTGAGTTTTAAATCGACTGATATTGAGTGTCTTGGGGAAGATTGAAATCCAATATTTACACACATTTTAAGGTTTATAATGGATCTACTTTTACTTTCAAATCCCTCTATGATAAAGAATTTTTTATCGTAAAAAAATCCATTTGAAAGCAAAATATGATAGATATTGTTTCATTTATACAGTAAAATATTTTTTCAATATCCCATCAGACAAGAAGCATAATTAATAAAGACAACTAATTTGATGCAATTCATTCAAAATTTTTAAAAGACCACAACTACAACTGGTTAAAAATCTGGTCATAAAAAGATCCATATAATATAAAAATATGTATACATGTACATCATTTTGAAAAGGACATGTAAACATTTAAAAGTAGGTCACTTGTAAAACTTTCTTTGATGTATGAAACAATATTATAATTAAACAACAAAAAAAGAGGGGTCCAATCCTCCCCAAACCTTCCCCTGTATCCCCACTGATAAATATGAATCAACAAAAAAGGAGGGGTCCAATCCTCCCCCAAATTCTCCCCTGAATCCCCTGCTGATGAATATGAATTATGTTCAGGTTTATCCTACACAGTAATTTCATTATTTCAGCAAAAATGAAAGTGAAAGCAAAAAATCTATTTTTCCAGTGAAGTAAATCAATCTTTACCCGTTTTCTACATAATCATAAATGATGTAAACATACATTTTAAATTGAATCTACAAGTATTTATACTCTAATTTTCTAATTGAACAAACATATTCTCTTTCAATGGAATCCTCTCTACGGCAACTAGTCTGTCTCAGAAAATGTTTAAGAATTTTTCCAGTCTCATACATGTACAAAATTCAGACATTTCATTCAATGGTATAGCTGCATAAATACAAAAAAGTTTGTTTATGATTTGTCTTATAACAAAATATGGTCCATTGTACAGCACTAGCGGGTAGCATACATCTAAAAGAATTCATAAAAACCAAAACAACCATAAGTCATGTTAAAAAAGGCAAATTTCTACCATTTTTTTTAAATTTTGTGATTTCAAAAACCTTTTTTCATATATGGCATGTGCACTGCATCATTTGTTGAAGTTTTGTGCAAAGTGCTTTTACATTTTAATACGAAGATGAAAATCGTGTACATTGGATACTTTGACAAGACCTTAAAGTAACTCATATAAGTTCATATTAACTTAAAAGACTGGAAGGTCCTGGACTTTTTCAAGTTACATATCAAAGGTCCACTTGAGTGTAATAAAAAGTCCTCAATGAAGAATCAATAAATTAAGTTGAAGGTCTTGGACCATGATAAAAAAAATTCAAGCTCATTGGTAAAAAATTGAGGATCCTGGACCACAGACCCCTGTCCTAGGGAGAGAAAACCTACTATTTTGATCTTTGACATCAGGTTTAGATCTGTCTTGTCTACTCCCAACAGCAATTTCATTATGTACAGTGCTACAAAATAAAATACCAAGATTGTTATAAACATAAATGTGCTGCTTTCATTTTAATCTTCCATCGTTTTTTTTTTTGTTTTTTTTGTTTTTTTTTTTAAATGTGAACAGCAAAACACACATGTGCAATTGACATTAGTAACATATATAATAAGGTTTACATATGCTGTACACATGTTTCAAGCCATAACCTCTCATCAGCAGTATTAGATTCAAATATATTGGAAGATATAAATCTGAAAATTAACTACACAAGAAGTACTCAAAACCAAGGATTTAAATATATACAAATCCTTGACAAAACCAAACCTATCACAATAAGGTAGGAATCCAAATCCATCACTAAAAGGTTCTACCAATACAAGGAATGAAGCCTTAGTGTTTTATTGTGTATTTTGAAATTTGTAATACCACAAATTTTTATTAAATAAAATCTGGGTTGTCATATTTCAAAATCAGACTTATGTTTCATTGAGAGCATTGCTATTTCCACCTGTCACATACATGTATCAATGCATACATTATGAAGTCAATTTGTTAAATCTTTTAGCAGTCTATTATAGCTTACAAGTGGCAAGTTGATCCAAATAAACAAAAATTAGTTTGTAAGGGATACACAACACCTGAGGGAAATAACTCAGTAAAAATCAGCAAAACATTTTATTTTGTGACATTCTGATATCAAACTCGAAGCATCTTAGTGATCAAAAGTTTTAATGAAGCTACTACCTGTTCACTGAAATTATTCCCATGAAACACGTGGTTAAATTTCTTGAAACTTATATATTTTGCTTCTTTTATCAAGGTAAAACTCTGGAAAAAAATTCAAGACATTTGATTGGGCCAAATAAATTTTTGAGAAGATGTTTGGTACCCCCGTAAATAATCAAATATTTCAGCATCAGATAGGTCCATGTTCATCCCCCGGCCCCCTTGGATTCCCCTATGTTGATGCATGCTTATATAATGAACAATCAATTAAATCAGTTCTTAGCATTTTCGTGTTTAACCATCTAGACCTGTAGTTTCATTATTGCAGGTCTATGGTTAACATAGTAAACACCGCAGTTTTAAAACTTTGACAAATCATACGAAAGGGCTTGGTTCCGCTATGTGTATGGTTGGCATTTGGAATCAATAATTTCAACAAAATCTGCAATGTTTTTACGTGGCTTGCTTTGATGGATTGGCCTATTATTCCTATATGAAACATCAGCTGACGTGAAAAAAAGACCAACAATTGTATAACCGGAAATATCAATACTAACAATCGGACCGCAAACTGTAATGATTCCGGGTCGTCACCAAATTTGCAGCAATCTCTTTTAACGAACGAATGTAGGTCGCTTGCTTTGCAATAATGCCGTGACTAGGATTACACGAAGAAGTAACAATCATATGTATAGAGCTAAAAGAATTTAACAAAACATCTACCCAGATGTTGTAAATGTATTTACAATCCCATGCAGGTCCGGGAGTTAAAAGAATAGGCTTGCAGCAGTGCTAAGCTTATCGTAAAAGGCGACTAAATAGTGCTCAGAACCATAGCCGGGGGCTAAGGCGCTCTGCCCACAGAGCAACTGGGATGTGTGCCCCAGGTGGTGGAATGGGGTACCCCTGGCGTGTTTCATGTACATGCTGGGGTTGTCAGGCTATAATACGGAAAACCTGACCGCAAACCATAGTAGTGCACCGTGTTGGGAAAGATGCCACGTTCCTCGCACGTTAAAGAACCCTACTGTGGTATTCTCCCGAAGTAGGAACCATAGGGCTCCGCCACAGGAAGCTAAATTGCCCGACCCTACCCACCTCTCCTTATTTCCTGTGGCAATCAAAATTTGTCGACCACATTGTCCTTGTGTCCCATCCCTTCTTCATTTCATTTTCATTTTATCATTAATTTCATGTTCATCGTCTGAATATTGCTGCTCGGACGTTAAACCCCAACAAACAATAAATGTATTTACGCACATTTCAAATGAAGTATTTAAACTGTATTACGAAATGGATTATATTGTATGTAACTGTATTCGTTCCTTTGTCATTGGAAACTCAATGTTGAAAGTTGTACTCTCGGTATTTTAAGCGAGAAAGGAAGGGACCAAGTAAATAAAGATATGTCTTACATTAGGGCAAAGTAAAGAAAGAGAGAACGAGATCAAGACAATGTTTGTTCCTTAATGAAGTTAAAGTTAGACACAGTGGCTAGAATCATGGAGTTTTGACAGGGTTGTTTTCTATTACAATCTAATATACACTTCCTAGTATGGGCTGGAAAATTATGGGAGCGAAGGAATCTCGAGTAGACGAACATGTGGTCCCATACGTTGTGATAGCGTGTGTAAAAGCGAGCGAACAATTTCCAGAGTTTCTCTGGTATGGTACGGAGAGAAAATTAAGTTATATTTCTGTATGATTTTAAAAAATATAATTGTTTTAATATGCGTTCAAGGAAAGTTTAGAACGGTGAACATCTTTAAGACGCGGATCCAGATATTTTACAATTTGAGTGTTCCGATGCTATTATTGGTCAATATTTTGTATAAAATGATACAAAAATTTAACAACTTTTTTTAAAGAAAAAGGGAGGGGTTTCAAACGCATCGAACCGCTGGATCAGCCAATGTCTTTTGTCAAAAGTATCACGAATACTTGTGTGCCCTATATCTCCTACATCCACAAAGTTGGTGTTTGTCTTTCCTAAGGTGCCATGTCTCCAACCCAACTAATTCCATGAGGATTATTGTCTAAATCCATTTTTTCATCAAATGTAATATTTAAGATAAAACAATATTTGTACAGAAGATTATTTTCATTCGATACAGCCAATGCATGGAAACTATTTAAAGTCTACGACCTATTTAACCTATAAACAAATTGTTTTCAATGGGTAATTATTTGTTATTGTCCATATACTGTAATTTCTTCGTTCACACTACATGTATTTCTCTGTAATTTCTTCGTTCACACTACATGTATTTCTCTGTAATTTCTTCGTTCAGACTACATGTATTTATCTTGACAAGTTTTGTAACAATGGATTCTCGCTAGCTTCTGTGTGTGTGTGTTTTTTTTTGTTTTTGTTATTTCCTAAATCAATTATTTTAATCTGACGATTTATTTTCAACAAAGGTTATACATAAAACGAAAACTGAATATGATTTATACATGAATAAGACATAAACCACGAGATTAAACCAGCTCATAATTAGGTTAATTAAACAATTAAGCAATTTCAAAGAAACGAATTCAGTCGGGAGAGAAGATAGTATATGCCTCCTATTATTTTATAGTTTATATAATAATGAAGATCCTGCGGAAACAGTAACCGCCAATTTCTTACAAATCTATTGACATTTTTTCATACCAACCTAGACTGACTGGACATAACGAATCCATAACTTTCTGTCGCATAAAGACAGATCTGGTCCCCAACACATAGTGTATCCTCTGCCATTTTTGCAGAAATTTGTAGAAAAAAATCCTAATCTATGTAACGAAACACATTATTATCCTTAACTCATAAAAATAATTCTTTGATTGCACAATATTCCAACAGAAGTAAGCACTGATCACTATATTCGCTGAACTGTTAACATAACCGAGTTGTCTTACGGAAAGTACCGAAATACCTCGAAGACCCGGTAGATTTAAAATTGAACCTATTATCTATCAAACCACGCATGAGTTGGTGACAAAGACATTGGAGCTGTTCGGGTACACTTAATGTTTTCCCGTATCCAGGTAACGTGATTCGACACTTATACTTATGTTTGGAAAATATTATCGGAGGGATTTAAATTCAGAATTATCCTATTTCCTTTGTAATAAGTAGTGTTTTAACAAGGCATTAAAATACTGCCTATCTCCATTTTGTTATTATACTTATAACTTATTAGAGATCATTTGAAATAAAATTTTATTTTCTGTTTGTTGCATAATGGTTTTCTTTCTGTATAGTTACATAGAAATTATTGAGTGTTAACTACAAGGCTACATGCATTGTATTTTGTTGTTAAGTTTTGACAACTGGTGGTACCAAACATATCAGTATTATTATAATAACCTTCTGCCTTGAATGGTGTACTGTATGTCAATTTTGGTGTGTTGTAATTTCTGTGTGATTAGGATTGTCTGTCACCTCGGATCATGTTTAAATTTTCGGTATTTTTCCCTCAAACATTAGCAAACAAGTTCCGCTTTAGAAAACATTTTCCTTACAATGACATATGTTTTTTTTACTATCATTTTATATCCGTTTGTGGTATAAATATTACCTAATAAAATTAGCGACCCATGATTCAATGTATGCAGTGCTCCGAAGTGTTAAAATCCAACAGTTATAATACACTTTTTTCAAATGGCTTGAGCACACAGACTTTTTTTTAAAGCAAACTAAGTTCAAATAAATCAAACAGAAAGACAAAAAAAAAAAGAAGAAGAAAAAAGGTAAAAAAAGAAGAGGAGGAAACACGCACAAGATGTTACCGAGAAATTAATAATATGAACATGTAATTGTCATGTACCCCGAGAAACAATGTACGCACCTTTAAGTGCTTGAAGGGATATTATAAAATCTGATGTCACTTCCCAATTAAGAATGTGCCAGAACAGTAGATAAAAACTGTGGCAGATCATGATGTTTATCCAAAGGACCGGGCTTTCAGGAAAAGTGTGAAAAATCGTACTCACTTGTGTAAATGAAACTGTACTAAATAACGAATAGTCATGATAATTTATGGAATTATATTCTTTTTTGTGTATTTTCCATATACAAATATAACAATTAAAAATGATGATTGGGTGATAATCACGGATATCCACAAACTTGCTATTTCATTGGAATAAACGTATAATCGAACACGACTTACCTTGAACGATGTAAAGATTTGGTTAAAATTAACCAAAGGTAAGAAAGACATACGAGTCGACGGCTTAAATTTATTTTGCAAAAAAAACAAAGGTAATAATAAAACCATCAATTTTACTGTTACGCGTACAATTTTTGTACTTATAAAATGAGGAACTATGAGAGGAAACAACCCAGCGTATAAATGTAATATCCATTCAATCAATAAGCACAAGAATACTTCGGCAGTTCAAGCAAGCCAAAAACCCATGGGTAACAGTGCGGGTATAGTCTTTCCGTACAATATGGAGTTTTCACATCACAACTAATACGTTATGCCAGAGCTTGCCGTAACTACTCAGACTTGTTGTACCTTCTGGTCATGTTGTTACAAGAGTAAAGTCATCACTACAGAAGTTTTATGGCTGTCGTCATGATCTCGTGTATCTATCTGACCACGAGAACCGATTAGTTCAACGTGTCATAGTTTTTTTTTCACAACACATACGTTATGCCATGCAGAGCTTGTCGTAACTACGCAGACTCTTTGTATCGCGCTAGACCTTACAATTATGCTTCTGGAACAAGGTTATGTTGCTACAAGAATTAAGTCATCACTATAAAAACATAGTTTTCTTTTCCTCTTTCGTCTACCCTGTACTTGACTTTTTATGAGAAACTCAGCGGGTGTTTCTAGAAAAGCAGAGGACGCTAACCCTACCGGTGCACCTGGTCCATACTTCCAGAATTTAGTGAAGTCCGAGTTGCTAATTTACTTTTATTGCTTTGTATGTGTTCTTTTAGTAATTTTATGTTCTTTGTTGTGTTTATCCGTTTCTCATGTTTGGTCTTTGTCCCTGGATTACATTCTTTTGATTTCCGCTAGATTCTTGGTTCCTTTGATTACTCTTTGACCTTTGATGCATTTTCACTTATAGAATGGCGCAAAAATTGCTGCTAATGAAGTGTGTCCTAGTAGCGGAAATGAAGGGTCGGTTTTTTTTATATAATGGCGCAAATCATCGCACCCACATACATACATGGTGAGCATTGCATACCTGGCCTGACTCGTCAAGTGAAAGTATAGAGAAAGATATTCTTACAATATCAATATAATTTCAAGACAATAATTTACACGTTCGAAGTACGAGCAAGATTCTGCAACTCCTAAAAATCTTCAAGACTGAAAAACTTTTTCTTCAAATTTTTTTCTATCGAAAAAATAAAAATGTCGTGTTTCAAAGAACAAGAAAAAGAGAGAATGCAATTGTATTAATTTTGAAAAAAAAAATGAAATGAAATGAAATGAAACATGGCAACATATATAAACCAGATCTGACAATAATTGAAATACGTCCTATATATGTGAGAGAAACACATCACATACTTCTGGGTGATACCACTTACCTAGACTGTGTTGCATGGATGAAACCGTAAACACTTTCGGCATAGAAAAAGACACGGTCGCCAACACAAAGAATGTTCTCTTCCATCATTTGTTTTTATCTCAATTTAATACATAAAAACCTGAGATAGTAAACAAAAAAATCAAGCCATACAAGGAAAAGGGAACGAATTTTATGTCCCCATATGTGAAAATATATATTCCGATTTTGTACCACAAACAAATTAATCATAACAAGTTGGATAAGCATCACTAAATAAAATCACACATGGATGAAGACGAGTTAATTTTCATTCAAAAGTGGTGAATAGATACCTAAGAAGTTTCCTTAACACTCAAAGAGGTAAGTAGTAAAAATGTGCATGCCCGATTGAGCAACTTCGCGATTTCATAACAATGTATAGTAAATATAGAATCCCACGATCTTTTGACAATTTTATGTGATCTTTCAAATCAAAGCGCTTTAAAAGAAAAGAGACGACGACGAATTCTGGTTTTCTTGACTGTATCCCATTGACGTTCTCTAGGTAATACCAGGTTTAGGACACGCTTTCCCTTCTCATGTCAATATTGCCAATTTTCTGTGTTTTCTTAGAAAATCAATGCATTTAGACGAACGAATTTTGCAATTTCCAATTGATCAGTTTCTATGGAGGTGACGTGCCTCTATTTCTGCAATTCTAAAGTAGCACTCCAGATAAGAATCATGCAAAATGTGTTCTTAGGAGATAAAAATTATATAGAATGCACTTTAGAATTAAAAATTAAGGAAGATAACTCTGTAAATGAAACTTAAATACAATAGAAGTTGTTGGATTTTCAATGTGAATTATTCCTAAGAGCAGACAGATCAGAATGAATAATTATACATGTCATCATATAGACCTATAAAGAAACTTAATAAAAAATAAGAATGTGTAGTCTTTTTTGGGATGTATCACATATTACAAAATTTGCATGATTCTTAGAGACTGATACTTTAACCCTGTGAACTCTCTATATTTAGAACCAAAACAGACACTTGCACAACATGTTACAAATGTGTAAAAGCCCTTAACTTTATGTTTTGATTTTCTTTGTAAAAGTTTATTACAAGTTTATACACATGTACCTTTTCTGCATAGACAGATGATATGTTCTTATGATAAGTCACAATTGGGAAAGACAATGATTTTTATTCACAAATGGGAGACATTTAAGATCATTGATAAGACTAGGTGTAAAAACAGCATTTTAAGTAAACTAAGCTTATATGTGGAGAGAAATCCACCATTAATTCAAACAAGCGTCATCATGGCTTTAGGTTCCCAAGTGGCATGCACATCAACATCATCTACAATGTTCTACCTAGGACATCTTAGAAATACCAGTGGAAGATGAAGTGACATGTAGCATAACAATGATTTTGTTACTCTTTTTAAAAAATGCCCCTCCCGTTGGAGGAAAATTGGCTAATAGGACAAGTAAAGGCTGGTTAACTGGTATTTGTGAGAATATTCATGATTTTTACATAATTTTACCAAGGGAAACAGCGCATATTCAGAGGTAAATTCAGGGTAACAAAATTGATGCATAAAACTGGTTAACACATACAGATCACATTTTTAACTGAAGTTTTCCAATTTCAGAAGAGCAAAAACACACACAACAATTTTGATATGTTTTTTTTTTCATATAACAACAACACTCATGTTTGTGCAACTTACAATAAATATTCTTTCATACAAATACAATATACTCTTTATATCACAGTCTGACAAAATTGCACATTCAAAACTTAAATGGACGGACTACCGTAATTTCTCAAAGGCAAATAATTATAAAGCTGATACACCAGGATTTACGCAGGGTATCCTAACACAACAAACTGGGGTGATATAACAAATGGGGAGGTGTTTAGGAAGACACAACGAATGTGGTGCTATAGAGGTGATGCAAATCTAGACACAATGAACCACGGGCATATCAAACTCCATGTTGTGTCCAGATAAACAATACCTCCAAAGCGCCATGTAAATTGTATCTTCCAAACAAGCTCCATGTTCACTGTTGCGATACCAGGTGTGTGGATTTTTTACTTGAATCAACAATTAGATAAGATAGTTTCTGGTAATAGATATAAAGGAATATGCAGTATATATGTACATTTGTTCATATAATTCAAATTTTGTCTAATCCAAACCTGGAACTAGTTCTTATTATATCTTTTGAATTTTACTACCAGGTTCATCCAAAAATAATCACATTCTGCTCAATTGTAGAGGTTTATAAATTAGTAGTTTTTTCTCTAGTAATTTCATTTTGATCTTCCTTTTTTTCATACATACACATTCATTCAACAATACTCTCATATTTTCACTATACGTAAATTATCAATTTTAAAGTGGTAAAGGGGATGAAGAGAACATATTGAAGGGAAGCTTTAAGAAAAAACTATGAAACACAAGTTATAGGTTTTCATTATGTTAATAGAACTAACATTTCTATAGTAACTCAAGGTTTTATACCAAAAAGTTAACATAATCAACTCTTATTTCACTGATCTTAAAGAATAACTATTGTTTGTTGAGTATCAAGATTATGTTTTTGTGATTTGGTCAAACCATTTACTGGATTCCCACATAAAATGTAATATTCTGATCAAAGACTTTCATTTCCTTATAAAATCTACTAAAACTCTAACAATCAACAAGATTTTTGCCAAAGAGGTGAATACCAAAATAACATACCATAGTAATTGATTTAAAAGTATAATTTTTGCAAAACCCCTTTCAAAATTTGCAAATTCAAAACTCCAACAATCAAAGAATTTTTGACAAACTCTAAAAATTTATATCCACAAATCAAGTTCCTTTAACAGTTTATTCTAAAGTATAAAACAATCTTAAAAAAACTTCTTTCAGCAAAGCATTATGTAATAGTCAACATTCAGAGGCATATCACAATGATTCTCCAAGGAATAGGTGCTTATTAGCAAAAGATCTCTAAGCCGTAGAGCAGCTTCCCTTTTTATGGTTTTAATTTCATTAGGTTGTTGTATTTCATGTAGCTTTCAGAGTCTGAACTTTCTTTGACAGTTCATCCGCAGTTCCTGTTAAGACCTTCTTCACCTCTCGTGCTTCTTTCATAGAAGCCACCCTGACTGAGTTGTATCGCTTTTGAATCTAGAAAAAGAGTCCAAAGATGCTCAATAAAGTTAAATAAAGTACAATAAAGCACAAACCAGCTAAATGATATGGGCTAAAAAATGATTGCCAACCACACACTGACATTTGGTTAAATTTATAAAACTTGAAAAGTTTTGCATCTTTTTGATGAATACGAGTTTAGCTACAACTTTTAACCTTGAATGAGTTTATGAATTGACAATCTATATATAAACCTAAATGAAATTTTGTGTTTCTGATGTAAGGAAAACAGGAAGTAATAAAAAAAGTGCTATGTTACATTTAGTTTACTACATAACAACCAAGAAATGGTTTATGGAATATTTATCTCACAGTTCTTACAATATTTTAAATTCAGTGTTATATACAAACCTCTGCCAGGAGATTTTGTGCATCAGGGAATTGTTTCTTTTTAGCTCTAGGATCTTTCAATACTTGGCTAAGGTTTGCTTCATCAACAGTCACTCTGTTTTTAAGTGTAGTAAGTACATCATCCACTCTCTCTCCTCTTGTTTTTCTGGGTACTCTTGGTGGCATTTCCCACTATAAACATAAGTATACAGCAAATGAATTTCTAAATTAGAATATTTGAAAGAGTAATCGAGAGAACCAAAAACCTAGTGGACCTATACAAATTTTCACTTTGAGTATTCACTAGAGGTGACTGCTTAATACAGGTTTGACTGTATCAGTAATCATAAAACTGATGTAAGGTGTCAACTATCATTGGCAAAATAACAGAAAAGAAAGAAAAAACTTGAAAAACACATGTTTTTTAGTCCTGCATTACTTCACAAGAAGAATGGACGAAAGAAAAAAAGAGAGTTATTTTTGTATCCTCAGATGCAATGGTCTGTTGGTATAAAACTTTTATCAGTCTCTGTAAGAATCAGGCTGGAGATGAAACATGAAAAAAAAAACACCATTTTGACAGTTTAATTTGAATATTTGCACCAGTAAAATCAAGGAAAAAAGACAACATTTTTCATATCATTTTGGTAATTTGAATTATAATTTCATTGAAATGCACTGAAAATGAACATTTCAAGGGCAAATCAAGTGATGCAGAGATCAAATAATAGTCTTTCAAATTTAAAAAGTATCTTTGAGAGCAATTTCATTGTCAGATCAGTGGGACCTACAAAATCAAGAATATAACTCTTGCCAATTTCATGTACAATCTATCTATATATATATTTTTTTTTTATCTCAAAAGCATAAAAACCGAATGAAAAACTAAGACAGATTATGTGGTCTGTTTCCCAATAAAAAATAAAAGTGATATTGGTGGGTTTTTGACATGTATGATTTTTATAAAGACAGCTACTTAAAAATTTAAATTACTGTGGAATTCATCTTTATTTAATTTCCAGGTTTAAATCTTATTATGTGATATTAAGGCATTAAACTGAATTGGGTCCATACAAATTTTTGTATTTTTGTCTTCTTCATGGTCTTCTACAGTCTTCAAGTCCATATCCAGGACTTCAGAAAGAAGGAATTTGTCACTACTTTTAGTGAGTAACCTTATTTTTACCTGGTGTCACACTGTTGAAGCAAATATGAAGAACATCAACCAGACATGGGAGACCCTATAAAAACTTGCCAATGTTGGACAAACATAGAGGGACTTTGTTGCTGCCCCATATGCCAGAGGACTTAATGGACGGAAGAAAGTTAGTTAGTTTTAGAGCTTTTATCTCTATACAGTCTTCTACAATGATACCTTTCTGTATGGCTGGATAGGCTTTTCTATCCTATCTAATCTAGCAGCAGCATCTCTGTAAACCAGTTCATGTCCTAAAGCAAACTTCAGGGCTTTGATATTGCCTTGCACATCTATAATAAAGAAAAAATTTATCTTAAAGATGTTCACTGCTCTGTTAAAAAATAACAAGGATTTCAAAGGGTTGTAAATTCTTTTTAGATCTTTCATGCTAGAACAATATGAACTGAAAAAAATGACTTAAAGGATAGAAAGGAAAAGTAAATATTTTGAACACTTTCTCTTAAAAAAACCTATTAGCTTTGGCGTTCCTCAGGTTTCCATACTTAAGCCTCCTTTATTTGTTATATTTATTAATGATCTTCCTCGTGACATGCATAATAATGATGCTGATATGTTTGCTGATGAAACGACCATACACAAATCTGGGAAAAATATTAATTTGTTACAACAGGTGGTGCAAAATGACCTAAGAAAAGTTGAAAACTGGTGTAGAAATAACTGTATGTTTATTAATGCTATTAAAACACAGTGTATTGGAACAAGACAAAAAATGTCAAATGTTGATATACCCTCCTTAGTAGTTAATGATAAAGCTTCAACATTTTCATCATGTGAAAAACTACTTGGTGTAAAAATTCATGATACTCTTAGCTGGAAATGTCATGTTGATATATGCTCTAATATTTCATCAAGATTGTATCTCCTAGTAAAGATTATGAAATATCTGAATATTGAAATGAGAAAACTTTCTACAATTGGTACATTCTTCTACTTATTGACTACTGTTGTATTTGTATGGAGTGGCTGTGGCTCTGAAGGATTAGACAAAATTCTTTAACTCCAAAAAAGGGTATCTGCCTCATTCTAGATGCTGAACCTTTTTCTCCATCAGAACCCTTGTTCAAACAGTTAGGAATCATGAAAGTAGAAACCAGGATTAAATATGACAAATACCTATTAATCTATAAATCTCTCAATGGGGAAGCACAAAGTTATATATCAGAAAAGTTTAACTATGTTTCAATAAACAAACCTTATTCACTAAGAAATGCTGAACAAGGAAACTGTTTAATCCCAAAAATTAAAACTGAACTTTTCAGACATTCATTCATATATTCTGGGTCTGTCTTGTGGAAAAAGTTACCCAAACATTTATGTAATCAAGCTACTGATAACTCATTCACAATCAATATAAAGAAGTACCTTAACACTTTTGAATAGAGTATCTTAAAAGAGAAAATTGTTGCTGCTTACACTGTTTTTGAATGTTCTATATTGTATTATCTTAAAGTGATTTGGTATTGTCAAATCAGCTTTTGTTTTTGTGTTGTGTTGTTTATTTTTAATCTTTTTTAGTAGTTATAGTTTTTGTGTGTGAGGGCCTCAGAGAAGATTAGCTTGTAAACTAACTGTGTAACCCTCTTGAAATAAAGATTTTATTATTATTATTGTGTGCTCGTTTTTGAGATATAAGCATTTGAAATTTTGACAGGAGAAGGATTTCACTGGATTTTCCATAGGTTTTGTATGAGTAGGTTTTATCTATTACAAAACCTAAAGAAATCACAAATTTCATAAAAACATATCAAATAACATTTTAAGTTGTGCTAAATGAAAGTGGGGGTCACTTGGCTAAAAATATATTTGCTATGAAATGGATAAAAGGAGAAAAGTCAGAAAATCTGACAAAAATGACTGAAGACAAGCAGCCAACATTATCAAAGCTAAATCCTTGAGTTTTTCCTCAAATCTTCAATTCTGAGCAATCTGATTTTGATTGAAATTTGAGTTAAGGAAGGATTTGAAGAAAATATCCATTTGAGATTGTTTATGAAACTGGACCCAGGGCCTTTAAATTGTAAAATCCAAGGATTCTATAAACTCCTACCTGCATCCATCAAAAAGGCAAAGATTTGTTGTTTAAAACTTAAATAACTACCTTAATGCAACATTATTGGTCAATTAAATGTTCATTATTTTTTTATGAAAAACGATAATATCATTGGTAGTGATCTTATTGTTTGCGTAGGTTGATACACATACAAAAATGATACAAAACGGCTTCATATTGACAGAAAATTTACAACGCCTTCATAAAAATTATTTCAGTAATAGCTTTTTCTTTATGATAAATAAGCAAAAGGAAAAAAAAAATTAAACAAGCAAAGAAACTACAAAAAATGTACTTGAACTTTAAATTGAATAAAATCTGTCAAAATCAAACCCTATTGAATAAAGTGCATGATACACCCATTGTCCTTTTAACTTGTCCTTATGCTTAAAGAGCAGCGCTTCAAGTGCATGATACACCCATTGTCCTTTTAACTTGTCCTTATGCTTAAAGAGCAGTGCTTAAAGTGCATGATACACCCATTGCCCTTTTAACTTGTCCTTATGCTAAAGAGCAGCGCTTAAAGTGTGATACACCCATTGCCCTTTTAACTTGTCCTTATGCTTAAAGAGCAGCGCTTCAAGTGCATGATACACCCATTGTCCTTTTAACTTGTCCTTATGCTTAAAGAGCAGTGCTTAAAGTGCATGATACACCCATTGCCCTTTTAACTTGTCCTTATGCTAAAGAGCAGCGCTTAAAGTGTGATACACCCATTGCCCTTTTAACTTGTCCTTATGCTTAAAGTGCATGATACACCCATTGCCCTTTTAACTTGTCCTTATGCTTAAAGAGCAGTGCTTAAAGTGCATGATACACCCATTGCCCTTTTAACTTGTCCTTATGCTTTTAATGAATTTATATGATCAACTAGAAATACTGTGAGCCCTGTCAAATACCCTACCCCCCCCCCCCCCAAAAAAAAAAAAAAAAAAAAGTAAATAAAAAATGCACAAAAAAATTGGCATTATCATTATCAAGGCTACCTCAAGTTTAACTAAGTTTGTTGTCTTGATTTTTCACCCATACATTTCTATCTTGTTTAAAGCACACATTTCTGACAAGGTTACCAAGTACCTTTTATATTTATTAGTCGATCATCATAACAGATGGTCTGTTTTAAATGATTTTTCAACGAATAAAATTTCCTTGGACATTTTTTTGGCTTTTTTTAAAGAGTAAAACTTCATAACACAGAGACGTAAAATTTAACATTTATACAAATCGGAAGGGAGCTTACTTCAATAGATATGAACAATTCACCAAAGTTTCAAACAAGTTGGTGAGAGTGTTTTTGAGTAATTGTGCAAAAACTTGAAAATCTCCCTTTTTTAAGTATCAAAATTCATAACACGGAAACAAAAAATCTGAAATTTACAAAAATCAAAAAGGAGCTTACATCAGTAGGTATGAACAATTCACCAAAGTTTCATAAAAGTTTAGGAAAGTGTTTTTGAGTTATTGTCTAAAAACTTGAAAATCTCCCTTTTTTTTTAGTATAAAAATTCATAACCTGAAAATGATAAATATGAAATTTATAAAAATCAAAAGGGAGCTTATATCAATAGATATGAAGAAAGCACCAAAGTTTCATAAAAGTTGAGGAAAGCGTTTTTGAGTTAGTGTCCTAAATGTAGATGACAGACAGACAACGGTATACCATAATACATTCCATCTTTGACGGGCGTATAATAAAAACTGTTCTAGACATTTTCTAAAGTCTTTTTGTTTCAATCTCACCACATTTTGAGCCATTGTAACTAGGACATCGGTCTTAACTTAACAAGCCCAAATGGAGTTTAGTATAGACAGGTTTCACTTCATAATATTTTTGAATGATTCACAAATATTATTAATTTCGTCTGAACTCAAAAAATAAAATCTGTAATAATCACCTGCAGGGTCAACAAAATTTGGGTCATCCTCATAATCCAGCAGAATTTCATATCCCTTGTATTTTTCATTTAGCTTTTTCTGTTTTGGTTTCTCTTTCTTTGTTTTTCCTTTGGTTTTAGTCTTTTCAACATTTTGTTCCTCTTGGTCATCAACCTTAAAACAATAAACAGAAATAGATTTCTTCATCACTTCAACATTCATTGTTTTTGAGTCATAATTAATATAATAAACAGCTTTCTGCATAAATAAGTGCCCCCTAATAAGTTCCCTAAAAGTTCTAATAACTCTTTGAGGGCTGTTTCATTAAAAGATATGGGGTACCCAGGGAAGGCACTTTTTCACAAGGGTGCCACCCATAGAACATATTGATGTTTTGTATTAAACACTGTATTTTGTCAGGAGACTATAACACCCATCCATATGCAAAGAATAAAAGTGCCTCCTTCATCCCTCATATATTTTACTGGAACAGCCCTAACCAAAAGTTATGAAATAAACAAAAATAAAGAATTTCCTTTCATAACAACAAAGTTTATACTAGAAAGGATTAAAATCCATCAAAGTTTTCTGAAAGTTTTTGTATAACTTTTAAAAATTGAATAACCTCTTCTCTTCATTTCTCCTGAGACATAACAATACAATAACATGTACAGTAGGTGTAATTGTTAAGACCAAAAAATCATCAGCAACATGGGAGTGAAGTTACTATCATTTGCTCTCTTAATATTTTAAACATGAAACATACTTTTCATACATTTTTAATACAATTTTAACAGATATATTATGATACCTGAGTCATAAAGAAGGCCTGATCTGGTTGTTCATCTGACCAAGCAGATTTAGACTCTGGTTTATCTGGGACTTCTTCCTTCTGTTTAGGCTTTGCTCCTGCAGAATAAGGCCTTTGATAACCAGGAGGGGATGGAATTTTTTGTTCGGCAGGTGAAAATTGTCTATTATAGTCGGCTTCTCCTGGCACAGAAAGAGGAGTTTCTGAATGTGGTCTCCTATAACTAGCTGACTCAGGAACTCCCCCAGACTCTTCAGAAAACTGTCTCTTGTATTCAATAGCTTGAGGAATACCACTTTCAGATTCTTGTGAGAATTGTTTATGATAAGTAGTAGATTCTGGCACTTTTTCTTCCTGTTGAGACAATACACGTTGATAATCAGAAGCTGATGGAATTCTATCCTCTGTTGGTGGTGTTGGATGGTCTCTTGACTGGATGGGTGGTAATGGTTTATCATGAGACTTTCGAACAGATGAGGGTTTTGGTCCAGAAGGAGGTCTTGGTGGGGCTTCAAGCATCAGTTTTTCTTCTGCTGAAAGTCTGGGGATTTTAGGCACTCTATTAGAAACCTGAAATACAAATATAAATGCCCTCAATCATACAATACAATTTTGACATGAGAAAAGATGAAAGTCCAAAATTTATTTAAAAGTGGTATCTGGAAGAATGTTTTAATGAACAGGTAGGCAGAATTTTTAATAGACAACATATTACTAGTCTTTTAAAGTGAATTTTTGTTTTCAATTTATTTGAAGTACATATTATTTCATAAAGAAATCATTTCATACTGTTCAAAATTAATTCTTAAAACCAGAAAACTGAGAACAATGCTCCCAGTCCCAGTAAACTTATGGTCAATATAAACGAAGTTGTCAAACAGGAAGTTGATGTTGAATCCCATGATAAAGCATGCCTATATAAAGCTTGTGTCAAAGTGATAAGTCATTTAAAAGAACACTGTAACAGAAAAGTTATGGAGTGATGAATTGATGGACAGACCCCATGATCACTATATACCTCCCAAAAATGCTGTTTGAAATCTGTTTACTGGTACTTTATTCCAAATCAGCCATTTTATGACAGTTTTATAATAGATTTTTTTCACTGTTTGCTATATTTGAAGAAGCTTTGACTAGTAGTCATGATTAGACATGATGCAAACAACATAAATTGAAAATTTATTCCAAAAATTGTTAAAATTTTTCAAAGCCATGCCATTGATTTACATACCTTCAAGGTCACTCTATGTCCTACCTTTTTAGATTTCTTTACAAGGATAGACTTGAACTTTTTTTATCTGTCTCTGATGTCCTACCTTTCTAGATTTCTTAACAGGGATTTCAATAGTTGGTTTCCCTGAGTCTGTGACTTTCTTCCTAATGAGCTGAATTCCAAGCCTGTCCTGCAGGAATCTCTTAAGTAATGGAGGATCTCCACTATTATTTGTTGTCAGAGGATTGTTGGCAATCAGGAGCTCTGATAACATTGGCCACGCTGCTACAGATAACAAAGCTTCTTCTTCAGCAATCTGGAAAATAGTGCAAAGTAAAGGAGTAAGTTCACTAACACTTGCTTCAGACTTTCTATTTTAAGAACACCTTTGGTTTTTTGGGCTGATTTTGCTATTTGCTGACCATACCTTTTTATGCTTTTACAACAGAAAGTTTTGATATACCAGAAAGTCATTAAAACAAACAAAGCTAGCATCAGCAAGAATTTTAACTTTTATTTTAAAAAAATTCTATACTGGTAATAAGGTCAACTGCTATATTCTATTCAGCATAGGATTTGTTTAGTCTTAACATAAAAAAATAAAAATATACACTGACTAAGTCTCTAGATATGAGGATGAAAATTATAATTGAAATTGTTCTGCAAGCTATAACTTCAGTGCTAGCAGAAAATGCATGGCATAGAAAATATTAAACTTCCATTCTCTGTTTCAAGCTAGTGTGTAAATCCAACTGTTCCTCAGAGAATAGCAATTTAAATCTTACCATATTACTAGACAGATTCAGGAATCTAAGTTCTGGGAAAGGTGGTAGAGCTGGTCCCTTTGGTTCTTGACCAAAATTGTTTACAATGGGATTCTTTCCTTCAAGCATTGGTTCAGATTCTGATTCAGGTTCTGGAATGTCTGCAGTAATGTCAAGGTCAGCTAAAGACTTTGACAAATCACCAAAATCCTCATTCAAATCAACCTCTGGCTCTTCTGGAAAAGAAAGTAATAGATATAAATGAAAAAAGGCAAAAATCTCCTTCATTGCAAAACATAATTTCCTTAATAATCAGTGGTATCAAGTAGGTCATCAGCCGCATCCTTAAAAAAAAAACTCCCTCCCTCATCCACTTTTTGGCCTAATCAATATCATCTGAATGATTCTTAGATGGACAGCTGCTTTTAAATTCAATATCTGAAGAAAAATGTGAAAAAATGCATTTATAGGCAACTAATAAATCAAAGAATATCTTAACCACATAAAAAACAAATTACCTCTCTTTTCATCCTTGACCTCAACTTCAACTTTGACCTCATTGTCAGGTTGGTCACTAACGACCTCAGAGTTTGCTGGTGCTGGAAGTGATGCCTCTGTATTTTGTGGTCCATGTGTTTCTGAGGCTGTAGCTTCATCTATTGTATGATCAGACTTTTTACTACCATGTTGACTGGGTTTAATCCTTGGAGTTCTAGAGGTTTTCTTTCCTGACCGTGCTGATTTTTTACGCTTCCCTGTGTTTCCTTCTTCACTAACTACCATGCTTCCCTCCACTGACTTCAGTTGTGGCACATAGAATATTTCATTTTTTTCTAAATTCAGATGCCTCAATCTGAAATGATTAATAACAATAATATTTGAACTTATTCTAACTATTGTAGCTGGTGTCATGAAATACAAGCTTAATAAAACATGATATAAATAAATGATGAAGAACAATGCCAATAATCAATCACTTTTATTTGCTTTCATACCCATGTATAATTTTTAAAAGTTTTTTTTAACATATTTTTAATGAGTGATTAGCTATGCACATGGCATCTAAACCACCTGATAGAGGTTTCCTACCATTTAATAATTTTTTCAAGATTTCTGCAAAATAACATCTTTGAAAGCCTGTAAGTCTGTGAGGCAATGTACTGCTTGATATTACCATAGTGAAGCAAGATTCAAGTAAGGCAACTAATAAAACTGAAATATTTTGCACTTAGACTGCTTAAAGTATCATGAACAAAGAGGATTGCTTAAATATTTTAGAGATTTCTGTCTCAAAAACAAACATTCATTCTTGCAGGGCAACTAAAAATATTAACTGATCTTTAACACAACAGGAAGTCCATCTAATGATTTTCTTGTCACCACATATTAAGGTGAATTAGTATATATCAAGTGAGTACCAGTATGTTTGTGGGTTAGGAATATTAAATACCAACCTTCTGAGTCCAGCTAGAGCAGCAAACAATGCAACGTTAGATAATTTGTTATCATCTAACATTAAAATTTCTAAGTTCTTAAATCTTGGAATCTTTCTTTTGCTAAAAGATAAAAATACACCTCATTTAATTTTAAAAAAGACAAACATTTAATAGTAAATTATAACCAGTAAGAACTAACTAAATGAGAACATATCAAACAAAAATAATACAAAGTAGTAACAATACATAAACAAAGAGAATGATAAATTTAAAGAAAACCAGATTGTCATGCTAAGTTGCATTTTACCCTTTAAAAATGTTTTTAACTGAAAAATGATAATCCATAGGCGAAAAATTATCATAGAGAAAATTATAAAATTATAAAAATCAACACAGACCTTCCTTATGTATATTTGAATTTGATAATATTCTGTCAAAGGTATAGCACTGACAAGTTTTTGCAGCCGCACCCGTGCAGCATATCACCTAATTAATAAGCAATATTTAAATCAGCAAAATTCAGTTTCCATGTGTGTTCGATCAAATATTTTTGTAACTTACGCATCCTAAAACATATGCAATCATGCATTGGAGCAAGGCTTTCTCAGTTTTTAGTGGAGTCCGAGTTGCTCATTTACTTTTGTTACTTTGTATGTATGATTTAAGTTACTTAATGTTCTTTGTTGTGTATGTCTGTTTTCCATGTCTGGTCTTTGTCCCTGGATTACATTCTTTCGATTACCGCTATAACCTTGGTTCCCTTGATTACTCTTTCCCATGACCTGTTCATGGTACTTTATGGCAATCCTTTATAGCCATATTTCATGAAGATGAACCATGAAATTCTAATTTTGTGATTTTTTTTCAAACACATGTAACATTGAGAAATTCACAATACATCAAGCGTAAATTGCAGTCAAAATTGGTAAAACTACAAAGAATTTATAAAAGTAAACATCTCTGTCTTCTCTTTTTCCTATTTTAATAAAAAAAAATTACTTCTACATTTCTTTTTTTTTATTTATGAATTACTTTCAGGATCAGTTCCCAATTCCTATTCAGTGCCAGCATATTTGCATGGATAAGAAATGTCACGCACGGGTTTGTTGTGTAATCTGTATTTAACCTACAAATCACACCTTTTGTTCAATACTAACCTTTTGTTATCTTGGAATGGTAATGCCATATCTGGTGGTAGAGATTTGAAGTTGTTCCCAGTAAGGTGTAGAACTTTGAGGTTTGGCAGAGTTCCAAGTGATAATACATCATCATGGGAAAGGTTATTATAGGAAATATCAACTATCTGAAAGAAAAAGAATAATAAATATAATTGCAAAACATGGTTCAGAAGAAATATTGACTTCTCTATAATATTAAAAATGGTCTCTATCATTGTGTTGATCTACTCAATATTCTGTCATTTTAATACTGCTGGTTAAAGTAAGGGATAATAAAAAAATACAAGTATTAAAATATCAATACAAAAATATACCTTGTTTTTTCAAAGCACTTTATTCATTAAAATTAAGTACTTTTTTGTGAAAGAACTAATAATGCAATGGTGCAAACCTTAGCTATTCAATAATTTATGATTTTATGATGAGTTATATTGAAAACTGCAAAATATAAGCTTATGTCAACTAATTTCGACATCATAACAAACAAGACTCAGGGGGTTTGTTATGGTGTTGAAACAATATGAAGTAAATTGATATTTTGCAATATTCAAAGTTCACAAGTTATAAAACCGTTTTCTCTATGACTCCTTTTGAATTTGGCAGCTTAACATACACCATCTGTCATGGCAGAAATTTACTGACTGTTCGTCTTTAACATCACCAGTTGTTACTTGAGAATAACGTAAGAAATGTCACAACCTTGCTTCCGACAATCAGATTTTATAGACAATACAACACAATCACATAATAACCAATTGAATTTTGATATCACTTGTTCGTATCATATTGCCAATGGTGTGTTATTGCATAATATCTAGCTGTCCAAGAAGTTGATGATACAAGTAAATCATAGAGTATTTAAAAATATTTTTGCTGTCTCACCTCTAATGAAGGATAATCTCCTGGTGATAACTTTATACTCCTTAGACCATTCAAAGGGATCTCTAACTCTCTTATAATTGGAAAACCACGGAAAGCCTCTGTAAAAATAGGTACAAAATTAGCATAAGTTAGAATGTTAGAAGAGTAATATAAAATTACAAATGAAGCAAATAAAAGGTAACCTAATAAGATATCTGGGCAAAAAATAAAAACAAAAAACATTAAAACAAACAAAATTTTTAATTTTATATCAATATTAGTAACTCCATAGAAGATAGAGTGCAATTATTTATTCTATAAATCATTTGTCTTTTTTCTTAAATATGCCACAAATCCTTTCTATGATATTCTTAAGTTTGGCAACCTGCTTATTTCTTAAAATTTATTGTTATTTAGAAATAGTCAACATATAGCCATTAATACATAATATACATGATTTCTATAGGTTTTTCTGTAAAAATGACAATAATAGAAATTGTGATAGTTTCAAATTAAACTACTTGTTTAATACTTTCAATAAAAGCAATCATCTAGTATATTACATGCATAAACTATTACCGTATATTTCTGATGATTGTGGGATTAGATGTAAATTGTCTCGAAATTTTCAGGGTTTTAAGTAAAAAAATTATTTTGTCAATAATGAATAGGTATCAAACCTTAAGGACAGCTAGTTTTGAAAAGTTACTATTTGAATGAATTGTTACCAAAATAAGACAATACAATCCCAGGGTTAAAAAAGTACTAACCAAAGGGGAGATAATTTTCTGAGGCATTAACATAAGCAACATTGTCAAAAAGTGCAAAATCTTCTTCTTTGTACTCTGAGAGTTCTTTTCCAGCAATGTTTACAGAGCACAGGTCAGATGGGTCTTCTATACAACAATGTCTCATCTACAATTATCAATAATAATAATCATTATAATAGTGCATACAAATTATAAAATGAGTAATTGTTCAAAATAGCTTGCTTACACAAGAGTTTGAAATGTTTTTTTAATGTTGTAAACTAAATCAGAAACAAACCAGTAAAACTAATTGCTGCTTATCTGATATCATCATTTTTTGTATCAGAGTTAAAGTACAATTGTCAATGTCTAACATAAGTACCAACTCTCATGTTTCAGAAATTTGATTCATCTTCACTAACACAAACAATAACAATTTTGAAGTTCCAACTAGGTATTTTATTGCACTAAATAACACATACCAGTAGGTATACATAGTACTTAAAAATTTCTAGGATGTTAATCACTAACAGTCCAGTTGTTAATAAGCATAATAAAATAAATAAAGCTTTAATACCGGTACATGGATTCATAAAATTATATCTTTACCAAACAATTACACAATGTACCAGTATACCCACCAAAAAGAACCCATCCAAAGCTGGAGATTCTGGCTGCTCTTCATCTTCATCTAAGTTTTGGATTTCAGCAGGATTAAAAGATGTCCCTTCTCTGTCACATCTTTTTCTTTCTTCTTTAATCTGTGCATATGTTTTAGGTTTTGTGCACAACACTGCTTTAAATCTACGTCTCTGTTCAGCTCTTTGTTCATACAACCAAGCACCACTTACTGAATAAAAAATATACTTTATTATTTTAAAATGCCTCAGCAGAATAAAATAGACTATTTATAGTATTTTCAAATCATAAGACTGCAAGTAAATTTGTGTGAGACCTTACAACAGACAGGCCAGTGTTTCCCAATTTTTGAAAATTTAGGTTTTCACAGGAAAGTTTCATTTAAAAAAATCTTTTCCATACCATTTTCTTGCTTTTCTAACATATTGGAAATTCAAGTTTCTTCTGGCCACAGGGAAAGTGCAGCATTATAAATATAACTTTCCCTCACCAAAATTCATTAGCCCAAGGTGACATTAAGTAGGAATTATAGAACAGTCCTGGGCTACTCACATTAAAATGAGATAGTTGCTTAATTTGAAAATGAAAGGCAGCTAAATTTTTATTAGAACAAGTAGCACTAACTTAAGTAACTGTCAGTGCTATGGAATCAGGAATAACCCTGTAGTTCCTGCTTCTTCAAAATACCACCTATGCTGCTTGTTGAAAGTCATGTGTGATGAATGAGGAAGACAAATTTATGACAGTTTAGGTTAACAGAGTAACGGACCAGAAGTTCCTCCATAGCACAAGTTCCAAAAGAAGACAAATTACATAAGTTCCTCTGGAATTTTAATTAAAATTTGTTTCTTACATAATAAACCTTATATAACTAATGTTCCCAATGGACTTTTCAATATAAAATAATCTAAAAGAAAAGTTCTATTGGGACTTCTATTAGAAGTAACAAATTTACATTGACAAGCAGTCATAATTAAAAAAAAAACATTCCATTTATCAGTCAATCAGGTTATGTAACAAGGACTCTAGCTTAAATTATGTTCCGTGGAAAAGGGAAGTCCAATGCACCAATGTGAAACAAATTATGTTATGGCTGGGTCCTGCATACTTGTGGGCAGAAAAAAGCATCAATATCCACTTTGTGAATGTAAAATCAGGAGCTTAAATAAACAACAGAATAATGGCAGGGTCATTTTCTTATACTTTATAAATGCGATTGAGGACCACACCAGTCTAGGAAACATAAACTAGTTCAATATTTAAATACAAATCGAATCTGAGCTTTTTCTAAGATAGGGATGGTCAAAACATGGCACCTGGATATTTACAAAATGACGTAATCTATAATGGACAATTTGACCCAAAGACATTTCAGACCATGACAACTCACAGTTCGTTACCAAAGCTAGACATTTTGGCCCATATATATTTCAGACCATAATAATTGGAGAATGCATAAGGACAACAAAAACCATATATTAAAACACATTTTACCAATTTGGAAGTTCATAATAACAAGGCTGACAAAAATCATAAAAGGTGTTTGAATTCATATGTTTCTTCGGGAATGTCTAAGGTTTCACTTTCTTCATATTAATGATAACAGGTCACACTCACAGCCACAGAGACCCTGATCATGGCTGATGACATGGCAGTGCTCCTCTTTAGCCACTACTAAAGTATAGTCTAAAGTAAAGCCCAGGGCTAGTATTAGTAAAGATTGATTCAGGCTAGTAAACTGATGAGTACTTTTCCTGTTTCAGGCTAGTAAAATCCTATACAGTCCTCTATTATTCGGGCTAGTCGTTGAAAATTTTGAAGGAAAAGTCTGACATGGATGGTGATGATTGAGGATTCCCATCTTGACTTAAGATATTTCTGATTAAAAATTGTAAATTTTGCATTGCAGTAAGAGAAATGTTATTAAACTATGAAATGTGATTGAAAAATAATCGTGTACCATCTTCTGATTGCCTGATTAGACTTCTAACGGGAAAGCAATTTGCTGAAAACCCGTCTGAAGTGCCATCATCATATTTCACCCACGGCACCGACGCCATTTTGAAACATCTCTAAGGAAACGAAAAATCTCGTACGTTTGTTTTTATTATTTTTGCTATTTAAAAAAAATGCCGAAATTATGTCCGACATATTTTACAAAATCATTTAGTTTCAGAACTTTGAAATAAGTTTTTAATTGCAAATATATTTTTTTAATCCAAAACAATTGGAAGATTCCGATTTCAACGTAACTCCAACGTTTGGAAACAAAATGTAAACAAGCACCTGTCGTATTTCATCTGTAAGACATATTACAAATGTTTTGTTTATTTCGCAATGAAATTTTTCACAGTAATATGATGAGGGCATTACTCTAAGTTCTAGCAAAGCAAAAAGTACTAAGTTTCCTTCAGATCAGGTTCAAATTGACAAATAAGTTGTGTGTAGCCCACTTCATACCTATAATTTCTCAGAATACTGGCATGATCATGCTCGACCTACAAAAAGCATTTGACACAGTAGATCATCAAATATTATGTAAAAAACTTCAAACCATGGGTGTACTTTCAATTAGATGGTTTGAATCCTATTTAACTGACCGTCAACAGAAAGTTAGTGCTAACGTCACTGAATCTGATTTTCTCTGTGTCAGGTGTGGGGTCCTGCAGGGAAGTATATTGGGTCGTTGTTATTTTTATGTTATGTTAATGACGTCTGCCAGTGTAGGACCCAGTGATTTAGCTAGCGCTCGTCATTTTCGCCATTTACGAAAGGAATTCATAGATGACAAAAATATTTTAGATCGTTTTCGTCACTTAAAATTTGATAAGTGTATAAAAAAAAATTCCACTTAAAAAGTATTTCTGATAAATTTTCAACAATTTCGTCACCTTAAATATAAAAGTTTTTAAAAACTGTCAATCGAAAGTTACATAATTTCTCCCAGCCTAACGCTTTGACAAGTTTATGACCCCACGGCCACGCTTGGTAATTACCGGGTCAACCAGGTGTGAAATACATTCTATTGTTGTTAACCTGGCAAGCCTCATATGTGCATTGTTAATAATCCTTCAAAATAACAACAATTAATTTATCAATATTTTGACCGTTAGGAGCAAAAAAGATAATCCTGGGATTCTCACTCGTCTTCAGTCGATCGTTTTTGACCGCTAGAGAGGGGATTTAGTAAGTACAATCTGATCAAGACCTACATGTATCTTACGAACAGATTCAAGGTTTCATCAGTCTATTCTCTTCTAAAGATCTGTCTCCATCCTTCTGATTTGAGGAGTTTTAGGTTGAAGAGGGCTTTTGAGGTGTGGTGTTTGGGAAAGGACAGGAGGATTTTCTCATACCATAATAGTAGCTTTCGTCAAATAGTAACTATTTCTAGACTTAATGCATCAAAGTTTTGTCATGATGTAAAAAAACCTATTTTTCTAACATTAATTATTTTATTTTGTAACACATGTTTATTATATTTATTGTTATGTCTGTTTCTGTAAACTTAAAATAAAAATGAATATATTAAGCATGTTTATGTCTTTATATAGTTTATGATACTATTGACTATTTACAAAAATCTGCTGTTTGTGCTTTACACAAAAGTGACGAAAGCCCTCAAAATCCTAGCTAAAACCCTGAGGACCCGACTGCAGACTGTTCCTCTATGCGGATGATAGAGCAATTTTATTTTCTGATAAGAACCCAGATATTATATCTTCAAAACTTAGTCAGGAACTCCAATCTTGTAGTAAATGGCTTGTGGGTAATAAATTAAGCCTCCATTTGGGCAAAACGGAGTGCATACTTTTCGGCACTAAAAGAAAACTAAAAAAAGTTAGAGTTCAGTGTTACATGTAATAATCTTACGATTTTATCTCATAATAGTGTTAAATATTAAGGCCTACAAATTGACCAGTTCTTGTCTGTTGACATTATATAGTAAATAGTATTTTGCAAAAAGCAAATGGAAGATTGAAATTTTTATATAGAAATGCAAAGTGCTTGTCTGAACATTCAAGAAAAAAACTCTTTGTATGGCACTAATACAGTGCCATTTTGACTACGCTTGATCAGCATAGTTTGATAATGTCAACAAAACTTTACAAAACAAGCTACAAATTATGCGAAGTAAAGTTATAAGATTTATGAAAGGCTTGGATTATAGACGTAGAGTTGATTATAATGCATTTGACAGTGTTGGATTTTTAAATGTCAGCAATAGAGTTTGACAAATGAGACTGAACCACGCTTATAAAATATTTTATAACAAATGCCCTCACTATATGAGAAAGCAATTTGTAAAAACAAGAAATGTTACCTCTTATAACACTAGGCACATGTATTTAATTTTTATGTACCATATGTAAATGGACAATCGGCAAATACTTTTATTATAATGCCATTAAAGATTGGAATGGTCCCCTATCTGATATCAAAAAAACAAAAAAGCTCACATGCATTTAATTCTAAGGTAAAATTTTTACTTTTTGATAAAATGAAGCAAACTTTTCTTGATATTTTCACTATATAGTAAATTATAATACAATTTTAGATTTTATATATCTGGTAATCCCAGATTATTTATTGGCACTGCCAAAGTCTCGAGCCGGTTGTTGTTCATTATTATTTTTTATCATATAAGTTATTTTTTTCATCTGGGGACCCTGTTGGAAATAAGCCTAAGGGCTTTCACAGGATATCCTTGGTTAAATATCAACCATGGGTCAAAATTTGACTTTTAACACAATCTGTGTCATTGTATTTTTAAGTGTCATGCATTCACTAGTGATGTATTGTTTTTTATTGTATTGTATATGTACATGTATTATATATTGATATTTAATGGAAGTAAGTCTATCTATCTGACCACTGTTGTATTATATGTGTTGCTTAACACCAGAAAGAAAATAATGTAATGTATTTATGTATAACTCTTTTTTTTTCATACTAACAAACATATCATTTATTATTTTTAAGCGACCTTTCTTACTTTCTTTCATTCATTCTCTTCAAATTTGATTTTTAAGAATGTGAAGTTTTGAAATATTGCATGTCACCAATAACAGACCCTTTAAAGTATGAATGCACAAAAAAATGAGAGTAGCATTTTTTGGCGGACTAAAGCATAATCATAAAGCTTAATATATTTACTTTCAAGCACAAACTCAGTGTGGAAAACCATCACTCGCCAGCTCACCAAATATAAGTATATGTGTAATTTGGCGAGTTCTCATTAGCTTACACTCATCAATTTGGCCACAGTCATTTGATTGGCGAGTTCCAAGGAAAGTTAACAAGCCAACAGGTTATTTAGTTAAGCATCCCTTAACAACATACATTAAAGACATGTTCTCTACATTTTAAGAAGTTTAGCTTCAGATCTAATATGTCAAGTGAATTTTGCCATGATATGCACAATTTTATTGATGTAAAGCATTGTTTACGATCTGCCATTTTAATTTCCGGTAAACGGGATGTGCGAAAACCTATGCAACGGTCCCAATCTTGAATTAATATTCAAACGAAATTATCTTGGTAATTTATGATATGTTACCTTAAATTATTTGATTATTGTCAAAATAAAAATGAACAAGAAGCAATGATAAACATTTTCTTGTTTCATAATGATGAATCTGTTGAAACATAATTTTATTTTTAAAATATGAGTTCAGAAATAGAGTACTTATTGTACATGAAAAACTTCAGTCGGAGGGAATATTGGAAAATGGAAACATTTTTGATAAATTTAAAAACAAATGAAAAGATAGTTAAAGAAAGAAAAAGAAAGGCAGAAGATAGTAAAATCCAAGAGAAAACAGATGATAGTACAGACAAAAAAACCCACAAAATTTGGCTAGTTGAATTTCTATTTGGCTAGCAAGATCAATATTCCACTAGCCAGAATGGCAAGTTAGGAAAAAAAATGGTTTCCAACACTGAAACCTAATAATCATGCTGGTTAGGAATCTAATATGGAGTAGGCATTGCCTAAATCAGCGAGCACTGAGAGCTTTACCACACATGTACTATAACGTAATTAATGTACATTAAATAATGGGGATTTTTTTCAATGAGTGAGCAAGGAACCAATTTTTAACTGCCGATATGCGTGACTATGAAATATTTTTTCCCCCCAAAAATTCCAACCCCATCCCCCTTTTCCCTTAGTCTTTTAAATAGATGATAGCTATGTAACACTTAGCCATACTTTACAATTTTTATTAAAAGCATCCTTTTCAATTTTGACCGGTCAGATCAATTCGTACAGATACCGGAAATATTACAATTCTCCACGAATGGTGGAAATATTTTACATATTATTATCATGTGAGGTAAACAAAATTCAGATGCAACTGATTGCTGCAAACAAGAAAATGATTGCCTTTCCTATCTTAGAAAAGCTATGCTTCGATTTGAATAATACATCAGTTTTATTTTTTCCAAGGCGGGTTAGGTTCTTGACGACAGCAAGAGTGGAACAGCAGAGATAAACATACGTACATCCACATGTTTACTGAAGTTTTTTTTTACATCACATTCACTTCTTTAAATAAGAAAAAAAAGTTAAAGACCTGAAAACTATCAGAAATGATTAATTTATTTTTATTGAAACGTAATCTTAAACTATATTTTTTTATTTGTTTGATTGAAGGAAATGATGAATTTTCTCCGTAAGGACAGTCACTATGTGTTAGCTTGGGGACATGGCTTTTTTTTGTTAGTATATTGGGGAACCTTAAGGAAAATTTAGAAAGTACACGTAATAACCGTAGAGCTCACTCCACTTTGCAGTGCTCGCTAAAATAAAATTTGAGTTTTTTTGCACGTCGCCAAAACCAATGTAATATATGCTATGCAGATTTACCAATTTTTATCTCCAGTACTTTTACCATTGGCATCGAAGTAGGTATGACTACACACAGCCAAGAAGAATGGTTTCAAATAGTGCACACCTGTTTTGCACACAAACATATGATTTTTTTTTTAAAGTACATATTTAGTGCAGAAACAAGTGTTGTTATAAGCAGGTAAACTACGTTATAGCAATATGTCATGTAAACAGTTTCCATAATGTCAGTTGTTGGAGTCAAAACAGTACCACTAAGCGGGTAGGTGATGTATGTACTGAAAGGTTTACTTCAGATGCTCATAAGTTGTGAACATATTCAATTGAAGTGTCTGTTGTAATTTACGTTCCCTAAGCTACGCTGCCTACTCTAATACACAGCAGTAACACGTGACCAAAATGGTGCCATTTGACGGAAAGTGGTTTGTTGTTTAGTTATACATTCTGACATCATCTGACCTTAAAGTTTTTGAGCAGGAAAATTCAAAGCTGTGATGATTTGAAACAGGACCCTCTGTTTAAATCAAGGTAAGCAAATAAGATAGTTTTCTTTTGTAGTAATATAGAATAAATGTGAAAAAAGAAGTATTTTATTGTTAGACTTTGTTATCTGCATTTATGGTTTCAAACATTTACACGGCAAATTTTGCATTTATAAACACGTCAATATATGGGTAATTTACGCGATCAAAGGTATGTGTGTACTGGATGGGATACAATGCAGTGGGCATTATTAAATGAATAAAAATGTTAACTATTTTATGTAATTTCTTAATTTAATTCGACTGTGTATCTTATATATGAAAGTGTTTATGAGATATTTTCCTCAGTAAACATGATAACGTAACTTACAAGAGTTCACCAATAATCATCAATTTTCAAACTTTTCACATAATGAGTATAATGCAACTTGTTTCAACCACGTGTAAACTATAATATACAGGTCTCATGTTACTGTTACATTGCAATGGTACTTTAGTTGCAACGTTCTGCTAGGTGAATGGTGTGCAGAAATCGATAACTTAGTCTACATAACACGATAATGTAGATTACAGTATACATGTATTTGTGGTTGCTTCCATCAACATTTTGAAGATATATTCTTTAACACAACTAATTGTATTATGCATTATTGATACTCTTTTTTTTCTAGTCTCCAATTTTAATACTTGTTTCATTTTTCTTTAAGAAATGGGCAAATCAAAGGCTGAGATACAGAAAGCCTACAGGGAAAGAAAAAAACTGCAAGAGGGAGAAGCATATCTCAAAAAAGAAAGAGAACGAGTCAAGTCATACTATATGTCCCAATAGCTGACCAGCCACAACGAAAAGCAGACGAAAGGTGTAGAAAAGTTCGGGAATGGGTCAAGCAGCATTGGCTAAAGAAGTCGAAACCAGATGGTTCAGTGCATGTGACCAATAATTTTGAGCAAAGTTCAGAAGTTTTGTCGTCATTAGATATCACTCCTAGTGTGAACAAAGAACCATTCGTGGTAAAGCTGTCGATGCTGGCGATAAAGAAAAGGACAAGAACTAGATGAAATCGGGCAAATACAAAGCATAGATAAACAATAGATAACTTAACATTTAAAAACAAGCAACTTAATAGAAAGAAGAAAAAAAACTGTCGCAAAACGGTGTCAGAGACTTGTTCAGTCAGTGAAGAAAAATCAACCTAATGAAAACACTCTAAGTACATCAACGGCTGTCGATAATACCCCAAGCACATCTTCTTCGGAGATAGTTACACCTAGGAAAAGAACCATAGAAGAAATCAGAGATGGAGGTCTGACTCCAAGAAAAGTTCCAAAAAAGATCAAAGAGAAACTTTTTTTTCCAAATGTCATCACAGAAGAGTTGGGTGTTGCTTGGAGATCAAACAGATTAAGGGGAAAACACCTACTAAAGAATCTCGTGAATGGAGAAATAATCAAGAAGTTCAGAATGTAGAAAATGTTAGGCATAAAATCAGGAATAAGAAGGCATCACTTCGTCGCCAAGGGAACTTCAAAGAAATTGCTCTCCTTTCCAAGATTCCAGAAGAGAGTAGAATCAAGAGAACAGATACGTCAGGATGTCATCAGATTCCTAGAAAGAGAAGACAACAGCAGGCTAATGCCTGGTAAAACGACACGAAGAAAACAGAAATAGGTCATACACAAAAACGAATCCTAAATGAAGTATGATATTCTTACATCTCAAGTTCAAAACGGAGTCATCACGCAAGATTTCCCTTGCAACATTTTGTTGATTAAGACCTAAGTATGTATGTCTTACTAAACATTTGAGCAGAAATAAGTGCCTCTGCCAGAAGCATCAAAATATGGCATTGGCACTTACAAACACAAAAGCATCAGGTATTAATGTAACAATCAACCCGGATGAATTCATAAGAAGCCTGAAGGACAAGCCACTCGCAGATGTACTCGCAGAAATAAAAGACCAAAATATCAAGTACGAACAATGGAAAAAAGTTGACATGACAGATGGAAAAAAAAGGACGAAAATAGTGGAAAAAGATGAAAGCAGAGACGAATTCATTTCAATTATGCATGCTCAAGTTCATGATTTTCAGGAACATGTATCAAGAGTTCGTCTGCAATATCAGGCTTTGAACATCTTAAAGGCAAACTTACCTACCAGAAACGTATTAGTGCAGATGGATTTTGTGGAAAACTTTTCATGCTGCTGGGCCAGTGAAGTCCAGAGTGCATACTGGAATTCAAGTGCGGTAACTCTACATCCAGTGGTCATTTATTTCAAAAACAAAGACACAGAATTAGAACATAAGAACTGTATTTTCGTTTCTGATGACCTTAGACACAACTTTGGGACTGTTTATGCTATTTTACAGAAACTAAAGACAGAAATCAAAGCTTATGTCAAGGATTTAGAGGTCGTCCACTACTGGACTGACAGTCCAAGTTCCCAATACAGGAACAAGACTGCCTTCTTCGTCGTATCCAATCATCATGAAATTTTTGGAGCCAGAGACATATGGAATTTCTTTGAATCAGGTCATGGGAAGGGGCCGTGTGACAGGATAGGCGGAACCTCAAAGCATACTGCAGATCTCGCTATTCGACAAGGAAAGATAACAGTACAGGATGAAAGCGAATATTTTGAAAAGGTACAAAAGTATCACACTAGTGCTAAGTACATTTTTGTCAAATCCTCTGAGTGTAAAGATAGCAGGTTAGAGTTACCCGATTACAACCATCATATAACTCTGTTGAAAGGAACAGTGCAGGTCCACTGTGTAGTTGGGGTATCAAAGGGTGTAATCAAGACAACAGTTACATCTTGTTATTGTCAGGAATGTTTGATAGGCAATTATCATGATTATTCTCTGGCAAATATAATGAAAGGATAGAAGACCAATCTTATAACAGAAGTGGAACAGAATGTCAACACCATAAGTGAGGACAATTGGATTGAAACTAATAGTGCCAGAACAGAATCTGATAGAGTTGAGGTGAGCATTGCCGTTGGGCTCTTTGTAGCTGCTATTTATGATAGCACATGGCACGTTGGAAAAATCACAGACATTGATGAAACTGATGAAGAATGTCAAATTACTTTTATGCGCCCCAGTCAAGCAGGGAATATTTGCAACTCGTTATACAAATGGCCTTCTCCAGAGGACAAAATTTGGTTGCAGGTTACAGACATTTTATGCAATATGAGAGAACCATCTAAGTCAGGCAAAGTGGAAGAAGCTATGAAATAAATGCCGATGATTACAGAAATGCATGTGATTTGCTAGGAAGCAGAATTAAGTCTTGAAACAAACACCAAAGAACTGAAAGGATATATAAATGCTAGTTTTGAAAGACTAAAGATGAATGATTATTTAAGTTATCACTGTAGTGTGCACTTACTACTAGTTATATGCATTTGTGTTTAAAGCGAGAGTTTTGCATATAACAAATATGATACGATGCTTATGTCGAATCATGTAGATTTTTAAGGTAATTTACGTTATTGAAAAATTGAAACCAAAACCACATAGAGGAAAAAAAAATAAACAACAAAAGCTTTGGTTGTAGTGCTTTAACTAGAAAATTTTGAATGATATTCAATTTATTATCCCATTAGGCAAATTATGACCAAAAAATGAGAAAAAAATCATTTACGTTATATTTTTTAAGTTCTGACAACTTTGAAAAGAAAACCTCTGAAACTCTGAAAAGTGTGTATGTAGTGACTTTTACTTTGAGCTTCGACAAGAATGTTTAAAAGGTAGATTTAAAGAGAAAACAGTTTTGTAAGATACGTTTTATGTAAATTACGTTATTGATTTATTGTATGTGATTCAGTTTGTCTCCAATACAAACAAGTGCATGGCTTATTTTCATTATACGTTATGCCAGAGCTTGCCGAAACTACGCAGACTTTTTGTATCGCACTAGAACTCTAACAAATAGGCTTCTGGAACAGGGTTATGTTGCTACAAGATTGAAGTCATCACTACAGAAGTTTTATGGTTGTCATCATGAACTCGTGAATTGTTATGGTGTATCCATCAGCACAATGAAAACTGATTTATTCAATGGGTCATAGTTTTCCTTTCCTCGTTTGTCTACCCCGGACTTGACTTTTTATGAGCAACTCGGCGGGTGTTTCTAGAAAAGCAGAGGACGCTTACCCTACCGGTGCACCTGGTCCATGCTCCCAGTTTTTAGTGGAGTCCGAGTTGCTCATTCACTTTTGTTACTTTGTAGGTATGATTTTAGTTACTTTATGTTCTTTGTTGTGTATGTCTGTTTTCCATGTCTGGTCTTTGTCCCTGGATTACATTCTTTTGATTACCGCTATAACCTTGGTTCCCTTGATTACTCTTTCATCAAATGAGTAGCAACTAACATCATAAAAAGTGTAACTTTACACCAGAAGTGTCCTCAAATATTCAAAATGAACTATTTACAATTTGTATTATGTTGAATGATGAATTTGTGAAACTAGATAATTGTCAGATATATTGACTTTTTAAAAAATACATTTAACTTCACAATAGTTTCATACTGTTGATGGGCATTTTCTAAAAGTACAATGTACCAGCAATGTAGATTACTCTGCACTTTATACCATTGCTTTGTGAATAAATTTTCTATCTCTTCTATATAGCTGGAGATCTGATTTTCCAATTTTTTGTTTCTTATGTATTATCACTTGAAATAAAATACAGAATTTAGTCATTGCAACATCTTTTTATTTTTATGTAGCATGGACACTTATTTTGAGAATAGGTGTTCGTCAGTTCATGGCTCATCGCCTTGTGCTCCTGTAGAACATCTAAATACTCTTGGAGCTGATTGAATATTGATAAGACTTTGCACTTTTTGTGATATTCTCATATTGTTGGGAGTTTGAGAAACTCTCTTAAAAGCCATTTCTCCCATCTTGCAGAATTTTAGCCCATAGTACAACAGGCATGTAATATCTGATCCTTAATTTTCCATTCTCTCCCATTTAGCTGGTGTTTTGAACTAACATTTTGTTATATGATACAGGTGAAGTCTGAAACACTCTTGAAAATCTTAAGTTCATAACCGTAATTCTAATGCCTCCCAAGTTTACACGTTCTGTTGGTACATGTACATGTACATTTGTATGTCATGATATTGTGCAAGCACCAGAAATTCCCTTTCTGTCAATTTTGCAAACAATATCAGGATCAGGTCCATAGTATTCCAGATCCATAATTTTTTTGTCTTGCTTTTGATGAAAGTAGCTGAAGGCGAGACAAAAGTATTGTTTTTCCAGTGTTGGTGTTTGTATCATCCACATTAAAATTTCAGTTATAATGTTACTTTTTCTGATTGAGCCGGTTCAATATGAACCACTTGTGCTAGGTCAATCATATTTAGTATGAAGCCACATTACCATCATGCATCCATTTTTTTACATATATGCCCCTGCAGTCACTTTCAAATTTGAATAACAGTGACCATGTCCAACAGCTTAGACATACATGTTTCTCTGTGATAACAGTTTTAATTTTATAATTTGAAGATATCTTTCATTTAGTTCTTTGCAGCAGCATTTTAAGATACAATGTGTACATATTTCTAAGGAAGAAAAAATAACCATCATTTTTGGTAAAGGAACAAAATTGGTCAATGATGAGATGCATGACAGTAATACTAATCCTTTTTAGGATTAAATGTCCAATTAGGCAGACAATTCAGAGAAAAGCTATGGGCAATGAATCCCAAAAGCTATTATCTTAATTACATGATGTTCAACTTACTCAGGGTCTCCTAGAACATAAGAGGTTGGAATTCTGTTTCTTTATACTCTCAATTCTTCCTTCCCTTCATGAAGTCAGACTGCATTTCATATATGTACAGGTATAAGAAAAATATAAGGCATAATATTTTTGATGTAGCGTTGACTTACATGCACATTTGTACATGTAGTACATGTCATGTGTATAATGTAAATTCATACTTCAGACTGACACTCTTCACCTTGGAAATTTAAAATATGTGATACTTTTTTCAATCATGAAAAATATTATCTTTTCATCTTTTCAAAAGACAGAAATGGTATACAGTAGATCAACAAGTCCTGAAAGTGATGCCAGTTATGACAGAGGATCTTATCGAAGAAGCTCGTCAAGAGAAAGAAGCAAGAAATATTCATACAAAAATGAAAAATATACCAAGCATAGAAGGTCAAGATCGAGGTCACCTCTGAGATATTCCAGGTCAAGAAGTAGGTCACCTAAACATTTTTCTTCTCATAATTATCCAGCAGAAAATGGATATTCACATCAAAATCGACATGACTATCATCACCAGCAGCATAGTAACAATAAGATGAAAGTACCGGATTTCTTTGACAGGTAAAATTTCAAAACATATTTTAAACTTAAACATAGGTACTACATAAACAAAATGTTATGGAAATCTTTTCAAATCTGTAAATATATTTTATATTTACTATTCTTAATATTTATTGTATTCTAAATTTCTGAAACACAATACATGCTAAAAAAAAAAACTATGAACATTTGAAATACATGGGGTTTTTGACCCCTAAATCAATGGCTTAAAATGAAACCTGATAGCAATACTCTTGAGCAAATGACTTGATCATTTTCATGGGTTTAGTATGCAGAAGATTTTATAAAGTCTCTTTATACATGTACATGTCCCTAATAAGTCGCATTAAGTCATATGGTTTGAATACATTATCATACTGGTATTTTCAAGAATACCTCGAATAATCAGTCTTGAGTTCTTTGAATAACTGCAGGCCTATCAATACTTGTTCCATTATGTCATCCACACATACTGAGTATTTCAAATAATGTTTTCTATTTTACAGGAGGCGATATGAAAGAGAAAAGATAGGTTCAGCTGGTGCACCAGAATGTTGGGGACATGCACCTGAACATGCTATTTTATCTGAGTAAGCACATTTGTACTTTGTACTTAATTGTACAGAATTCTTTCCCTGGATTACATTCTTTTGATTACCGCTATAACCTTGGTTCCCTTGATTACTCTTTCACAAATAGATATCCTTTATGCAGAGATGGGGTAATTGTAATTGCTATCGTTAATGAGCAGTAATTGATTACATTTCTTCAAGTAATCATTGTAATCATAAATCAGCCATAAATCTTATTACAGGTAATTTAATTTAATCAGTTACTTGTCAAAATACCCAGTAATTATGATTACTTTATGATTACATTATGATTACAATGGAAATATTAAAGAATCAAATGGTATCTATGGATAATGCATCAAGAACAAGAAAAGTAAAATGATTGTTAATCAATCAATGCTTCTTTGTGTAAATTTTTCATTAATTTTTTTTTTGTGTGTGAAAATATCACAAAATTTTAATTCAATACCAACAAGTTAAAAAAATCTAATTATCCTAATGAAAAAATGTAAGAACTATAAAAAAATCCTATATAATTATTTTAATGCATTTGTTTAAAAGTACAAAAGTAAAACCCAAGGGTATATTAAAAATTTAAGTGAAAGTCACAAATTGTTATAATGAACTTGTATATATTTTATAGATCAATGTGGCTTAATAAATTGGTGAAGGCTCATGTTATACTATACTTTAAAAAATAATATTAACTGTTAAGTTCAAAGAATTTAATGCCTTATGAAAAATACAAATAACATAAATAAAATGATCCAAACCTTTCAATTAATTCATTGTTATTTGCAAATTCATTGTAATCAGATGTAATCACTTGCCAATGTAATCATTAATTTAATCAATTACTTTCAGAAATGCTGTAATCATTAATTAAATTTAATCATACATTTGACAAAGTAATTGTAATTTAATCAATTACATTGAAAGTAATCACACCCATTTCTGCTCTTATGATCTGGTCATGTTAGATCTATATTTCTATATGTGTTGTAACTTTTCAAGATAAATTTTATTACAAATATTTTGTGAGAAATATGTTGTATGTTACCCCTGTCATGCAGTTCATTGTAGCAGTGTTAAATAAATGAAATAGAATGTTGTAAATGATTAAATATAATATTATATATGTATAGTCTATCTTTCATCCATCTGTTCGTCAGAACTCTAAACACCTTCAGTGAAGTTGATCTGACTTGGTACATATTTATTAACTCTATTTGTTTTTGTTTTTTTATTTAACACACTTAGGAATATCTTTGCATTACATAAAAGGACACAGACCATTCCACTGTGTACTAATATTTGAAATAAGTTAATATACTCCACCACATAAAGTTTTGAAGTATTAAGTGATATCCTCGGGGCCCTCCATAAAGCTGCATGTGGGTCTGTATGTCTATCCGTTTAGCTGTCTATCCATCCATGTGTTGATGGTTTCTAGACGATAACTTGACAACTGTTCAATGAACTTTTTTGAAACTTTGTACACTTGTTTAGTATCATAAGAGACATCTCAAGTACAATTTTAAGCGAATTCTAAGATGCGGTTTTCTAGTTAAGCCATTTTGATTATTTTGCCTTTCTCCTTTTTTCACCATTTGTGGCAGGGTATCATTTAATTTTCCATTAATGTCTATCTTAGTATCTTCACTTAAACAGTTTGTTCTTTTCAACATGTCAAAGAAAAAGATATAAATCATAAATGTTTTAATATCATTGTAGATCAGAGTCTTCATCAGGAGATGGATCTTCAAAGTCAGGATCAGAATCTACAGAGTCCTCATCATCAGGTAGTTAGTGATTAATTAATGTCAGTTAAGAAATAAGCAATGTTTTTATTTCTGCAAAAATGTAATTTAGTTGTTATCTTAATAATTAAGACTTACTTTATAGAAGTTTGAGTGTAAAAGATATTGGATTTGTCGATTTAGCAAAAAAATAGTTTAAAATTGTAAAAATGCAATTATAGGTTCATTTAAATTATTGTGACTTTCAGGAAGTTACATGTATAAAAATGGGTGTTTTACTTTAAAAAGGTAAAATGGTTTTATATGATCAAAAACCCAACGAACATCTTTTTAACTTATAGAAGAAAACAGGAAGAAAAGGAAGAAGTCAAAAAAGAAAAAAAGTAAAAAAAACAAGAAGAAAAGTTCAAGGTATACAAATATTAAAATTTCATTGTAGGGTCTGGATTTTAAAACCAAGTTCTTTGAATCATTTCTATCATCGAGCTGAGAGATTTAAATCTTTAAAAAAATCCTAGTTTTATATCAGCAAATAAAGTTTTGTCTATTGTCTTTGAAAATATTAAAAAGAAATCCTATATATTTGTACCTTAATCCATAAATTAAATACCAGCAAAATGCACAAATGTACATATTAAGTGGGTGACACTTCATGCATGTGATACAGACTTATCCCAAGACAGTTTATTACAATATAATAAATAATGACACTTATAGCCAAGTGGGCCAAACAATTGAAGACTCTTCAAGTAAATTTTAAACACAATTTAAGCATTAAGTCTGCAATTATCCAATTATCTATACCTAATATGTATGGGAATCTTAACTGTACCTTACTTCAAGCCCAGAAGAATTTGATTACCCTGGAAATAATTCAGTGACATTTAACCATCTACTGTTTAGACAAAATTGTTTCATTGCCACTCCCATAAATAGCTAAAAATAAAAATCAGTTGATCTATTTTAGTTATAAAAAACTACATGTAGCAGCTATGAATTAAAAAAAACTGAGGTGGTTTGACAGAATTATAATGGTATATTGTTTGTACACTATATTCTTTAAGCCAACAAATATAGAACAGAATGGTAATGGTAAAACCTGGAATAAAAACATTGGTGTAATATTATTAAACTTGTAAAAATCACCTATAGTAGAGTGGGATTTAATCTTTCAGTTAACAGTTACGTTAGTATTAATATTACTGACTTTAAACCATTCATGTTTCAGACACCTTATATTTATAACATTAAATCATTAGCTTTAAATAAAACTTGATTTTTTTTCTTTTCTTTTAGTGGTAAAAAATCGAAGAAATCTAAGAAGAAAAGAAAGAAAAAGAAAAAGAAGCACAAAACATCTTCCAGTGACTCTGATAGCAGTGGAGATGAAGCAGATAATGCTGTTATGTGGGTTGAGAAAAGTAAGTTAAAAAATCTGGCATAGAGTATGTGTAAGTAAATGATTTACTGATTATTGGCTAATGTGATTTTCTTCCTACGGCAGATATTTCATGTTTTTCAGGACAAATGGAACTGACTACTTTATACTAGTCCAACACATTGAGCTGTATTTTTATTGTGGTAGCAACAGCCTGCATGTTGACATGTCACCATGTCTAGAAACTTGGTTCCCTTGATTACTATTTCATGAAAATGATAGAAAACTCTGAAGTTTAATTGGCATGGAAGCCTGAAAAAATCAATCTCTTTATAGTCACATCTAACTGCTAACTGGGAATGGGAGAAATCATTCTGAAACTTTGACAATGTTACTTTACAGAGACAACAGATATATCTGAAGATGATGGTATTGTTGGACCTCAGTTACCTGATGATAAAGGGGGACCACAGGCTAAAGTAGAGTAAGTCAGACATGCTTAGATGTTCAGTGTTGTATGAAGGTTAAAAGGTCACACAAATAATTTATGGAACATCCATTACGTAGTGATTATTTTCTTAAACTTTAGATTACTTTTGAGAGTGATAAAATATTTTTCTTTCTTACTGAACTGTGATGAAGTGCTTATAGTAAAACCTGACAACAAAAATGGTAACAAATGGATTACAAATTGGATAAAAATTGTCCAATAAAATTTAAATTTTAACTGGACCAGTACCATCTAAGCACAAGTCTTCTATTAAGTTAGTATCTCTTTTGCCGAAGAAATCTGAACTTCTTAAAAAAACCATGAAAAAGACCAACACTATATTAAAATATTAAATCCAACCAAAATTTGAACTTTCCAAACATAAAAAAAACCAACATCATGTCAACATTTCAAACCATTTCTTAAAAAGTCGGGACAACTAAATGATTCAGACCTTAATATTCTTAAGGCCTTGGCTTCTCAAGTAGGAAACTAGTTAACCGTTCAAAATAAAGTGGACCATAGGTGATAAATAATTTTTTTATTGATATAAATGCATTGTATGCCAATCTTGTCTCATTATTATTTTAAGTGCCTTTAATAACTTACCCAAAAAATCCTGTCCTTCCCCATCTTCTTACAAATTCCAATGACCTGGAAGAACTTTGATATTACTCTGTTAATTATGAGATCAGAAGTCAATTCACAAAAAGTCAATACTGTAAAACTAGTCATAAATGTGACATAATAATGAAAAAAAAAACATTGTGATGAACAAGTTAATACTTATGATTTGTTTTTGTAAAATCAAATTACTGGATTTAATATAGACTACTTAACATTTGATTTGATACTTCAGTTATGGTAAAGCCTTGTTGCCCGGTGAAGGAGCTGCTATGGCTGCATATATTGCAGAAGGAAAAAGAATTCCTAGGAGAGGAGAAATTGGATTGACCAGTGATGAAATCAAGGACTTTGAGGACACTGGCTTTGTCATGAGTGGAAGCAGGTATGTCATAGTAATTATTGTAAAGATTTAATACATGTAGTACTAGATTTGATTGTGGCTTAAAAATGACCCAATTTAGTTTATGCTTGTAAGAATAGGAAATAAAATTTGAAGAATAAGAATATTTCATTGTTGAATTTTAACAGTGGTTATCATGTCACAAATATTATGTTTACAATGTTGGTTTAACAAATCACCAACAAAAGGGAAATTTTTCATTCATTCCCATTTTCCTAGGAAGACAGAAACTAAAATAAATTGCATCTGACCTGTCACAGAAAACAGAAGTTGGCAATAGTGTACAAACATTACCAAAATAATATTTAACATCCAGAAAACAAAATGCCAACTTCATTGGAAACAAAAGAAAAAGATTTTCACTGATATATTTCAAACATGAAAATAAAAGATGGGATTAAATATTACTAATTTTATTAATAGCCCCAGTAAGAAGCTACAAAGATAAAAAGCTAACTTTGTAATGATGGAGTTGTCAAATTTATGAATTTAAGAGTCCTTAAAGCCCCCTCCCCACCCCCATAAACCATAAAAAAAATGTGTCCAAAATAACAGTGCTTTCCAGAAATTTGAAAAATGTATAGGAATGCTAGTAGTAATTCTATACATATTTACTTCCGAATTACAAAAATCTATAATCTAAGCTGTGGATTGAGCTAGACTGAGGTAACAAAAAACCATCATTAATAAAATATTCTATAACTGGAAATTAAAAAAAATGATATTTATAATCTGAAAACCTGTCTAAACTGAATGCTAAATAATTGAAAACATGTCTGAACTGAATCCTAAATAATCTCAAAACCTGTCTAAACTGAACCATAAATATTCTGAAAACCTGTCTTAACTGAACCCTATATAATCTTAAAACCTGTCTGAACTGAATTTTAAATAATCTGAAAACCTGTCTGAACTGAATTTTAAATAATCTGAAAACCTGTCTGAACTGAACCCTAAATAATCTGAAAACCTGTCTGAAATGAATCCTAAATATTCTGAAAACCTATCAGAACTGAACCATAAATAATCTCAAAACCTGTCTGAACTGAACCCTTAATAATTTGAACACCTGTCCCGACTGAATCCTATACAATTAGAAAACCTGTTTAAACTGAATCCTAAATAATCTCAAAACCTGTCTTAACTGAATCCTAAATGATCTCAAAACCTGTCTGGACTAAACCTTAAATAATCTGAAAACCTGTCTGAACTGAATCCTAAATAATCTGAAAACCTGTCTGAACTGAACCTTAATTAATCTGAAAACCTGTCTAAATTGAACCCTAATTAATCTGAAAACCTGTCTTAACTGAACCCTAAATTATCTTAAAACCTGTCTTAATGAATCCTAAATAATCTGAAAACCTGTCTGAAATGAATCCTAAGTAATCTGAAAACCTGTCTGAACTGAATCCTAAATAATCTGAAAACCTGTCTGAAATGAATCCTGAATAATCTGAAAACCTGTCTAAACCAAACCCATATAATCTTAAAACCTGTCTAAACCAAACTCTAAATGATCTGAATACCTGTCCAAACTGAACTCTAAATCCGAAAACCTGTCTTATCTAGAAAGTATCTATTTTTCAATTTAAATGTATTTTTAATCTGGGTAAGGCCAAAAGGAACAGTATCTCTGATTAGAGTTTCAAGCCTTAAAAAATATGGTAGGTATGTAGGAATACCTAAAGCTTTCTACATATTCTTTTTACCTTGAGTTACTACTGAAAAATTCTTAGGTTCTTCAGCCAAAATGTCCATAAAACATGCTAGGGAAATAAGGTAGGTAGGGAAACCTTAAACACACATATTTTTTCATTTGACCTAAACTAAACAACTGTGTCCAAATAAGGTTCAGTTAAGATACATTTCACTGTACTAAACACTGGAGCATTTTCTTTGTTTTGTTTTTATATTGACCATCTTTTTTTTTTCTTGATTTGGTAGTACATTTTAAGGGAAGTAGAACAGGAAGGGTGCATCTGATTAGTTTTCTGTATTTGATATTATTTCTATTTATAGGCATAGGAGAATGGAAGCAGTGCGTCTTCGTAAAGAAAACCAGATTTACAGTGCTGATGAAAAAAGAGCCTTAGCGACATTTAATCATGAGGAAAGGTCAAAGAGAGAGGTCAAGATTTTGTCCCAGTTTAAGGAGATGATCAGAAAAAGGACGACTAAGGATTGAATGACATTTGATTATTTTTACTACTTATCATTAAATTATGAACTTAAGCATTCTTTGTTTCATTTATGATGTTATTATAGAGAAAAGAGACTTCTTAATAACAGAATATGAAATCCCTAGAAAATGTCTTTAATGAAAGAGAGAAAATTTGTACATGTATTTAACACTGTTGTCAAAGACTTGTTTTTATAGGATAGCAAAACAACTACCGTTCTAAAATGGCACATGATGTTGTTGTCATTGGCATTATCATCATCGGTAGCTGAGGTCCAGATAATAACTTAATTATTATAGAATTTAATGCAATTGTACCACAAGGTGCAATACCACAAATTGAAGTCTTTTCTTGTGTCAAATATTTAATCTCAATTAAAATTGAAAGTTGACATGGTGTGTCCATACTGGCCCCAATGGTTCTGGACTCAATACATACAAGAAAGTACTGTTAGGCATATGTTATAGCTGATAATAATAAAACCTATAATCTGACAACTTTTGCTGTTTGTGCCAGGGGTACATCTAGGATTTATGGTTGGAGTGTAAATTTAATTAAATGCAGAGTAAAGCAAGGGAGGACCATTTTACGATAAATTGTGTTTTCATAAATAAAATACAATATTTTTACCAATTTAAAGGAGGGGTACACTAAGTTAGGTTAACTACCATGAATTCTTGTCTGTTTACTGCATTGTTCATTTATTGAAAATAAGAATGACAATCTTCTTTTTTGATATAAGGAGAATGGACATGGTAAGTATGTCAAAGAGACAAAACCCCACCTGGATAAAAAAGGGCAGGCTATACCAAAATATTATACACAAGTACAGCCAAATGTTTGCCCCTTTATACTCCAACCACATAAGGTAAACTGAAAGTGAAAATGGAACATACAGAGGCCAGACTATAGACAGGCCTATTTATGAAATAGGATTTGTTTATTTATCTTTGCCCATAAACAAAACCAATAATTAGCTTTTGTTCCCACTAACTTTGCTGATTGATATGACTTGAATTATGAACCATGCAATATTTGACTTCTAACCTCTTATCAATACCTGTTATCCAAATAAAACAGTCGCTCACTTGTCTACAAATGTTCAACGCATAATAAGCCATTTAATGTTCAGCTATGAAGATTAAATGCCTATGAGATTATAAATAATTACGAATCCTACAAAGAATATAACAGGCACTGAAGAGCTGTACACACAGTTTTAATGCAGATTGAATCCAAATATATACAAAAAAAGTGCAGTGATTCTGATGAAGGAAGGGTTACAGACTATTATTTGTACTATTAAGACTAAATTCTACACAAACTTCTAAACAAAAGGGCGACACAACCCCTTAAATAATCTTGATGCCCCGTCACTGTATCGTGCATATAGCATTTATGAAAATTGAGCCTTTCTTTTCATTAGACCGTTATCCCGAAAGGGTAGACGTTATGTAATTCTATGGCCACAGAAGACATTCTACACAAACTGGCAGCTAGATTGAAAACAAATTGTCTACTGATCTTAATGTTCACGATTTTAGTATGTAATATCGACAGGAGATGACGAATAAAAATAAAACTTTGATTAGATAGTGGCATAGTAATTTTGATAATGCAATTTTCCCAAGAGTGGTGTCAGTCTACGATCTGTTGTTATTGCTATTTTTGATATCATTCTATTTTGCTATTTAGCAAGTTGGACATGCATGTTATTTCAAAACTAATTGAATCTAATCATATGTGAGCTTTCAAGAATCTTAGAAGTGCATGGCCAGTTTCTCCATCTGACCTTATTGTTGGAATCATACTCCAGGACTCCGGCGTTCATGTTAATGTGTGTGTCCTTGGAACTAGGTGCCTAGAAACTATGAGCGCTTTTACAAGACAAATAGGTGTCTATGCAATAATTAGTAACACACGAGCTATATAGTTTATCAACTGAGAAATAGTTGTAGCTAGGTGAGAGATACATGTATCTTTTTAACGATTGTTGATCAAGTTTCGACATGGAGCGCTAAATTGAATTTTGACATAGTCGTCGGAGATTCTTGTCAGTGGGGTTTCAGGGGGGGGGGGAGCTCGCCCCTCTTAGAAAATTGCAATTTTTAAAAATTGTTGAAAAATTGTTCAAGATGCCCTCAGAATTCAGGATTGGAGGTTCAATATTTCAAAATTTTCTTAGGGGGCATGCCCACAAACCCCCTAGCAAATTCGGATCATTTCGTGTTCCTATCTAGTGATCCTATCATGAAATCTTTTTGCCCCCATCCCCTTACCCCTTACCCTTACCTTACTGTGGATCCGCCACCGCAAACTACTTTTGTGTAAGTTCAATGTTGATAAGAATGTATTAAGGTACATTCGAAGTCGATTCAAAATTCATTGGAGAAATACATGATGTCGATTACATAGTACTAAAAACAAAATTAACAAAAACAAACAAACAATAAGAAAAAAAACAAACAAAAAGAACACCCCAAAATATGCCTAAAAAATCAAACAAACAAATAACAATCTCACGGATACCTTAGAAGTGAATAAAAAACATTACTGCGCAAAAAGTGAAAACTGGAGCTTCGACTAGAAACTAATGATTTATAAACAAGAAGTTGCAAGACAAACATCACGCAATACTATTTCTGGTACAAAATAACAATTATATGGAAAAGATGAATATATACATGGAAAAGATGAATATATTCATGGAAAAGGTTAAGAAATTATGTTCTAAACTCTGTTTTATTTTGTTGTTGTTTAGCGAGCGAGTCCTAGAAAAATAAGCAGGATTTGATGAGACTAATATTAGACCGAGTTATAGACTTATGTAGACCTGCACAACTTTTAAACCCAATGCACTGATCGCGCTAGAACGCAACAATTGATAGCGCATGGCAACGCCCGAACTTTGTCAGTTTCATTGATCAAGATGGGCGCGCTTTTAATTAAGGCCGACTGTACCGGTTGTTGTGAGAGGAGAAACAAAGGAAAGGTTGCACCCGTTGTACCAGTTATTTGTCCCGCTAAAGAAGTTATAAATGAACTAGAAAGGATGGGACTTATAGTAACAAATAACGCTGGAACGGCAATGGGACTGTCTTACGAGATATTCCCAGACGGAAGAATAACCCAAAGAAGACCTAGACGTCTTTCTTCTCTACAGAGGCGTGATAATAGGGTGAACCCTACAACTGACGAAGGTTGGTGCGCACAAATCTTTGGAAAGTAAATGCCGAGTTGTGCTTTGTGTTGAAGCAAAATAGAAAAAAATAAGTAGTTGTGGTTTAATTTCATCGGAACATGCATACAATGGTGCCATATTTTCACACTGAATACCCTCGCCTCGGTCTAAGCTATATTTCATATATATACATCTTTTATCAATGCTTATCAGTTTGATTATTTATAATATTTTTTTTGTAAAAGGAGATGTGTTTTGAATGATCGACATTTCTGAGTGAAGGGAACGCAGTTGTGAGAGATTATCATTATTATATGTAAAACATATTTTTACGTTGTAAATTACAAGTAATTATCGCATGTCTGTTGGTTATTGCTAGATCTGAAGCCCGGATGTTATTGAATTGTTAACACGACACCCTATTTCAATTTTCAGTTGCGTGAAAAGTTTAAAAACGAAATTATTACATCTGTATCAGAATTAAACCGAATCCTTTCATTTGTGTTAGTAATGTATAAAAAAAACACGTGGTTAGGGATGTTCGTTGCTTTGTTTAAGAATAACAAGGATTACAAATTGTTGTGAATTTTTTTTTTAGATATTTCATGTCAGATCAATATCAGTAGAAAAAAATTCTTGTTTTGGAGATATAAAAGAGTAGTCAAGGGAACTAAGATTCAAGCAGAAATCAAAAGAATATAATCCAGGGACAAAGGCCAGACATGTAAAACAGACAAACACAACGAAGAACATTAAGTAACTAAAATAATACATACAAAGTAACAAAAGTAAATGAGCAACTTGGACTCCACCAATAACATGGAGCATAGACCAGGTGCACCGGTAGTAAAAGCGTCCTCTGCTTTTCTAGAAACATTCGCAGAGTTGCTAAGAAAAGTCGAGTCCGAGGTAGACGAAAGAGAAATGACACACCGAACAAATCACTTCAATCTTGTAACAACACATAACCCTATTCCAGAGGTCTAATTGTAAGAAGTCTAGCGCGATACAAAAAGTCAGCGTAGTTACGGCAAACTCTGGCATAATGTATGATTTGTGATATGAATTCAAACTATATTTTAAGGTGTATTCAATGAAATAATGAAAAGATATTTAAACATGGGATCATTGGCAAGAAGTGTTTATGCTATGAAACGGATGAAACCATAGGAAAAAGAAAATCTGACAAAAATGGCTGAACATGAGCCGCGAACATCCTAAATGAATAATGATTTTTTTTCCTTTTCAGTTGCTCGTAATATCAGGGAACAATCTTTGAAGGCAGACTCCAGAAGACAAGATCAACTGTTTGGAAAAGGTAACACAGAACCACTAAAAATAACGACGGTTAAGTAACTTACAAAGCTGGACTGAATTATTTTCTTTTTCACTGTAAAAGTGTTTCACACATCGATTTTGTATTACAGCCAAATACTCATATGACTTGCAAAATTTGATAATCATATGAGTCGAGTACAATGTATGATATGATTAACATATGTTTCATTTAATACATTATTACCATTAGAATATGACATGGATCGAGCACCATATGAGCATCATATGTGGCACATTTGGCTGTACAGTAGTCAGTGATATTTTAGCGAGACATGCACTTTGAAATTCATGTCTATTATTTCCATTAGGTAAATACGGACGCAGTTTCTATGAAAGAAGACAAGCGGTTTTGAATAGACGAGAAGAAAAGCTTCAACAAAAATTAAAAAGAACAGAAGAGAAAATGAAAAAACTCACGAGCACCAAACAAAAGATGGGATCTGCATCGTAACTGTCAGGTTATAGCTTCTGACGGTTGTTACCTAATTTGCGTTTAAAAGATATTATATCATGAATTATAAAAAAAACATCGTCTTATTTAAATAAAAGCCCATTTGCATTATGATGTTATTTTTTTTTTCGGGGCACAGAGTTAGTCTCTCTTCAAAAATGATTAAATGACTTGGTATGAACAGACCCATGGACAACGGAGCTCAAAAGGTGTCTGTCCCTTCAAGAGTACCTGTCGACACTACAATTCTGAGGTAAATAAATAAATATTACGTCTCTGTGAAAATAATAAAGGATCAAAACAATAAACTTCGTTCACATGTCAAATATAATAAAATATCACACGAAAACCAAGGACGACCATAGCGCCATGCTATTATACGACCGCAAATATTCTGCGGTCTCGCTAAAATACCACTCACCTATCTATTGCCAAAAACAAATTGTATACAAGAAGATATATCGAAATAGGACGCCAAATCAAGCACCAAGAAGTTCTATCAAGTCCAATACAAAGAATGAAGCCTCAGTATTTCACCGCCTTTGAATGAAAAATCTTTTCAATTACTACTTCTAACTACAAATGTACTTGGTTCATTTTAAGCTACCGTAAAACGGTTGAGTTTGTTTTATGGTGTATTTGATCGCTGTAGTATAATGTAGTGTTGGAAATCAGACGATTTGTATATGAGGAAAATGGGAAATGTCGGGTTAAGGTTCTGGTAAAGTCAAAATCTAGGACATGAATGGTCAAGATAATTTCAGTGAAGATGTGAAGAATGCGGTCATTATGTTTTTGAAAACTTTGCTTAGTGCTTCTTTATACTGTATTTTACATATATGCATGTTTTCGTCCTTCACAAAACATGTTACTACAGTCATATTTTGCTAACAACAGAGTGTAAACATCAAATTTTAAAGAAATGCACAGATTTACCAGAACAGATTTTTTTTTCGGAAATATTCGCTAAATATCTAGTGCAGTTCAAACTAGCAATAATTTGTGACAAATTGGCAGATTTGAATAGAAAATTTAATATTTTTTGTTTATGGGTGTTGATATTTAGCTTGATCATGGCATAAACTATCCCAATTCCAAATTACAAGAAATGACATTTTTTTCCCAAGAAAATTAACGCTAGTTTACATTGTATAATACATTCAGGAAACAGGAGTATACGAATTTCAGACTTCAAATTTTGTTTTTGACAGCTGTAGATTTATTCTAAAATATATTGTTTTTGTTAATGTTATTGTGGTAGTTCTCCAATTATGGAGAAATTAATATTATAAATACTCTGAACACTCGGACTTCATCATGTTCCGGACTCTCGGGTTTTATGTACTTCACTTGGATAACTGATTGTATGCGAAACGAACGTGCTGCAGACGCTCGGACAATTTACAGTCTATACAGTCTATAAAGTAGTTTGGTAAGACTAAATCAGGTGAATGTCTTCTGTATAGGTTCCAAGTCACTCGGCCAGGTTTCTGACATTCGTGTCAGAAGCGAAATGACGCCAAAATTACAATGAGTTAGTTTAGATATTTTCGCGGGCAAACGTTAGTCCGTGCAAATTTTGAGACTAGCACATTTTTAGCTCAAAATGGAGTTTGTGGTACTTCATCAAGTTATTTGATGATGGAGTGATTTATATTTATATTCTCTGCTGTGGAATTTGGAGAAAATATAGATTTTTCACAGATTTTGGTGGAAAAAAAATCTCAGTGACATGATCATATATTTTCACGATCAGTTGAGGTTTTGGTCCAGATTATATTGTTAATAAGTACACATATTTAATTCTAAGGATTGTCCTATATTTAGACAGTGCTGTGAGTTGTTATTTTGAATAGTTTATCACCACTATTTTCATACAAATTAAGAAGGCCTTGTCCATTTTTTCTTTGTTATAGTATGACAACTTTAGTGAAGACTACATGTACATTTTATATTTTACAGCTGTATTATTACCTTTTTGCATAATTTTTTTATTTACTTTGGAGTTTAGATATGTCCATACTGTTGAGCAATTCATTGGCATTTTAAGTGTTTCTTTCAGGTTGTTTAAGGATAAGGATTAAGATGTGTTAGGCATATATAATAGTTCAGTGTGTAAAGGTTTACTTAGTCTGGGACTATTATGAAAAGTAGCATACTTTCACGTTCACAACAATTTAATCAACACATACAATGAAGAGTCATTTGTATATTTTCAATCTTGGGTCCAACACTACTCAATCATGATTATCACGTTAATTTAAAAATAAAAAGGTGTCTTAAACTATAGTGTAGTCTGAGGAAAAAAATGTATAAAAATTTAAGTCTTAAGACATTGAAATAGTATATAAACTTCATGGATTTGTACATATATGTCACTTAATTGTTGTGAGATGCCACAACAGTTGCAGTAATGAGTATTATTAAATAGTTGTTACTGTTGAGACTTAAAAATAAAAAAAAGTTAAAACAAAAATAGGAAACATGTACATGTAAGAAATATTTTAGTTCTAGTGAACTAGAACATTAAAATTTTATTAAAATTTGAAAGTCAAATATGTTTCAGTAGATGTGCAGGTAACCCTTGCCTTACCGAACTATTTCATTATAAACGACTGTAAAGGCAAAAAAAAAAAAAAACTAAATATCAAATATACCCTTTAGAAAAAAGTCAACATGGCAGCAATAAACATCAATACTGCTACAAGAGTAATCAAGGGAACCAAGGTTATAGCGATAATCAAGGGACAAAGACCAGACATGGAAAACAGACATACACAACAAAGAACATAAAGTAACTAAAATCATACATACAAAGTAACAAAAGTAAATCAGCAACTCGGACTCCACTAAAAACTGGGAGCATGGACCAGGTGCACCGGTAGGGTAAGCGTCCTCTGCTTTTCTAGAAACACCCGCCGAGTTGCTCATAAGTCAAGTCCGGGTTAGACAAACAAGGAAAGGAAAACTATGACCCGTTCAATAAATCAGTTTTCATGGTGCTGATGGGTACACCATAACGATCCACGAGTCTATGATGACGACCATAAAACATCTGTAGTGATGACTTCAATCTTGTAGCAACATAACCTTGTTCCAGAAGCCTATTTGTTAGAGTTCTAGCGCGATACAAAAAGTCTGCGTATTTTCGGCAAGCTCTGGCATAACGTAAAAATTGTGATATGAACACTCCATACGCAGGAGCCGAAGGGATGTTGCCACAGATGAAAAGAAAGCTGACAATTCTGAATGAAAAGTCATCACGTTTGTCGTAAAGTTTGGTCAATAGTTTTCCTTCACCATCGATTTCTAAGCGTAGGTCAAGATATGAGGCTGTCTTCACAGTGTCTGTAGTATCTTTTATCTCAAATTCTTTTGGGTAGATGCGATGTATCAAATCCCCGAAATTAGGATTGTTTAAAGATAACACGTCATCTATATAGCGGAAACTAAGATTGAAGGATCTAGCCAAACAATATTCTTTCTTTCTGATCAGATCAGCTATAAAGTCAGCCTCATAAGAGTGAAGGAATAGGTCAGCCAGTAAAGGAGCACAATTTGTTCCCACTGGAATGCCGACCATTTGTTGAAAAACACGCCCACCACACTGGACAAATATGTTGTCGATTAAAAATTCCAGCATTTTGTAATCATCTTTCTCTGTATATTTGGAAGATGATTTGGAATTATTTCTTACAAAGTATGAGAATCTCTACCAAGAACTATATATTTGTATCTAGGTGTACCATCTTTTTTTGAAAAACAACGATGTATAATGTTTTTTAAGTCGGGATTTTAACTGAGTATGGGGAATAGAAGTATACAGTGTTGAAAAATCATAGGTTTTAATGCTATTATATTCTGATAGTAGTCTTGAACTGATTGTCTCCAAAAGATCTTTTGAATTTTTCAGGATCCACATTGAAATTAATACCTCTACGGGAGTAACAAGTATTGTGGTAGGACTGTAGACCCTCTTTGACAGATATGAGTTGAAGTTAAAAGTTTTGAAAGAGGTTTGGTGGTACATTTTGTAGATCCAGCTATGAAACGTTGTTTGTATGGATTCTTGTGGAGTTTAGGAATCCAGTACATAGAACAATCACAATCACAATCATCGTCATAGGAGACCAATTAGAAAAAAAATATACAAAAAGCTTTTAAAAATTTACCCTTATTATAGCACGCATTTTACACATGCTTGTAAAAAAATTGAAGCTTTCTATATATATTTTTTTCTATTTGGTTTCAAAGCATATATCATATATTATGAATAAGGGAAATCATTCGTAAAATAAGATCGAAAAGAAAAATAAGTCTTGCTGTACCATTTGACAAAACATTGGAGTCTATAAAACTTGTACATGTACAACATACTTCACAATTTACTGTTTTGTGATAACTGTAGGATACTCGATGAACATGCATGTAGCATGCTCAATGAACAATTCCACGAGGAAAATTGTTTTGTTATACGTAAGCCGTACCTCGTGTATATTGACTCATCAACTTAACGCAAAATGGTCTATTGATAACAAACTTTTCTATTGTCTCTGTGTCATCGTTACAGAATAAACAATATAGGTTGGCTAAAATTCTAATCTTGCATAGAAATTTATTTATTGATACAATTATATAATTCCACTGTTAATTCTAAAATGAAACCACTATATTAATTATTCTTCGTTACTAAAATTTTGAAGTTTGTAATCTCTCTCATTTCACCATAATCAATTCTCAAGACCTCAATATCTTTTCTGTCAATCTGGAATTGTGTTTGTATAAATTGATGTGGAATATCTCCAGCAGGAATTGTCTTTTCGTAACAGTTTTAATAAACCATGGAAGAAAAAAGTGTACTTTCCCAAGATGAATACGGTCTTGCCACTCAGGATAGTGCAACACTGTTATACATCGACATGTTTACTTAAGTTAAAATGTAAACTATATTTGTTACTTTTTTGTTGATATAATTCTTCCATATTCATTCACTTCATCATTATAAAAATTAAACCCTTCATGAACTATTCTTTATGAAAATACATTTATTCATTATATCAGTTTCCTTACCAGTCCTTATAGATGTTGACAATAGTTCCTTAAAAAAAGTATAGAACTAAAAAAGCATGAGGGGATATCTGTATCTCTTTTTGAAAAAAAATTGAAGACGAAAACAGAAAAAAACTGTATATGTTCTACGTTTTATCATTTTATGAAGGGTTTGTACGATTATGGGGAGGTTGTAGTAGGTGAACAACCAATCGTATTTCGGGAAAGGATATATGCTAAATAATTAGATTGAAATTATTCCAAAACAATGCACATCTTGTTAATTTGATTTATAAACGACATCAATGCAATGTTATGGATAAATAGGGAAAATACCTGTGTATTAGTAGAGCTCGATTGCAGAAAGATAACGATAGTTATTGTTATATAATTTGATATCAGAAGTAGCACGCTTTCTGATAAAAAAATGTCCATCATCTCGTAGACCAAATTTTGTACATGACTATGACGTCATCAACCTTTTTATATGGTTTACCCGTTGAATTTTGATACAAAAATTAAATATAAGGAATGACTATGGCAAGCCAAAGTGGACAAAAATCAATATTGTGTAATATTAGGAAATCAATTTTTAATATTACAAAATCATTTTTTTAATATTAGAAAAGATTTTTTAATACTAGAAATTCATTTTGTAATATTAAAAATTCATTTTCTAATATTACAAATTTCTGATTTAGTAATATTATAAAATATCACACATTTTGTAATATTACAAATTGAATTTGTAATATTAGAAAATGAATTTGTAATGATAGAAAATTTGTCACATTTTTTAATATTACAAAATGATTTTCTGACATTAAAAAATCAATTTCTAATATTCAAAAATAGTTTTTTTTTAATATTAGAAAATCCTCATTTTTGTCCACTTGCCATAGAATGACTTATTTTTTTCGATCTATTTGAATTAACCTCAATGCTCGTGGTGCACACTTGACAATAACATTAAAGCTGTACAGGTTATTTACTGTGCACCCCGTGATAGAGGTTATTCCTTCATAGACCGAAAAAAAATAATAACAGTCATTCTTTAATTGGAATACCACAGAATCAAGTTTTAGCAATATACCTGTTTCCGCTATTTCCCGAGTCAATCACCATCAATTCATAACTAAACTGTGGTTTGGAGTTGATAGTCGTATGTATAATAAACCCTGAAGTCACAAAAAAACAAAATAGCTGCAAGCATACACAAAATCGTGGAATATGGAAAACCAATTTGAATTACTTCTCCCATGATCATGGAAAGGTGCTTCGATTTTTTCGAGTATTATGTCAGATATACAAAGACCAATATGAAATTCAAAATTCCTAGAAAAAATACAGGATATGTCATTATAAATGTATTTTAGTACAGTTATGCAGTAGCTTTGCGGTCGTTGCTTGAAACAAATCGACGAGGAAATATTTGTTTTAGGAAGGCTTAGTTTATTTTCTTCTGTTTCTTGTCAAATTTTGTTATCAGAGGTTTTCGGTGGCATTTTTGGGTTGTATGCTTTTTCAAGTTATTGCTTCTGTTTGGTGACATGATGATTACAATGCTAAACACGGGATTTCAGATAAGGTTCATCACTGAACTGGAAACGCAGTTCAAAGGAAATCGTCGTTTCATAGAGACCTTAGAGATTACAATACTCAGCAACAGAAGACACACATTTCATTTTAGAAAAAAAACATATTTTGTCAATGAGACAGTCATCCACCAAATGTCAAGTAATGAACAATTAAACAGGTCTTCAATGAAAGGTAAAAATCATACCATTACGCATGCTGTAAAAGGCTTCAAATTTATTGATGTGAAATTATTCATAAAAGACAAAAATCGACCTTATATATAGAATAAAGTAAAACGTTTACATACAGTTTCCATTATATAGCCCCTGTACATGGATGGTACAAGACATGTGAAACTTCATAACAAAATTGATAATAATGATTTTTCAATAATGCAACACCTCTAGCCTATGGAATATAAGTAATTATTTCACAGTTGATTGGATATAATTTTTATATGATTTGTAAACTGCCTTTCTCAGTAAAGCAAGAACACTGTCAAGTTTTAAAGTAGCTATCATCCTAACATATGTTTTATTGTCGTCATTGAAATTTGATTGACCGATACGAAGTTTCTTTTCATGAGGAACTCGTTGGGTGTTTCTAGAAAAGCAGAGGACGCTTATCCTACCGGTGCAGCTGGTCCATTCTTTTTGATTTCCGCTATAATCGTGGTTCCCTTGATTACTCTTTCTACCTAACAGGTGAGCCGTGATCTTTAAAGATTTCACGTCTTACCACATTTAAAACCGAAAGACCCTACCATATTTTACTTACTCACAGTGTGATAGGTGCCGCTGACGTTGATTTGTGGAAATTCACATTTCAATTGTTTTAGTTTTTTTGTGCTTTCTGATTTTTCTTATCTTCGGTTTTTATAAGTAATGGTGGTTCATTTTGTTGTCTACATTGTGTATTTGAATTGTCTCTGTTTTCACTTGCGGATTTTGGCCATTTGGAAAAGTAATCAATGGAACCAAGATTCTAGCGGAAATCTCAAGAATGTAATTATTGGACAAAGACCAGAAATGGAAAACAGACACTTACACAACAAAATCATAAAATAATCAAATAATACGCTTAAAGAAACCAAGATAAATGAGCAACTTGTACTCCATTAAAAATGAGAGCATGGACCAGGTGGACCGGTTGAGTAAGCATTCTGATGTTTTTTGCCGAATTGAACCCTTATTTAAGTACTTTTCTGTCTATGAATCAGGCAAAATGTATTTAAGGTGTGGCACATGAAGAAAGGCTTGCATTATCTAAGTATTTATAACTTATAACCTCCAGAAATAACCATCGAAGTGTTTGTAAAGTTTTCCCTTTTAAGATATTGATAGGTCTAATTTAGTTTTTCCCTATATAACCATTAAAAATATATCTACGCCACAGATGCGTCAAGATTAATTTAAATAGCTTTTCGGTTGTTAACTAAACGTATTGAATATATCTGAGACAAAAGAGACCAAATTGACAAAAATGATGTGCCAACACAGATAGCAAAAGTGACATAGCTGCTTGTACCAATACTATAGACGATAAAATCATTACACCAACATACCACTGTTTTACTGTTAAAATAAAGAAATAATAGAAAAAAATATAGAGCTTATCAATTGCATGCCAAATCATCCAATGTTGTTAATAATCTTTTCTGCACGAAAATTAAAGAAAAAATATAAGGAAAATATAAGAGACATAAATAAAAGACATATTACATTCAAATTGACGTTAGATAGGGAACGCAGCGACAGGGTACTAAGAGTAAGGGGTGGAAAATAGGAGAGTGGGGATCAGGGAGTAGGAATTGGGAGGTTCGACAATTGGGAATAAGGTGGGCGGGATTTTTTTTGCGTTTTAAATTAAGAGAGAAGAAAGGCGGATAGTGAGAACTAATGGCATAGTAATGTTGGAAATAAAGGATGGAAAATTGAAACTGACGACCTCCAGTCAAGCACACTTAAAGATATTCTAAAAAGCATAATTAGAAAATTGAAAATGATCACAAAATTGCGTAAGTTGCGGATTTGAGTGAGATAAGACAATGAGGTAAAAGAAGTTAGATCCTTTAATTTCCTATATCGATATATTGATGGTGTTCTCTTCATAAATAATCCTTAATTTGAAGAATGACACTATTTATTTACCAATCAGAAAATAGACTTCTTACACTACTGTCCTGACATTTTAATGCCACACCATTACCAGAAATACACGGTCAAAGGAAGTAAATAGTGTGTCTCATTCGCTGCCTAAAAATTCTTATCGATATCCAGGTTTATTTGAGAAATATTCTGTTAATAACGAACAGTTTATAATTAATTGATGGATTTAAAAAAAATATTGAATAATTAATTTCATTCATTTGATATTTTAATCTATAACTTCCCCGCAAAGTTAAAAAAATTCCTCGTCCTCATTGGTGACCATTACAAATGGCTTTCGGCAATCACTTGAAGTCAATCACAGAAAGGTCAGACTCATGGATGAAACAATTAGCGATCAAAAGTTAAGTCCTCAATTTAATTCATATATGTCCAGTGTGATGGGCGTGTTTTTCAACAAACGGTCGACATTCCAATGGGAATAAATTGTACTCATCTACTCGTTGAGCTATTCCGTCACTGTTATAATGCTGACTTTTATAGCTGATCTAATCCAAAGGAAGAAACATCGTTTGGCCAGTTCGTTTGATCTCAGTTTCCGCTATATAGATGTGGCATTGTCGTTAAACAATCTTAGTTTAAGGGAATTTAAAACATCGAATCAACCCCGAAGAACTTGAGATAAAGGATACTACAGTCACTGCTAAGTCAGCCTCTTATCTTGACCTACACCTAGAGATCGATGAGAAAGAAAAACCATTGACAAAACTATACGACAAACTTTAAGACTTTTCATTCCGTATTGTCAACTTTCCTTTTATGTGTGACAACTTCCCTTCAGTACCTGCTTATGGAGTTCTCATATCACAACTCATACATTATACTAGAGCTTGCCGAAACTGCGCAAACTTTTTTATACCGCGCTAGACTTTTTGCAATTAGGCATTTTGTTCAATTCAGTTTGCTGACGAAATTAAAACTGAATTAAATAATTGAAAATGAACGAAAATGACCACATCGACTTAAAAGTATTTAAACCTGAAGACGCAACACCTAATCGATTTGATCTACTTCCAAAAATTAGCAATCCAAGTAGGACAATAGTCTGCCAGCGGTCAACCTACCGACAAACAAATGGAATTCGTGGACTTCCATCTATGCCCATATGATGAAAAACTCCCATCCTTAATAAAAGATACCACCGATTATTTTCAAAAAATGCAGGCTCTGAATCCTCTTTCTCCCAATACGACCTTGGTTACCACGGACGTTACCACACTCTATACTAACATTCCTCATTCTGAAAAGTGTGGGATTCTCGAGATGTCAAATATCCACCCACTGACTGCCTAGTCACATTGCTCATAATGGTTTAAAAAAGAATAACTTTATTTTTAAAGAACACCATTATTTACAAAAAATTGGTACAGCTTTGGCACTAAATGCATACCATTTAGTCAAGCTGTTAGGCTTAGGCGCGTTTGTTCCAATGGCAAATCTTTAAAGAGACGTTTGGATTAACTATAACAGTTTAGGTAAAAAGCGGTATAAGAACAGCACCATCAAAGAAGATTTCCGAAAAAAATCATATCACCCTAACGAGTAGACTGTTACAGTATAAGGTAGTGAAAAAAATGTAAAAGAACTCCTTGTGTCCTTACATACCACTCTTGTCTATAAAACAGCCAAACGCTTGACCTCTGTCGAGAGAAATTCCACACGACCCAAGATTTTTCCCGACCCACGAATGATTGCTTTCAGAGAGCAAGACAGTTTGCATAATATGTTAGTACGGACAGAACTTTCCAAGCCAAGCACAACTCTAGGCGCAAGTCAATACTGTGGTGACAAAAGAGTGCAAATGTGATTTATATATTTCACTGTCTCGTCTGTGACTCCCAATATGTTGGCGAATCCAAACAACCTTTTCACAAACGTTTACATGAACACATGGGCGACCTTACAAACAAGCTCTTACTTCCAATAAGTCAACATTTGAGGTTACCAAACAACGATTTCAACGATTTCAACAAAATGCAAATCCTAATCTTGGAACAAAATACGATCTGGAGCAATCCACAGAGGTTGAAGCAGGTCGAGTTCTGGATAAAAGAATTAAATTCTTCTATGCTTGTATAGCTTATTTTCTTTTCCTTGTTTGTTTATGTTTGTACAATGTACATATGTTTTACAATCATTTATATACGTCATGGGTATTCCCTTGATGATACAGTGAGTTGTGTTCACGTTATTTACCATCCTACACACTTAGTTTATACCGAGCACTGAAGAAGGTAGTAAGTTGACTGAAAAAGTTTGCTGGTATATGTTATCTTATAACATCTTTATCGGTATCGTTGTACAACCATTTAGACCTATAAACATGTGTTTTTTTTTGTTTGCGCTGTATCGTCGAGTTATATACCATTCGATACCTATATACAATATATATTAAATTCCCAACGATATAAGAACTGTCAAATTTGCGATGCAAATTTTTTTTGTCGTTCCCTCCGCGGGATTCGAACTCGTACCGATGTGACATATATTGCAAGACTGCCTGCACAAAGTCCAGCACCCTAGACCACTCGGTCAGCTTAGCTATATGAAAAAAATAGCTTTCGCTGGTCGGGTCATTCCTCCTCGTAGGGTTAATATAGGACTGTAACTTAGTACACGGTGTATGGTAGTACGGTACAGTTCATCTAGATGTTATGATCAAATTAATGATGCATGTCTCAACAAATCGTCTCAGAATGTTACACTGTTCCATCGGATCAAATTGATACAGGAAAGATAATGTAAACTTATAGAAGGGTCGGAAAAATTCCCAACGATGTTAGAATTGTCAAATTTGCGATGCAAATTTTTTTGTCGTTCCCACTGCGGGATTCGAACACGTACCGTTGTGACATCTATGGCAACATCGCCTGCACAAAGTCCAGCGCCCTACACCACTCGGCCAGCTAGGCTATATAAAATATAGCTTCTTTGGCCGGGTCATTCCTCCATTCACGACCAAGTTATAGTACTTGATTTATGTTATCGATTGCTTCTGGAACAGGGTTATGTTGCTACAAGGTTGAAGTCATCAGTACAGAAGTTTTATGGTCGTCATCATGACCTCGTGGATCGCTATGGTGTATCCATCTGCACCATGAAAACTGATTTATTCAACGGGTTATGGTTTTCCTTTTCTCGTTGTCTACCCCGGACTTGATTTTTATGAGCAACTCGGCGGGGGCTTTTTTTTAGGAAAGCAGAGTATGCTTACCCTACCGGTGCACGTAGTCCATGCTTCCAGTTTTTAGTGGAGTCCGAGCTGTTATTTGCTTTTGTTACTTTGTATGTATGATTTTAGTTACTTTATGTTCTTTGTTGTGTATGTCTGTTTTCCATGTCTGGTCTTTGTCCCTGGATTACATTGTTTGATTACCGCTATAACCTTGGTTCCCTTGATTTCTCTTTTACTTCCTTCATTTCTCCCGCTCAACAGTGTAATGGGGGGTGTGATGAGAAACATGTTTAACATCATTTAAAGGTCAAATCATGGTTGAGCTAATATGCCAAGTTAAGTTTGACCTCGGAATTGTGACGACCTATAAGTCTTTAAATTCAAAGTCTTTGTCATACCAAGAATACAGGGAATGTAAATCAGCAGAACATTTGACCAGCGTTTCTAAACATACCTGTACTAAGAGACAAAATTTCGGTACCATTCTTTCGTATTGACTTCATCATTTCCTTTATTGTCCTTAGATATAAGTATATCAAATTAGAAATATAAGAACGTTACATCAAGTAGGAGGCAAAAAAGGAACATGTCTGGACCTGCGTCATCGGTATTTGTCAGTACATTTATATCTTTAACATACATGAAGTTACTATATCAGTTAAAAAAACACCTAGTCCATGCCCCCGGAGGACGCTTACCCTACCGGTGCACCTGGTCCATGCTCCCAGAGGACGCTTACCCTAACGGTGCACCTGGGCCATGCTCCTAGATGACGCTTACCCTACCGGAGCACCTGGTCCATGCTCCTAGAGGACGCTTACCCTACCGGTACACCTGGTCCATGCTCCCAGAGGACGCTTATCCTACCAGAGTACTTGGTCCATGCTCCCAGTTTTTAGTGAAGTCCGAGTTGCTCATTTATTTTTGTTACTTTGTATATATCATTTCCACTGGAATTTTGGTTCCCTTGATTACTCTAAAGTGTGTAATACAAAGGACATGATGTATTTACTGCTGGCATATACTGCTATTAAATGCTCAATGCTAAAAATGAAACTTCATACTAGATATTTGTCAAATATGTCAATAATGAAATCTGCACATTTATAATAATTGTTCAAAACTTTTTAAGTTAAATTAAAAATTGTAGGTACCCTTCTCAAGATAAAGGCTTTTTTGACATTGGGTTATTCAACATGTCAAATTTGTAGTAGAAAAATAGTACACCATAATATGGGATGAAATCTTTTTTTGAGTTACATAGATTACACCTCTTGACGTGATGGACGGACGGACAGACAGACAGCGATTTCTCAAAAGGAACATCATCTTGGTTCCCATGATTACTCTCTTTAGATCAATAAAGAAACTATCTGTAATACCGGTAAACATTAGTCACACATAATATATTTATAGACTTAAACTTTATAAACCGTAAACTAAAACTGCTAATAAAATAAACTCATTGATCATTCAGTTTGATAGCTTTAAATAGCTACTCCAGTCTACTACCTAATAGTAACCGCTTCCTGCTTCACAGCGAAAATCACTACGCTTGGCTGAAGTTAACGCATAAGCACCGCTATCCGCAAAGCTGTAAATGATGTATTATTTATATTAAGAGCGGCGCTTTGTTCAGGGTGAGACACAGGAAAAATAGCTTTGAAACAGTCATTGCAAAGTTTTGCAATATTCTAATTCTGAATCTTAACTTCAGATACCTTATGTACAGACCTTTGTCCGTTTTAATTGCTAAATCTATGAGACCTATGATTGTCCCTGATGAAACTGTCACGCATAAATCAGTTACATGCCTCTGGAGTGTCATAATTAAACAATAGTGAATATAATACGGCCCAACAGACATCGTTAATGTTGACATATTGGTTATATTTGGTTTGTTCTTATTCCTTTCAAGTTGCATCTGAAAGTAAAATTTATGCATTCCATGTTATCCGGACTTTCTTTTGTGACTATTCCTTTTGACTATTGCCTGAACTTTATCACTTCGGTACTTTATTACCCTTGAAGACAAAAACAATACTAAAAGATTAAGATACAAAGGCAAATATAAAACAGAGCATAAAAATAAACACACACATTAACAAAAAACAACAACTACATAAACAAACAGCAAAAACAATAAAAAAAAAACCCACAAAGTAACAAATATAATTAAAAATCACTATAACTCAAATGCAGTTTTAATCAAGGAAAATGTGTCATATGTATGATATGACGTATGTGTATTTTTCAGTGTCATTTCAAATTGTCTCTATTAAAATGGCTTCTCGAAGTCAATAAGCTGAAAACAGAGCTGGAATTACTAAATATTTAACCAAAAGGGGATAATCACACAGAACTCATAAGATATTTGAAATAAGTAAGTTACAGTAATAATCTTGTATAAAGAGAACAAGATTATCTGTTAAACAGTTTCAGATGTGCAATTATTCCACAGCGATAAAACACAAGTGCACTGAAATTTTCTCGTATGTTCCAAAATTATTGTAGTGTAACCTATACTTAGTATATATCCTGAATTGACAGAAACTTTTACGTGTTAATGATGGCGGTGCTTAATGATCAAGTACGAGTGTCCTTGATATACGTTTATATAGAACTTTACCTGGACGTCTGGTGGTGCATTTTGCATTTAAATATCGTTAATTTTTTGTAAGTCCACCTCAACTGTTGACCACCCAGACGACAGTATACCTGGTATTAGCATGAGAAATCCAGTAAAAGTTGTTGCTATCGACACTTTCTTGATAAGTCTCATTTTCACCTGTCAACAATTTATAAACGACAAACTTAGAATAAAATGTACCCGCATGAACTCGAAGGAGAATCCGGAATTGAAGTGAAAGTACAATCATATATGGATAAAGAGAATATTACGAGACAACTATTTTAAAAAGTAAGGCATTAAGGTAAAATATACATTTGTAGTTGACTTTACAATTTGCAGCAACTGTTCCAACAATGCCTTAGTGCGGCAGAGAAAAAGTGACAATTATTGTAACCTCCCTGTACACAAGTAACATTACATATTCATCCAGATGAATGCACACTCTTTATTTGTTTACAGAATACAAACAGGATACGATTTTTGAATAACCTGTTTTTGTACGAAAAGAGAGGCAGTCATATTTTTGTTTACTTTTTGAACAGGGTTGAAAACGGATGCAAACTTTAGTTTTTGCACTTCGTTTCAGACTCTGTCTGTTGTTCATATTGTTCATATTTGAGCATCTCGGCGGGTGTTTCTAGAAAAGCAGAGGACGCTTACTCTACCGATGCTCGCTGTTTTTAGTGGAGTCCGAGTTGCTCATTTATTTTGGTTACTTTGTATGCATTATTTTAGTTACTTTATGTTCTTTGTTGTGTTTGTCTGTTTTCCATGTCTGGTCTTTGTCCCTGGATTACATCCTGTTGATTTCTGGTAGAATCTTTGTTCCCTTGATAACTCATGGACTACTTAATTCAAGACTGAATTTGGCGGGAAAATATTTTCTGAATTGTACGTTTAACATAAACTTTGCGCTTTTCCCTGACAAGTCGGTATCCTTGTTTTATTTTATTTTAATTTATTTTGAGCGTCGACATAACGGGACATTTGAACATCGAAATATTTAAGTTGTCGACAGACATTTGATTGAAATTTACCTGCGATATTTTTATGAATTCACAAAATATGTTTAAATATTAGTAGTTAGAAAATAAAAGAGTAAGTTTATAAGTTTTATAAAATAGGAAATATATTTTGTTTATTTTTACACCCAAGTAATCCGACCGCTTCATGCTACAGTTCTTTTGAGGTGATCTATAATTACCAATGATTTCTACTATAATCTTTGGCTATTGAAAATGAATTTCTTTTGTGCCATACTCTACATTTGATTAGCCCAGCTCACAATCCTACTTTCTTTCTCTATGAAGCATTGAAGCAAGAAAGAGATAACCCTTCGTCGTTCTTATCCTTTTGTCGATCAAATGACCCATGCTAATGCCCTATTCTTTGAGGCGGAACTTTTTTCTTCTTCTCTCAAATGTTATTCGATGAAATGTCCGTTTTGCTCACTAATTGGTCAAATGAATAAACTAATTTTGACTTTACAATACAATGACATCTCCAGACTGTTGACAAGCGCATTAAATCTGCAGTGGTGTTAAACTAAGCTTTATAAGTCTTTAATCACCCCTTTATAGTAAGGTTGAAAATAAACTGAAACAACGAACAAACACACCGTAAAATTCACTCAATATTATATCCAGTTAAAAATAATACGTCGCTAATTCCAGTGAACTGGATTTGTAGTAGTGACGTCGATTACTGAAAAGGCAAGATTCGATATAGTGTAGTTCTAAAAACGAGTTTTTACGTATGGATGCAATGAATGAAACTCTGACCAGTAAATCGAAATGAAAATGATTAGAAATGATGGAAGAATAGTTGTGGTTTTAATTTGAATTACATCACTGACACTTATTTTTTTTAATCTTTTATTTGCAATATGTAGATTTTTCCAAATCATCAAGTATGTTACTAATATAAACATGATAGATATTGTTGTTAGTTCACAATCTATTTTTAATATTAAAAAATGTCTTTCAATGAATATGCAACATGATAATATTTCAAAGGATAATGTCTGACAAATAGATGTATTTATCAAGTCTAAAGTAAGCTCTTAAGACACAAGTTCATATTTACAAATATGATTTTTATACTATGTTAAAAGTATTGATACATAAATAAACCAAACTAAATTTGTCTAATGTTGTGTCAAGTTAGCTACTCAATATAAAGAATGTTTGACATTATATAATTTAAGGCTATACCTATGAGGGACGGGGTAACTTGTATTGTTATCATTTGACTTCGCCGATAAGGCACTGCTATATGTTGTTATATATGGCTGTTGTTTGGACTAACGGGAATACTTTTTACTTCCTATAACACATAATATGCGTCTACGTTAAGAGTTCAAACTTCATCTGCCATTTCTGAGTACGTAACTTTGAGCCATTAATGTTTCAGAGCATATAAAACGTCCCCAAATCCATTTTTTAAATACTGTATTTTATAAAAAAAAAAAAAAAAAAAAGTGAACTATTCTGCTGTGGATTTTTAAATTATATTTGTATTGTGAACACTCAATATTGAATATTATATTTGCAGTTTTTTTTATCAGCAATACAAAACAAACAGAAAAACGCATATACAAAAAACGACAAAAATCGTGTATTATATTAAGTATTATCTAGAAAAAAGAAAAATAAATCATATCAAAATAAGGAAATAAAAATCAAGCAACTTCTCTAATATGTGATACACCCCAAAAAAGGCTACACATTTTCACATTTGTTATCATGTTGCTTAATGGGTCAATATGATGAAATGTATAATTATTCATTCCAATCTGCCTGCTCTTAGGAGATGATTCACATCGAAAATCCAATGATTGTATTGTATTTCAGGGGCGTTTAAAAACTTATTTTCCTTGATTTTGAATTCTACAGTGCATTCTATATAATTATTTTCTCACAAGAGCAAGGGTTATAATAAATGCCATGTGTAACTTTCTGTTTACTAAAACTTTTAAAACAAAATATCAAAAAAATATGTAGGCTTTCTAACCATGAATCTTACCTGGAGTGCTACATAATTGTTTAAAGATTTTGGGCACACCACAAAATCAAGTTTTAGCAATATACGTGTTTCCACCCTTCCCGGAATCAATCACCATCATTTCATAACTAAACTGCGGTTTCGATTTGATAGTCGTATGTATAATTAACCCCGAGGTCACAAAAAACAAAATAGCTGCAAGCAAACACAACACTGTGGAATATGGCATGCCAATTTGAACGGCTCCTGTCATGTCAAGACCTGAGAGATCCTTTGTTTCCTGTGAGTATTCTGCTAGATATACAACGACGAATAGGAAATTCAAAATTCCTAAAATGACAAAATAAGGATTACATGATAAATCGTTATAAATATGTATAGTTATGCTGAAGTTTTTGTTAGGCGTTGATTGAATTTTTTCTATGTTCTTGTATTAGTATATCATATTGTGCTTTTATAAGCCGAAGCATTTTTTTCCTTTAAAACTAAGTTTTACTGAGGAAGATAAACACAAGTCTTCCTTCTTCATTTCTTGAATCTTGGTTCCCTTGATAACTTTTCTAATACCCTTTAAAATACTTACGGATGAGTCATTTCCGTTTTTAAACTAGCAAACTCGAGATGTAATAGATTAGTTGCTTTCGTGAAAATACCAGATTTATTTCATTTCAAAATCAAAAGATATTTAAATGCGACTCTTTTACTCATCCACATTTACATTTTATTTCGAGTAACATTTATGTATTAAAATAACAAGTTTTATAAAGTTTGCTCTATTAAGTTATTGATTGAAAGCTTCTCCCTATAAGAAAAACAGGATAAAAAAAAATCAGCAATTATCGGCAGCAAAGTGATTGAAACAGCTCAAATTAGCTTAAAAGCATAAATAAATAATAAGCAAAGAACCAAACTAACCACAATGTTTCCAATGTGTGGCAAGAAACATGCGTAATGCGCATGTGATACACCGGTTTCCCATGCGTTTTAAGGTACATGCGTGACACATGTGTGGCATTTTAACCCTAGTATGGTCAACATACCTGATACAATCATACAAGCGCCTCCAGCAAAGCCAAACTTTTTACTTGGATACTTTTTACAGGAGTAAAGCACTAACAACAGAAGGGACACAGCTGATTGTACTAATACTAAAGACGACACTATTATTACTGCAACATACATCAGTTTAACTAAAAAATAAAAGGTACAATACTCAATCAGCAAATATGGGTACATAGTTGTATTAATTGTGAAACATAATCCGTTCATATAGGGACGATGGATACAGTGGATGTCGTAAAACTGGGAGTCAGAGCAGAAAGGCAAAATAATCAGAAAGTAGAAAAAGAGTAATCAAAGGAACCAAGGTTATAGCAGTAATCAAAAGAATGCAATCCAGGGACAAAGACCAGAAAATGGAAAACAAACATACACAACAAAGAACACAAAGTAACTAAAAACATACACACAAAGCAACAAAAGCAAATGTGCAACTCGGACTTCACTAGAATTTGGGAGCATGGACCAGGTGCACCGGTAGAGTAAGCGTCCTCTGCTTTTCTAGAAACACCCGCCGTGTTGGTTGGATGTTATCTTTTGCTTTCAAAACTTAAGAGGGGATGTGAATGATGGAAGGAAATAACCGCCTACTTCACGATCTTTGTAGGTATTGTTCATTCACTTTTATACAGTTTATCAAAATGAAAACAAAAAAAAAATGATGTTACCATCTATCAATTATAGCATGTATAGGGCTAAGTGTTGCCTTTAATTTTTTCTGACAAACTGTTTATCAAAATTAATGAAACATTACGTCATATCCGTTGGTAACGGTGATCATTTTAACAGTCACCCTTGACTTACTTTAAGTTTTGCTGTAATTATTGAAAAATGAACTAAAAAGTTCCTTATTAGTTATTTATGATCCTTCACGACCTCCATTCACGATCAAGTTGTAGTACTTGACTTCTGTTATCGATTTTTTCACCTTCATTTCTCCCGCTTGACAATCTAACGGGGGTGTGATGAGAAACATAATCAACATCATTTAAAGGTCAAATCTTGGTTGAGATAATATGCCAAGTTTAGTGTGACCTCGGACATGTGACATATAAGGCTTTAAATAAGGGTAACAACTAAATTCAAAATTCAAAGCTTCCAATTCAAAGTTTTTCTCATACTACAAAACAAAAGAAACATAAATCGACAAATCATTTTACCAGCGTTTCTAAACATACCTGTACTAAGAGAAAAATTTTCGGCACCATTCTTTCGTATTGACTTCACCATTTCCTTTATTGGCCCTAAATATAAGCATACCAAAATTAGAAATATAAGTATACAAAAATTGGAAATATAAGAACATTACATCAAGCAGCTGGAAAACAAGAAACATGTCTGGATTTGCGTCATCGCTATTTATTTGTCAGCACAATTATATATCTAACATGTACATACATACAGATACACAGCAAGTAAAATAAAAACTTTGGTGCGGGTTACAAATGACATGATGTATTTGCTGATGATGGTATATACTGCTCTAAAATGCCCAGTTAGATAGGTGTCAAATATGTCAATTATGAAAGAGTAATCAAGGGAACTAAGGTTATAGCGGTAATAAAAAGAATGCAATCCAGGGACAAAGACCAGACATTGAAAACAGACACAGACAACAAAAGAACACGAAGTAACTAAAATCATATACACAAAGCAACAAAGCAAATGAGCTACTCGGACTCTACTGGGAGCATGGACCAGGTGCACCGGTAGGGTAAGCGTCCTCTGCTTTTCTAGAAACACCCGTAGAGTTGCTGATAGAAAGTCAAGTCCGGGGTAGGCGAAAGAGGAAAGGAAAGCTATGACGTTGAACAAATCAGTTTTCACGAGTTCATGATGACGACCATAAAACTTCTGTAGTAATGCCTTCAATCTGGTAGCAACATAACCCTGTTCCAGAAGCTTATTTGTTATTTTGAGCGCAATACAAAAAGTCTGCGTAGTTTCGGCAAGCTTCGGCAAGCTCTGGCATAATGTATGAGTTGTGAAAAGAAAACTCCATACGCAGGTGCTGAAGGAATGTTGCCACATATGAAAGGAAAGCTGACAATTTTGAATGAAAAGTCATCACGTTTGTCGTAAAGTTTGGTCAATAGTTTTCTTTTACCATCGATTTCTAAGTGTAGGTCAAGATATGAGGTTGACTTCACTGTGTCTGTAGTATCCTTTATTCCAAGTTCTTTGGGGAAGATGCGATGTATCACATCCTCAAAATTAGGATTGTTTAAAGATAATACGTCATCTATATAGCGGACACTGAGATTAAAGGCTCTAGCTAAACGATATACACAACAAAGAACATGAAGTAACTAAAATCATACATACAAAGTAACAAAAGCAAATGAGCAACTCGGACTTCACTAAAAACTGGGAGCATGGACCAGGTGCACCGGTAGGGTAAGCGTCCTCTGCTTTTCTAGAAACACCCGCCGAGTTGCTCATAAAAAGTCAAGTCCGGGGTAGACAAACGAGGAAAGGAAAACTATGACCCGTTCAATAAATCAGTTTTCATGGTGCAGATGGACACATCACAACGATCCATGAGCTCATGATAAAGTGAAGGAATAGGTCAGCAAGTAGAGGAGCACAATTTGTTCCCATTGGAATGCCGACCGTTTGTTGAAAAACGCGTCCAACACACTGGACAAATATGTTGTCGATTAAAAATTCCAGCAACTTGTAAACATCTTCTGTATATTTGGAAGATGATTTGGTATTCTTTCTTACAAAGGATAAGGAATCGCTACCAAGAACTATATATATTTGTATCTAGGTGTACTATCTTTTTTGAAAAAACGATGTATAATGTTTTTTTTAAGTCGGGATTTTACCTCAGTATGGGGAATAGAAGTATACAGTGTTGAAAAATCATATGTTATAATGCTATTATATTCTGATAATAGTCTTGAATGATTGTCTCCAAAAGATCTTCCGAATTTTTCAGGATCCACATTGAATTAATACCACTACGGTAGTAACAAGTATTGTGGAAGGACTGCAGACCATCTTTGACAGCTGTGAGTATAGAAGTTAAAAGTGTTGGAAGAGGTTTGGTGGTAAATTTTGCAGATCTAGCTATGTAACGTTGTTTGTATGGATTCTTGTGGAGTTTAGGAATCCAGTACATAGACGGTAAATCACAATCATCGTCCTTGGTAGAGAGACCAAAAGAGGATAGCATAGATTTATGGTTTTCCACAATCTCTTCTTTGGAGAGTGTTGTAGCAGTATAGGTCTTATTACTGCTATTATTTTCTACGTCTACCTCTGATAATAAACATTGGATGTAAAACGTTTTGCAGACAAAAAAAATGTTGTTTAGGGCATTGTCTGCTGGTAAGTGACTCATTGACCTACTTAAAACTTTCATTCGTTTCAAAATTAAAAACCTCATGGCCTTTAACCACTCTGACACAGAATCAATGTCTTATTGTTCTCGTTTTATCCATTTTCTTGCGTAGCCTTCCACGCATCCATAAGAACTTTAAAGTTGAAATTCCAATTTATGGAGCGTGGTTCACGGTACTTGGGACCTTTAAAAAGGATATTACGCAGAGATTCGTTTTCGATGATGGATAAATCTCCCGTAACGAAGTGAACGGAAGGACCATATTTGAATGGAGAGTTTTTGCAAGAACAGTCAGGTGGTTTAACCTTGAAATCCTCAATCTGGAGGTTCTGCAATAGCCTTTTATAACTGAAAATTTTGGATGCAATGGGTGAAGTATAGGAATATGAAATAATTGGTATGGATTTGTCTTTGAAATATGGGAAAATGTGCACTTCACCATCAAATACTAGGTCACATTTGTTTCACTTTCGGTTCAAGCGATTATAGAAATATGGAGTTTAATAGTACAATTCCTTGTTTAGATTTAATAAGGAGTATTTAGTGGTGATACCTGTGTTTACTTATTAGATTCATCTTATTTTAAGTGTCTGCAGTGCAATAATTAGTAATATATACGATTTCATGGGGAAAAATGAGTTAAAGCGAGGTACCCCCTTATCTGGGATTATGTGGGGCTGCATATTTGATAGTGGGAGCAAGCCCCTGTGCACGTACTTGCAGACTTGAGTTTGAAAAATTGTAAATTTAAACTGCTAATAGAATAAATTCATTGATCATTCAGTCTGAAAGTTTAAAATAACCATTCCAATATTTCGCCTAACTTATATTCACATGGGGAATCACTACACTGGCTTAAGTTTTTACAAGACGCAAGCAACACTATCAATCAAAAATCCGTAAAGCAATAACCAATGTCTAAATTCATATAAAGGAGCGATGCTTTAAGTTAGTTCGTAGCGAGGCAGAGGTAAAATACAGCTTTGAAATATAGATTGTGACAGTCATTGCAAAGTTTTGAAATAGTCTAAAACTGAACTTAACTTAAGATACGGCAGATGTACAGACCTTTTAATGTGTCAGTTTTAACTGCTAAATCAATGAAACCTATGATAGTCCCTGCTGAAAATGTCAAGCACAAATCAGTTGCATGTCCCTGGAGTGTCATATTTAGACAATAGTGAGTATAATACGGTCCAATAGACATCTTTAATGTTGACATCTTGGGGATATTTGGGTTGTTCTTGTTTCTTTCAAATTGCATCTGAAAGTAAAAATTTTACATTTATGCATACCGTGTTACACGGATTTTCAATTTTTTTAACTATTCATTTTGACTATCGCCTATAGTTTATCAGTTGGAATATTTTGTCATTACCTTTCATTACAAAAGCGATACTATATTAAAAATATATTGTTTTTAATATAGTATATTAAAACTATAAGGTTAAGAGACAAAAGAGAAAACAAAAAATAAACCGACGCATAAACAAAAATGTGGACAAGTTGATTTTTATTAGCTTAATAATAATGTTTTTCGTATATTAATCTATTATTTACAGTGGTCTTTTTTATGTATTTTCTTCACATTGTGCCTTAAATCTGCTCACTGATTGTTATTAGTTAGAATTGTATTATAGATTTATTTGATATGATTTCATATTTTTATACTAATAAATATTACAAGTGTGGACACAGACTGGTATTTCCTAAAGAGCAGATTTTAACATACGTACATATGTGATTGCATTGTCTAGAAAACTCCTCCATTTATTGTTATCAATAACTGAATTATACACATGTTGACAAAATATCCATTAACATATGCTACTTAATACATACTGATATCAATAAATGGGGAATGAACTCCACAATGGCTTACCATAACAATAAGACAAGTCATATACATATTACAATGCTTCTTTCTTGAAGGTGTACTTGCATATGTTGAACTTGCCCATTTCACTTTATGAAGGTTAGCTTGGTAAAATTTGTTGCTCTAATTCTAGACTCTCAGTTTTTTTTTAGATTAACAGAAACCATCAGTGTGGTATCTGTCTTTACGTGTACAATATTTAAGTACGAAGGAGACTAAATTATATTCTTATGTACATGTGCAAACTTTACTTCATTGGCACGAAGTCATAAACAGAAAATGGCTAAATTAAAAATCATATAAAGAGTTGTAAGTACATGCAGTCTAGCATGTACATATATAGCAAAACTAAAACTCATTGGAGCCCCTTGGGAATGTAATTACATGTACACTCTGCTATATGTATAAGGTAGAGTCCCCGAAATTTCAAGTTACAGTAATGGGCAGCTAATGGAACTACCCCAACTTAACAGATTCCTCAATGCCATGTGTTTTGCAACAAAACGTCAAAAAGTTCATATGCATGATATACGCGTACTTGTATGGAACATAAACTCATAAAAGATATGTAAAAGGAAGGTCCTATTTAACCTTGGACCCGAAGTTTTTCCTCCAGCAAAATGTGAAGAAATATGAACCATATTCAACTTAATAAAATGCAATTTTGAAGAAAAAAATGAAGCCAAAGACTAGATGGAAATACTGGTTGTTTATATTTATATTTGATTATAAACACAAATGCCGGGAGTGTGCTCTTAGTCGTGGATAATCTCCTTTTAGGATTCGTCGCTTGGGATATTTTATTTTTTGTTTTGACCAACACTGTCAAAACCAAAAAATATTTCCACCGCCGAATCCCAAAAGTGATTAAGTCTATTACATGTTTAGTCTTTGCAGATTTTGGTTGTTATGGTTTGGTGTCACTATAATTTATTTCAACTTCCGACTCTACAAAATTTTAGAATAGTGATCGGAAACATGACGTAATTTTTTGCACTAGAAAGTGTTGATTTTATCCCAAATAGTATTTCGCTGGGTCAGATTCACCAAATGTTGTAGGCTGTACAGCGTGCAGATCACAAATTGGATCACTAGGTCACGGATCGACATTAAATCACGTGTGATGCTTTTAATGAATTTAATGAATGGACGTGGTCACATGACAACTAAAATCCCCGAATACACCATGACCCACATTCATGGGTATGACTATGCTGGGGGACTGTTTAAACGCTTTGATGCTTCACACCGTCCGTGAGGGATCCTAAATAATAGCCAATGGCTTTAAGAAATCCTAAGTCCGTCATGTATTACAATTACCACATATAAGCGCAAACCGGGTCTAACAGTATTGAGAATATATGTTAGTAAGAAAACGACAATTAAACCAAGTATAGGAACAGTCAGCTGATGGTCTGCGTCACTCATATCGTGCAACTGATTGGCTAACACTGTGTTACGAAAGATTTTAGATAAGCAATACAGACTTTGATATGACTTTTAAGTCTGCGAGTACTTTTCATTTAGACACACTATACATCATGGACCTTTATTCTTTCTGTTCGATTGATTACTTTGTGAACTCCTTTGTGAGTTACTTTTCAATTTTTCTTGGAGGAGACATATTGAATTTCTTGAGTCTCATGTTCATATTGTCAGTGGTCGCGGAAGGTTGTAAAAGCCAAGGGGTGGTGTTGGGAATGGGCTCTCAATATCATTAAAAATGCTCCTTTCGACGTGCGTATCAAACAGCCTCTGACAACTAAGGTCCAACTCCAACCTTCACGACGGATCTACCAACTGGAGGACCTGGTCCAGCCGTTTCGACTGACTAAAGAAGGGGCGAAGGCGAGTCACTGGCGCCTTAAAACGAGATAGCCGCAGAGAGGTGGGGCTCGTAAACCTTGGAGGGTAGCCCATCTAGGAGAAGGAAAACTCTGATCTATAACCTCCGTTTGGAAAGATGGCCTTCTTGTGAAACTTCGTAGATTTGGAGTAAGTGGAAGAATGTACAAATGGACCAACTTATATCTGTACAATAGAAGGGCAAGAGTGCTCGTAGATGGGAAATATGGCCGAAAAAATACTTCTAGAGCAGGTTGTATCACAGTGATGAGTATTGCCACCACTCTCTTCATACTCTATATGAATGACCTATTCCAGAGCTACCAAATGGTGTACAATCAGCACTCTACGCAGATGACTGTGCCCTCTGGTGCTCTGAAGAGTATGCAACTACTGCAAGGTAAAGGATACAAACAGCAATAGATATGGTAGTCAAATGGGCCAATGAGTGGTGTGTTACCATCAATAGAGAGAAAACAACAGCAACCCTCTTCACTCTCTCGCCTAAAACCTAATCTGTCAAACTGGCCATGAATGACATCTATATCACAATGGAAGATCAGCAAACATACCTTGGTGTAACCTTCGATAAATGACTTACATGGAAACAGCATATAATGACAGCAGAAGCCAAAGCCAGATGAAAACTAAACATCATGAGAAAACTTGCTGGCACAAACTGGGATGCTAATGAGAAATTTTAAAATCTGTCTACGAAGGAAATGTACGCCCACATCTACAATATGGCTCTAGTGCTTGGATGACAGCAGCTAAATCTCACCATCAGACTCTAGATAAAGTCCAGAATCAGGCACTCCGCATCATCACAGGAGCCATGAAATCAACACCTATTGTTAGTATAGAGGAAATTACAAACACACCACCATTAAGTAGGAGAAGAGAATGTAAAGCTATGATACAGGCCACCAAATATCAATGCTTACCAAACCATCAAATGCATGATAGACTAAAACAACAATCTATATGCAGAGAAGGAGGACAATGTAACCATTCAGACAACAGCACACAGACGGTTCAGTCGCAAATGCGACAACAAAAGGAGGAGCCGATATCTACATAGAATAGCCAAATGGAGAACAACAGTCAATGGCAATACCAACAGAACTAAATTGCTCCAACTACAAGGCTGAAGAAGAAACACTCGTCCATGCCGTTAATTACATCAAGGAAAACGCAGAAAATATGCAATTAGTATTCCTAACAGATGTCCTCTCCGTAATACAAGCACTGACCAACAACAAACTACCATAACTTGAAAGAGCTATGTATTCCATCAAAAGCCTTAAAACTGCCATACAGTGGATACCTTCAGATTGTGGAATCATCGGAAATGAAAAAAGCAGATAAGCTAGCGAAGGAAGGCGCTCAACAACAGCAAGATGAAAATCCTGTCTGCTACACAGAGATGAAGACGATCATCAAGTCTCTCCACAATACCCATCAGAAGCAAGATAGCTACCATCAACTAAAAAGATCCGAGCAAACTACAATCTTCAGGCTCAGGACGGGAAACAACAGACTCAACCAACATCTGTACAGAGTTTTGAAGGTCATACCATCACCTATGTGTCCCTGTGGAGAAGTAGAGCAGGACACAGAAAACTTTTCGCAGACGTGCAAGTTTTACCAGGCACAGAGAGAGAAGATATGGGATAAACCAACTCCTATTACAGAGAAACTGTATGGACATGTGGAAGACCTACAGAAGATGGCCAGATTTGTTGAGGAGACTGTAATGGCAAACGGCAAGAAGATGATAGTTTCAGCTTCTTATTCTGGTTGTGGATAGTCATATCTAACGGTTAGTTATAGTTCTTTACCATAGTTTTATATTTTGTAGGAAATGAATGCGTAAATTCCTTTCATTGGTATGATAGTTTAGATTCCGAGATATGTTATTGGTGTAATAGTTATAGCACTTAAAATTTATAACTATCTATATCTTTAACTATAGATAAAATCTTAATATACTATTTTGATATTTATACTATTGTTATGTATATACTGAATATCATATGGCAAAATCTGTATCACATGATGTATCAACTCGAGACCCCTATATCACCCCAAGGGCCACAGATATAAGGTATGCGATATAGGTCTAGAGGTGTGATATAGGGTATGCGATAGAGGGTTGATGATATAGGGTTTAAACAAACACTTATATATTTTAATTTAAATATATCATAATACTAATATATTCAACTATAGACATAGAATTATGGAGCCATTATTTTTTATTCAGATCTAGTATGCATTGTCAATTTAGAGAAATGGAGGAAACCAGCTAAGCCCTTGTAATCAGTTTCATGGTAAGCTGTGTTCAGTTTATGCATGCTTGTTTACATGTATATTTTGCTTCTATTGTCTGTGCTTAATATTTGTCTTACGATTTACTTATAATTGTCAATTTAAGTGGCCTGTGTAAAGATCAGTGATATGATATATTATTTATTATATGATTTTGCAAACCAATTCATTACCAGAAGTAGACTTGGTAGTATTGTACATTGAATAGTAGTTTAATATATTAAGAGATAAATAGTCTGTTTCAAACTGAACTGACTTGACAGAATATTTTGGTCTCAGTCTTGTATTCTTTTCCCCATAGGCTTCTACAGTATACCTTAAATTTTCATGATTTTTTTGAAAAAAATAGACAGGGAGTTTAAATCTAGCTTTTGACCATGTTTTTTCAATTAAGGAAATGTCAAAAATAAATTTTAGGTCCATTTAAGAAAAAAGGCACAAACTTTGGTGCACCAGGACAGGTCAAACCAAAAATAGACTTTTTCTACTTTCATTTTTATTTTGAGTTCATAAAATAGACCCCTTTTCTGAAGCATTATTTTTCAAGAAAATACTGTTTTTCCTCAAAAACATTCTTTTGTGTCATATTGATATTTAACCTGTACTTGTGATGAAAAAAGATAGTCATTTGCCAAGATGCAAAAACAGGAAAAGGCAAAAGGAAGTGCACTATATTTTTAGCCTCCATGTTTTGATGTACACCCGCTCAGGAATATGTAATACAAGGCTGATACCTATCACTAATAAAAACTTTTAGATATCTTTAAATGTTGTTGTTTTTCTATAACCGTGTTCGATTTCTAACTTAAATACATAATATCACTGTCCTCCTACTTTCCTGTGAATTTTGTTTCAATTTTCATATAGGTACCCTTTAACTGTATTAAGTCAAATATCTCAAATTTTGCAAAAACAGACAAGTTTTGATAAAAAATACTTTAGTTACCTTTTTTAACATTAAAGGTTGTCTGTATTGATAAGACAAATGCCTTAACTATTCTATGAATACCAAATTGTTTCAAAATCTCAATGTTTTTGGTCCATATTCACAAAAAGTCAAGTTTGGACCCCCTTTTTCAGCCTTAACACAAGGGAGCCTCTTGATAATTTAAAATCTGCTTACTGAAACAGCCAATTGCACAAAGTTGAAGTTCTTGTTTACACAAAGATAAAATAGAGTCAAAATGTATATTTAGCATTATTTTAATAAAAAAGACATCTTAGTTCCCCAAAATGCTGTTTTTCAGTCAAATTTTGTACCCTAGGCATGTATAAATGTACTCGGTAATTGCAAAGGGAGAAATATCTCACAGACACAGATATATATTTTGCAAGAACGGTAAATATCATACACAGAAAACATCAAAAGTTTCTACTTACTTCACACATTATTGAAGAAAATTAACTTTTTATATGTCATTACCACCAATCTTTTATAAGCCACATTAGAATTTGAGTGGAAGTACCATTAGAAATGGTCATTTATGAGATAAAAAATGTTTCATTGGTCAGTTTTCACTTTTAGTGAATCAAATGGCTGTAATACAGCACTTCTTGAGCAGTTAAAGTAGAATGAAAGTGAAAATGTAAAAAAACATTGAAATTTTTATATGTCCTGTGTAACAAGTGCAATTTGACCATTTTCAAGTCTCTACTCCAAGTATTAAAAATGTCAAAAAATCAAAACTGTTTATAATTCAGCAACTTAAGTCACCCTATTTATATCTTATATAGTTGTGTTGAGAAAACTTTTGATAATAACAATTGCAATCCATTAGTCATCTTTTAATCTATAAAAACATTGCTAATTTCAAAATTTAGTAAAAATATGCCATAAAAGTAAAAAATGAGGCCTTGCATCATTTTATTCCATTTAAAGTTGCTTCATCTAGTATAAAATATGATATATTGTTGTTTGAAGGCTTCAAGGGTAATTGAAACTCACTTAAAAAAAATCTCACTTTCCACTGAAACTGTGGTTATCAGGTCTCAGTCATGTATTCTTTTCCCCATAGGCTTCTATAGTATACCTTAAGGATTTTTTAAAAAAATAGACAAGAAGTTTCAATCTAACTTTTGACCATGTTTTTCAATTAAGGAAATGTCAAAAAAATTTTTTTAGATCCGTTTTAGAAAAAAAGGCACGAATTTTGGTACTCCAGGATGAGTCAAACTAAAAAATAAACTTTTTCTACTTTTACTTTTATTTTGAGTTCATAAAATAGACCCCTTTTCTGAAGCATTATTTTTCAAGAAAATACTGTTTTTCCTAAAAAACATTCTTTTGTGTCATATTGATATTTAACCTGTACTTGTGATGAAAAAAGATAGTCATTTGTCAAGAAACAACAACAGGAAAAGGGAAAAAGGAAGCGCACTATATATTTTAGCCTCCATGTTTTTACGTACACCCACTCAGGAATGTGTAATACAAGAATGAATCATGTATAGTCAAAAGTATTATACAAAAAGCAAATGCTAGATTGAAATTTCTTTATAGAAATGGTGAATGTTTATCATTCAGAAAATGCCAGAAAAACTCTAACCATGGCTCTTCTACAATGTTATTTTAACTATGCTTGTTCTTCTTGGTACAGTGATGTAAATAAAACCCTTACGAAAGAACTTCAAGTTATGCAAAACAACAAAACAAAATAATAAGATTTATTAAAGGTTTTGATAATAGGAAGAGAATAGACTATCCAATATTTTAGATACTGGATTTTTAAACATTGAGTTTAGAGTTAAACAAATGTCTCTAAACCACGCACATAGATTATATTATAACAAATGTCTGTTGTATGAAAAATAATTTTGTGAAGATGTCTGATGTCCATACTTATCATACTGGACACAGTGAATGTCATTTTTTTGTTCCATCTGTAAATTGTCATTAATCTAATACTTTTTTATTACAGTGCCATAACAGATTGGAATACTGTGCCGCAGGAATTAAAAAAAGTAAAAAATATTAATAATTTCAAAACTGGAGTTAAAAAGTATCTTTTTGATCAAATGAAGGAAAATTTTACAAGTGATCTCACTAAATAAATTTATCATCAAAGTTTCTATATTTAACTAAGCCTGCCTAAATTTTGTGTCTGTCACATTGTTCATTTTTATTTTTATTCTTTAGCCTTAATTGCTATAAAGGACCCCATTGCCATAAAGGTTTTATGGGACATCCTAGGTTAAACATCAACCTTTTTACATACTTTTATGGCAAAAACTTTGAATTTTAACATTTGGCCTAAATGCATTTTTTGGCTAGGTAATATTTTAAGCATCAATCATGTACAAATCTGAACTCAGTACTGTATGAATGTACTTATGTTATAATATGAATATATTTATATATTGTGATATGAATGAATTTATAATGTATGAATGTAATAGTATAAATGTATGTTGATAAAGCTATCCATATATGGCTATCTATCTAGTAAATACGTGTACTCCGAACTTTTATTTGTAAGTGAATGGTCCTATTTAAATCATCGATAAATTCTCTAAAAACAGTGTTTAATCCCTTTAGTGTCCCAGCATTAAACACCCAGTAGTGTTAGAAACACAAACATTACATTGAAGGTATTTTGGTGTTTGAATATGCAAGTGAGGATCCTTCACAGAGAGTATAGATAGCCAGCGAAAGTTCCATAGAGTTATCCTATTATAAGTATAAAACGCACACCAAGAATAAAATTATGAACCTATACCTGGACTTCTGGTGGTGCTTTCTTCATTTCCATATCGTTCATTTTTTGCAGGTCTATCTCAAATGTTAACCATCCAGGCGAAAGTATACCTGCTAATAGCATGAGAAATCCAGTAGTAGCTGTTAAAATCGACACTTTCTTGATAAGTCTCATTTTTATCTGTAAATGTAAAAGAGACATTTTGTTCATAATTCCGAAATGGGAGTGAAAGTCCGGGTCATGTTTGTTATAATTGATCTAAAATAAAAAGGAATTTTACTTGTCAGCTAGACAACCATAGACCGCATGAATAATATAATTACAATGAAACAATAAAAAATCAGGACACCACAATTGGTGTAAAACATAGACCGCATGATAATATTATTGATAAACTGGCTAATTCGTTATCTCTTTAATTATAGGTCTCTAGTTAAACATACAGGTAAAATATACATAGAATGACAAACACTTCAGCAACCATTCCAACAATGCCTTAAGTACGTCCCTTCAATGTGGAGACATCCAGTTGGTGAAACCCTCCAGTTCGCCCAACTGTTACAGCTCAAATAGGACCAAATTAAACAGAAAAATAGTTAACTTTAGTGTACTTACCTGTACATCATTACACAAGGTAAACTTAGTTTGATGATTTACATATTCAACTGGCAGCGTTTGTAATGTTTATTTATAGTTAGTTGTGAATAATTTTTAAGTGCACATGGCAATTTCCGATTTGTGTAGTATATACGGGTCGTAACTTAAAGGTGTGGTAACAATATATTATTGTTCACAAGCATTGTTGAAATTTCGGATAAGACTTTATTAGAGTTATTTGAAATTCAGTAGTTTATGTTTAAGTTTGAGACTTCCTTCATGCAAGGAGAGTATAAGACATTTATACTGAATTTCGCAGGGATTTTTCCCTTTATTGCAGGGTTGCTCAAGGTGGGGCGCACAGGTGAAGTGGGTTTTTTTAACATAGATAGTTAACTCTATTCAAGCCGATGGGAGTAAAAAAATGTCTTTAAGCTTTTTATTTCCATTGAACGACAATAATTAGTTATTAACTAAATTATCACCTTATCAATAAAAAATCCATATCATATCATATTGCCGAACGCCCTTTTTCTAGAAGGACACCGTAGTTTATTTTGCAAGTTATAATAAAACAGTCCAAAATAGAATAATATAATAACTCATTACAATGAAACATTAAAAGAAAATCAGGACACCACAATCGTGTGTAAAACCAAAAGAAACTTAAACGGTGCCCCCTGCCAGGAAAAACCAACCAACCCCTGTTACCAAATTGTGGAAAGAAAATGTTAGAAACCTGTGTCCAAACCCCAATGGTCGGAAATACTTTGGATAGTATTTTTTTGTTTAAATATGACATCAAGAGGAAATAAATTTTCAAAACATAGAACAAAAAACATTGAAACTTGACACTACGACTGTCAGGGAGAAAGTGACTAATTCCTTGAGTCACATGACAAATCAGACTCACCTTAGTACAAATATTTCCTGTTATTCGATGAAACGCGGGAAAATTTCAGTATTAACTATACTAAGAGTAATCAAGGGAACCAAGTTTAATCAAAAGAATGTAATCCAGGGACAAAGACCAGATATGGAAAACAGACATATACAACAAAGAACATAAAGTAACTAAAATCATACATACAAAGTAACAAAAGCAAATTCATCTCTTTTTCAGTGAAAAGAAAAACAATAATATCATATTGATATATGCCAAGACAGCTAGAGAAAAAAACAAAGAAGTCAAGAAAAAAAGATTCATAAACCTAAAGACTGATAATCTCTTTTCGAAAGTATAATCTATACATCCATCTTTGCCCCAATCGGAACTCTGACGTTTGAACGAGCAACCATTGTAGCACCACCTGAGCGTAAGAATATGTAAACCTAAGTTCAAAGACGGAGCTATAGTTTTCAACCTTTTCAAAATGTTCTCTCTAGCAGCTGTGTAACTCATTTTCTTATTTTTATGAATAAATTTGTCAACACCTTTATGTCTGTATATGGGTTTAAAAATATATAAAAGTGATGTAACGCTTAAAAATAGCGACCGAACTTGCTATGGTATTTTCCTTAGATAAAAGAATTTCATTTCCTTTTCTGTACTGATCTATTTTTAGACTGAATTGTAGTGTTTTTTAAATGATCATCTGTGACAAAAATCTCACTACATCTTAAAAAACTGATTTCATCAAAAGGTAAAAAGCCTGAAAACTGAGCACAATCATCACTAAATCTCTTATCACTAACAGATCATTTGAATGACCAAATTTCGAAAATAAATCTAAGAAAATATCACAGGTTACTGGTTTACTTTTACTAACTGATTTGCCATTTAACCTTTCAATTCAAAATGAGCTCTGGTAACTTAAGAAAATACCACAGGTTACTGGTTTACTTTTACTAACTGATTTGCCATTTAACCTTTCAATTCAAAGTGGGGTCTGGTAACTCATTTAATTCATGTACCCATTTTAAAACAGTATTAATTACATTTGAGGAACATTGTTTATCAACTTTAAAAATGGGTAATATAAAGCGCAACATGGATGGGATCCACCGGTAAAGCACTAAAACCCTGTATTGTAATAAATTCGGACCACTTGTTGACACTGGAAAAAGTATTGCTTGTTAGTATTTAAACTCTATCAGGTATTTGGACATCTTGATGGTCACCTGAAATAAGTCATGATTACACTTAACACCACTAGAAATAAGTGCTGTCTCCAAATACTGTTCAAGTCCTAATCATGCAAGTAAAACAAATAATCTAATCAAATACTATCTTTAAAGCAATCATTGTAACACGCTTTAAACTATCAACAATTATGCCATTTTTGCCAGTACCCTTTACAGTGTGGTACCTAGGTAAAGTGTAAATGTCTTGAACAAATAAAACAAACTCGCCTTTTGTCTTAATAAGAGGCCCCTTACCCCAAAACTGATTTGAAGCATCCACTGCTTCTGTACCTGGGTACCATATCTTACTGTTGAAACGCTGTAATCGATTGTTATTATTTGTTGCAAATCTGTCTATAGTGCATATTCCCCATATTTTGTTAACAAACAAAATTTTGAATAAAAGATACTCCAATCGTCATGATCTAAAGGCCTACTCAACGCAGCATTTTCACAACTTTAAATTCTCAGATTGCGATAGTTTATGTCGACAGATATCATAACTTTTACGACCAGTTGTGATAATACATGTACATCACAATTTGCCGTGATATGAAGCAATGAAAATGTAAAAAGTGACCCAAATGCGTTTCCATAGATTTCAAATTATATCTGTAAATGAAATATCCTTTAATCTCTCTAGCTAGACTACCATCCTAATACTTAAATTTTAACTTAAATAAGTTAGGATTAATGTGTCTACAATCAAAAACGTGTCTTACTAGGTTTACCTGACTTGTTATGGGCTACTGTCAATGGATAAACGACGTTTGCATTTACATAAACCTCTTTTACACAATCTTTGTTCAGTAAACAAGTTATCTCAGAACAAACAAAATCATGTTCTTAAAACTTATCGTTTTTTTATATATGTTTTGCTTTAGACTCAGTTTTAAATGGTATTCTGGATTCTATAATACTCATTATATGTACATGTATTGATTATTCCTGATTAATTTTATATTATGTAAGTTGATGTCCGATGAGTCCAAATCAGAATGAACTTAGACATCACTTTTATACTGTGTCGAAACTGGTTTTCGTTCCCTTTGCATTGAAACTTAAAATTATCAGATACAATTTCCTCAAATATCGCAAGTTGAGCGTCGGACAACTCTATGATTGTTTTAAGTTAGATTGTAAATTGTTCAGTCTGGAGTCAATCAGTTTTGCCATGCTATTTAATAAATTATGCTTTGGTATTAGATACTGTACCAGCATTTTCAAATTCGCCCGCAATGGCTCGACGAACTTATCCCGATGTCAATCTTGATATTACGACTGTCACTAAATCTTTGAGTCACATGACAACTCAGACGCACAAATAAATACAAATATTTCCCGCTATTCGATGAAACGCAGGAAAATTTCAATAATGCGTGTGCAATGATCTATGATTTTAAAACCAATGAATGAAAATCTGATAACTTACTCGAAAGAAAGAAAGAAAAATATAGAATAATAATGTATCCAATTTCAATTTAGTATACATGCAAGTATTTGCTGATATGAATCAAGTTGATTGCGTAAATTTCACCAAGTCATAGTCGTTTTTTGTTTTTTTTTTTAAATCCATGCAGTTTGCTAGTAAATTTTTTTAAGCCAGAGAATCTTTGATCTCTTCGAAGTTAGCTACAAATCAATCCACACCAATCTAAATCATCATTATTTCAAGGATCCGGCTGACCCGCGGAAAGACTGGAGAATGTAATAAACAGTTCATTTTCATATAAGAGTAATCAAGAGAACCAAGGTTATAGCGGTAATCAAAAGAATGTAATCCAGGGACAAAGACCAGACATGGAAAACAGACATACACAACAAAGAACATAAAGTAACTAAAATCATACATACAAAGTAACAAAAGTAAATGAGCAACTCGGACTCCACTATAAACGCTGCCTTTTGTGTAGTTACCCATTTGTTTCGAATAGATTTTTCTTTTATAAGCAATATGAACCTTCCATTTGAAGACGCATACAGTGCATAATGATTAATTCGTATTTTACTACTACAAATTTATTTCTTTTCACTTTCAAAATGTATAGGTAGAAATGCGCCACTGACAAGCAATGCTTTTGATTTATTTAAAGTATCTTTACTACTTGCCACTTGCGACATTGAAGACTTCATTCTTTCGATTAACATCTTTGGTTTATGTTTTCGTGTGACTGCTGTTTAAATATTATTATTAAGTATTAGATAATGGGGAAAAATTCATTTTTTTAGTGGAGGGGTGAATTTTATTTGTCTCCAAAAATTTGAACATTTATTTATCTCGGGGCCCCCTCGGTATTAAAATGGTTGATGCCTTATGGTTTATAGACTTCAGTGACGAACAGTTGTAGACACAAAAGTAGCGATCCTTGACTATCCTTGATGCATCTTTTAGAATAGTATGTCGGTATAATTTTGCTTTTTATCGTTTAAACTTAAACAATGTTCTATGTATAGAAACACCATTTCTGCATCCCGACTGGAAAAATACTGATGTGTTATAATCTAAAGCATTTAAAAATCATAAGTAAATGAAAATTTTTTACTGCAGTGACGATCTATTTTCTAAATTTAGTACTTGTTTTTAAATCAGGTAAGTAAATATTTTTCAAAGTTCTTACAGATAATTTATAACTCCCGACAATACATTAATACAATCAATGACGGACCCAGAAAGAAACGTGAGGTGGTTCCAAATGGGGACTGCAGGGCCGTTTTCTGAATGGGGGCGCGAGCGAACTGATCAGTGAAACGCAGTTTTACTTGGTTATCTGGTGTGATTTCTTATTTTGCAGGCTAAGATGTGAATACATTTTTCAAGAGTGGGGGAGGGGTTGCGACCGCACCCATCGCACCCCCTGGCTACGGTCTTGGACTGCCGGCTTAAAATACTAGTATGCTATCGACATCATTCAATGTAATGAAGTTTAGATTACAACATACATGTACAAGGCATAAGATGTTACATGCTAAAAAGATATCGTATTCTATATAGTACACTCGTTGTGTGAAACATAAATTTACATATGCATGAAGGACTTTTGATGCGATAATGTGTAAAACTGGTCTTGTAAAGTCAATTGCAATGCATTTAAGTACTATTCAAAGAATGGGCTGCACAACATTTTTCTCAATTTGCTCTTTTTTGCCTCAAATATATTCAAAACCACCGAAAAACAATCTAACTTAACCTTGAAGCATCTGTTATGTAGATATTTTTACTGCTGATATAGGGAAACAGTGTGGAAAATTTTCTTGCCATATTTCACAGTGCATTTTAACCAATTTGACCATTCAATATCTTTGAAAGAAGAACAATTTTACACACACTTTGATTGGTAATTCTGGATGTTATGAGGTAAAAATATTTGGGTAATGCAATAAATTGTGGACGTTTTTTTCTTTATGTGCCACACTTCATTCACATTTTGCCTGATTCTTAGACAGAGAAGTACTTTTAAATAAGTTATTACAATGGAACTTTAGTTGCATATATTGAGAAAGGATCCATTTAAAAATAAGGTTCGGTAAAAGGCGATTGGACCACCCCTTGCATCCGCCACTTTCAATGTTTCCATTTTTTATACCTTGTTACGTTTCTGCGCACACATACGTTAGGAAACTTTGTGCACTGTCCGCGCTGAACGCAACAATTGGTAGCGCATGGCAACGTCTGAACTTTGTCAGTTTCATTGATCAAGATGGGCGCGCTTTTAATTAAGGCCGACTGTACCGGTTGTTGTGAGAGGAGAAACAAGGGAAAGGTTGCACCCGTTGTACCAGTTATTTGTCCCGCTAAAGAAGTTATAAATGAACTAGAAAGGATGGGACTTATAGTAACAAATAACGCTGGAACAGCAATGGGACTGTCTTACGAGATATTCCCAGACGGAAGAATAACCCAAAGACCTAGACGTCTTTCTTCTCTACAGAGGCGTGATAATAGGGTGAACCCTACAACTGACGAAGGTTTGTATTTTTAAAATGTTTGAAGATTATTTTCTACTCGAAGAAAAGTGTAGCTACATGTTCTTATAATGGTTTGGCCCTGCTACATCGTATTTGGTGCTATTTGATGTTTCGAACAGCACTATGTGTTACTCTTAAACCGGGAAATGCTCTATTTAGAGTTTATCTGTGCTTTTTATTTCAAATACCTATTTTTTTTTTGTTATCGAAATCTTCTTATGTTGAAAAATCTAATTAATTCTTTGTGTGTGTGTGTGTGTGCGTGTGTTGATAATAACTTTCAAACAATGTTTTATTTTGGTTACGTAGCCATATGTTACAAACCATATGCTTCTATTTCTGGTCCTTGCGCCGCAAATATTGAAAAAAAAATACTGTTGTCTGATAACATCGTTGTATGTTTATCATGCCAGTGAGCAATTATCCCAAAAATAACAGTGGATTTACCATGGGAGATAGTCCAGACTGAAGTATTTTTTTTAGTTTCGGGGAATCCAGGTTTAATGATAAACAAAAACCCACTTCACTTTTCACCCGTTTTTGTCATGAAATTCCCACTTTTCTAGCGTATTTGTGTCTATTTTGACCATGTTTATCAAATCATGTTTGAAAAGAAGTATTTACGGGGTCTTTGTAATATTGCAGTTGGTCGTGATATAAGAGAGAAATATTTGAAGGCAGACGCCAGGAGACAATACCAACTATTTGGAAAAGGTAAGAACAATTTCTCAAAGAAATTTCGCTTTTAAAAAGGAATGGGTGAACCGAACTTGCAATGCTACATTGATAAATAATCAGTGCCAGCTTTAACTTTTTTTGCGTAATTACATAAATTTGCCACTGTATATCAAACTTTATAGCAAAATCATTTCTAATATTTATAGGTAAACTCGGACGAAGTTTCCAAGAAAGAAGGCAAGCCGTTTTGAATAGACGAGAAGAAAGGCTAAAACGAAAAATAAGAGAGACCGAAGATCAACTGAAAAAAGAATACAAAGAAAAGATGAGCACCGCACCATAAATGTGAATTAAAGTTGTGGAAATATGTAAAACATTCTGGGAAACAATGTATTCATGTTAAATAAAACAATATATAATTTATACAGTTGTATTCATGTTAAATAAAACTATATATAATTCATACAGTTGATTAAAAAGTTTGAAAAGCAATGGGTACGTTTTTATTTGTAAAAAAAAAAAAATGAATTTGAGGCTCTAATTACTTGAACCGATCTAAGCGATGTCATCAATTACACTCTGTTATGATTTGTTAACACTGGCTAGAATTATCTGGAAATGTACATACATGACTATCACCCGGTACGATTGAGTGCGGAACTATACACTGTAGATTAATTGATTGATAACAAATAAATCACGGAAGCTCCATTTTGTTCATTGTTTTACCACGCTATGGCCATTTATGTTGCATTATTTTACCACAAGCGATAGCGAGGGGTTAAATAACCACATAAATGGCCAGTCCGTGGTAAAAAAAGATAGAGTTTCCGATATTTATTTCGATTCTAATAGGACTAGTTTCTTAATATTTTTGAATACAGTGGCCGTGGTCTAAAGAGCTCTAAAGTATGTCATTAAAATTATGGTTTAAAATCCTTAAGCAGATACTTCATGCATTTCCTGACGAGAACAATCGACCAATCGAGCAGTCCCTGCATTGTTCTAGTCCGACACACTGAGTCGGATCTCTAATGTGCTTAAGAGTACCAACAGCCCTAAGGTAGGCTGCCTCCCTACTCAGACTTGTTATTCCGACTGCAAGCCCAACAGTCGTCACTTTATCCCCTTATCACGTGCTTGCTGAAGAGGCAGTGACTACCAAGGGTCTGTCACAAATATGGTTGATGACCAATGTCGACCGAGTTACATACTGTACATAGAATACTGATTTGTGGCAGAGAAACAGTCTGAGATAAACTATATGTAATATTGCAAAGTTTGTTTCATTGAGATGCAATTTTAATACCCGTCATTGTAGTAGAAATGGCCGCCACTCGAGAACGGAAAATAAAGACACTTCTGAAAATAGAACATTATTTTTCAACATTAACGGAAAAGGTTCCGCAACCAAAATGACCGGTCACTTGAAAAACCAAAAAAAAATAATGATAATAATAATAAAAATTAAAAATAAAATAAAATAAAATAAATAAATAAGTAAATAATAATTAAAATTCGAAAGCAAATGACTAAATACTTTTCAACTTTTTGAAATAGTAATCAAGGGAACCAAGATTCAAGCGGTAATAAAAAGAATGTAATCCAGGGACAAAGACCAGACATGGAAAACAGACATGCACAACAAAGAACATAAAGTAACTAAGATAATTTGAACGTACAGCCGCCGTATATCTCGAGGGCTATGTGAGCCATACTGCCATCACTTGGCGCCCGTCGTCGTTGACAATATTTCAAAACTCTTCTTCTCCCAATTACAACCAAACTTGGTATGAATGTTCTTAATATCGTATTCTGCATAGAACTGATGTAGAGATTTTGATCCGTCGAAAAAAACATGGCCGTCGTTACTGAAGATAGAACATAGGGGTCAGACAGTAGTTTTTGCATGCATCTCCAAAACTATCAGGTTTAGCCTACTTCCTACATGAAGTAAAAATAGTCAGCATGGTGAAATCTATCTGTGGTCAAATTTTCAGGTAAATTAGTCTTTTAAGGTCTCACTAACCACTTCTAAAGTTTTACTGTGAATTCCCAGGACAAATGACACCTTAAAAGTTGTATACCATTGTAAAACTTGCAAAATAAGGCTTTCAAAATCATTATGCTGATGGTACGATGATCGTTGAAATTCTTCACAAAGTTTACTTGAATAAATTAAGGCTAGAAACCACTAATTCCACTTCCCATAGGCTTCTATGCTAATTTCACAATATTCAATGGCTTCTCTGGACTTTACCTTAACTTTAACCTGCAGAGGACTATATATCAGCATGATTCTACATATGTCAGCTCACAATCCTCAGAATGGCATGTGGGGTTAGCAGACTTGCAGTGCAGTACTGGTCACCGGAAGTGAAGGGTCTATAAATAGCATGGGAAATCCCTGTGTTTTCACAAGATAGGGGTATATGTAGAAACTATTATGGAGATTAGGCTTCACATCACAAGAGGCAAAATGCACCTATAAAATGTTTGTCCTTTCAGAAACTGTTTAATTTTTTTTAAATAAGATGAGAACTTTTTTCACAGCACCATGAGGAACAGGGGTAATTTCTGCGTAGGACTATTTTTGCGTACGTTCCAAATGCTCATTGGTTGAATTGGTGGTCTGTAACCTAAATAATACTGAAAATCCGTATTTTGACCTTTTCTGCTAACTGACGGCATGGAGGCAACTTACTCACACATGTAAACAATATTCATACACTTACGTAGTAAATTAAAAATATGATTTTAAAGTACACATTTTCAGCTTTATTTTGACTACTTTTGATCAGAGTACACACAAATAATGTACTTACAATGCATATTTCTAGGTTCAGTGTGTTTTTGGTACTACATAAAGGGGGGAGGGGGGCGTAGCATTGACCAGGAAGTAATGAGACCTAATCGATGTTGGAGTTATTGTCCTTTTCTCAACGTTTGTTCCCATTGTTATAACTTTTGAAAAAAAAATTCTCCTCAGAAAGTACTGAACATAATTTAATGAACATGAATATAATTGTGCCTTAGGAATTTTTATTGTTAAAAAAAACATGGCCGCTTTTACAAAAATAGTATGTTGCTTACCGGGCCGGGTGAGCAATTCAGGCACTTTAGAGCCTTTAGTTCATTTTTGGTTGGATTTCTCTGCCTGCGTCATTCAATAAGATTTCGAATATCTTTTACAATTCTCCAGTTATAAGGGGTCAAAAGGGACCACCCCCCAAATAATTGACTTTTATATTTTTATTTAAATTTGTAATTGTACTTCAAATTTTGTGCTCTATTGTGTCCAAACTGGTTGTTGTGTCCATAATGAGTAGTAAGTCCCTATGTTTTAGTGTGTCTGTAACTAATATTGTGTCAACACTTGTCTGAAGTTTTCAGGGTTTGACCACTGTGGTTGTATCATGTTGCAGTCTGCAAAGCTCTAATTTTTTAAGTACCGGTAGTAATTTTTTTTAAAAATTCAGATAACAATCCTTTAAAACCCTCTTAAGCCACAAAGGGGAAAGAAAACAATGTATCAAATACACAGTTAGATTTTCATTTTTTATTCAATATATAATTTATAATTAACATAATATAGATTGTAATAAAAACAATTATGATTACAATACAATGTACATCATTAAAAAACATATTACTAATTACTCATTTATAGTAAAAAAAAATAACCATGCACAAACAATTTACAACAGAACCATTTTATCAATTGAAACATGTATTCACAAGTTCACAACCTTTCATACAGAATAATATTATCTTATGATCCATGAAACTAATAAAGAAATAATTAATGCATTTTTCTCATCTTTATACAGGAGAATGCAATTTAGAAGTTTGCAACATTCATGGAAATCCAAAAAACTAAATAGTATCAACCAATAGAAAACTCAGGAATCACATCTTGGTTTTGTCCATATCACAAGAAATGTAATTACAAAATCCATAACTGGAATAAAAAGGACCATGCATCATTTTTCATATTCTAGCTAAACATCCCATACAAGACAAAAGTGTTTTCCAAATGCCAAAAAGTAGCCCACTGAAAAGTGGCAACATCAATTATTGATATTTTAATCCCACTGTCATAGTACGGTTTGTAAATCTTGTTCTAGTTTCGGTTTCCCTTCCATAATTTCCGACGTAGAACGTATTGAAATTCGAAGATCGATCTGCATTATATTGTTTACCTCCAGGAAATCATAGTGCTGCATCACAATGCAAAATTTTCTATTTAATGCTTTTCTAAACATTTTTGTAGAACTAGGTATTTGTCATTTTTTATAAGTATTTTTACACAGAATGATATTTTGCTTTTTATATTTAACTCAATGGTATATCAACGACGAATCTCCATGCATTTGACTGGTAGACGAGGACCCATTCTAATGGAACCATGTGACGAGACTTACATATCCTATTGAGTAATGACCCCTGATTTCAATTTTCCTTCTTAAAATTACTAAAATGAGAATCTAGTTTTGTGATACTTTCAATATCAGCTAACCAGTAACATGATGTAGAATGTAATATCACTAACAACTTATGATATTGTCATGTAATAAAATACTTCATTTGTTGAAAGTTTCTGCATCTTCAAATGTTCATTTATACCTATTATGTAATGAAAGACAAAATGGTAAAATTTCCTTACATCCTATCATGTTTAATCATACCTGTTAAGTCTCCCACATTAGGGCGGAGACTCCAACAAAATCAATGCAAAATTTAGATTCTACCACATAGATTTGTGGAAGGTTTTTGGTTAAAATGACAATCTTTTTTGTGAAAATACCATATAATTGAATTTTACATTAACAATTTGCTTTTGCATAAAAAACTCAGACACAAGAGATTCTCCTACATAAAATGTTCCTAAGGTGAACGGGTATGTACAGTTAAGATAATGCTATTAGCACTCACTGAAGTGGGAATAGACGACTTTTTTCTTTGGATGTTTGCTGCACTCCATAATAAATTTAGATGTAGATGAAGTTGTTTCCACATGTTAAGGACTACTGTACAATTTGCTAACTTTGCCATGTAGAGATGACAAGTTCACCTCGGTATGCATGTAGCCAAAAATAGCTTTAATATTTTTAGTGTTAATTTTTCAACTTTTAACAAAAGGCAAAATTCACATTCCATTTAGAGTATGTATAATAGTATATAATTAATCATTGCTTGTGACAGATTCAGTCTCTGTATCATCTTCACATGCTTCATCTTCTTCCTGCGCCTCCATTTGTCTTGCTATCAAGATTTCATAGTCAGCATTGTTTGAATTCTTTGATCTAGGAGTATTTACTTTGCTTTGCAAGTTTTTAAAAGGCTCCGATGGAATTTGACTATCCTTATGAGAATATCCGAAATGTGAAACACCAGGAGAGGCAGGACTAGCAGGGAGGCCCCCAGCTTGTCGAGACATGGGGCTCGAACTCCTAGCAGGACTAGATGCTGGTCTTCCTCCAGAAGTACTCCTTTTTGTACTCCCTCCTAAAGTAGGAATTTGAGTTTTTCTAGAGATCCGATTTTGAAGAGGTTGACATTTTTGGAATGCCATTATACAGTGTAGGTTACCACCTGTCTTTTTCGTGTTACGTTTTTGAGGTCCTTTGTCCAACCTTCTTATGTCTATATAATCTGGATTGATCGTGTTCAGATCTGCTGATATGTCTTCCCATCTAAAAAAAAATAAATTAAATAAGGCAAACTTCAACACAGTCATGTTAGAGGCACTTCCCCCATATAACATGGTAGGACATGTCGATGGAATAGGTACCATTTTCCAGCTTGCAAATATACGATTAAGAAGGAGAAAATTAGAAAACAAACATAATTATATGATGTCAATTAAGTTTACACTATATGGACAGTCCATTTAACACAGCTGCTGATGGACGAGTTGAAAAACTGTTATTTGTCCAACTACTGTCAGTTTAAAGACAGGCATCTGACTTTCCAGTTGGAGGTTACTTGACATGGCACTACAATCTCAATTTATTATCTTTTATGAATATTGTCATCATATGTCCTAGTGTATCATAATCAAGGGAACAATCCTTATATGGGATTAGGTCTCTTTTTTCTGACAAACTATATGAAAAGTTCTACTTTGTTTCAAAAGCAAAATATATGAATAAGGTGGGGTTACAAAATCCAAGTGTCACCCCCTTTCAAAAAAGTATTAAAGTGCCTCCCCTTACCCAAGAATTAAATAGAAAATCAGCTTGCTTTAATACTTGTACTGGAACCAAACAGCGTAAGAACATCACAATTTATGTGACGTAATGTAACAGAGAGCAGACCTCGACAATCCTAGACAACTGGTTTGAATGTATTTTGAATTTTTATTTCAAGGCAGGCAGAGTTGAAATTATAGCCCGCCCAACCGCCCGAGACTGCCTGTTTTATGATCGGGTGGCCAAATATTAAATTTTAACAGCCCGGTGGTTGTGCTATTTTAACAGGTTAATGGGAATACCGTTTTCTATTTTAGTAACAAGTTCTCAGTTTTACCTCATTCATAATGGAACTTAAGAATCAAACCAATCAATTAATGTTACATTATCACATGTTTTGACTTGATCTCTGTAGGGAGCATGATAAACCCTTGTATGTGTCAAATCAAATCCCACTGGCTGATTTTCATTAAATCAAACAATAGCGATCGCGCTTATTAAACAAAAATATTGACGGAAAGGGAAAAAACGTATTTGTAGAAGTTGTGTCTTTATGACAAAATTTTGAACTTCCCTCCCCCCAAAAAGCAATTTTGATTCCAAGGAAATGAATAAATTGTATGATCAGTCTAAGCCAAAACGATTAACTGATCCAAGCTTTAAAACGGAGTTTTGAATGGTTAATTTGCGACGACTTGCATGGAAAGTTATATTGTCAACTATGCCGTTCAGCTGTCTGAAGATGAGTCTGAGGATATTGACAGTAACTGAGTTTTTCATTTTGTTTAAAAGTAAAGTAACAATAAATGGAATCAAAATTTAATTTTTATTTACTTAAAGCAGAACTTTTCAGATTGCATACTGAATGACATTGTACACCAAAAATCAACCCGCTAAATATGAAATGCTCTTTAAAATCACCAGTAGTGTCTCAATTACATATGCACTTGTTGCAGTGCGTTTTCATCAAGTGACAAATCCTAAGTCATACATATTAAAGAACATCCTTACGTTTATCAATTATTCTTTTTTGTCATGCTAACATTTTAAACATCAGAATAAATTAGAATCTGAAAAGGAAAATTGATTGGCATTTTATTGCATAAATTTTCAGGGCTGGTAAATTTTAATCAGGACAGGTAACTTTTTGATGTAGCTAGCCCTGTGGTCTGGTAGATATTTTCTATGAGTTTCCTACCCCGTTCAAGGTCTTCAAATGCTCACATTTTTTATTGTTGTCATAGAGAAAATCTTAAAAGAAAAGCCAACATAGATACATGCATAAGAAAAACATTCCACTCAATTTATCACTTAAGAAAACCACTTCTACATTGGCCATTAGAAATAATGATCCAGACCTTTGAATAAAGAACTCCAAATGGTAAAAAATACCAAAAGGAATTTTTGTTATCATAAATAAACTCAAGTTAATGGGGCACTACTGACAATGACAATAAGGATGACAGGGTGATACCATTATATGCCTGGAAACATTTTTTGAGTTAGTTTAAAAATTAGATTCATAAAAAATTACTGGTTTAACAGTACATTTGTCCCATTTCTATTCATTTATTATAAAATTTCGCACCTTTTACAGTGAATGCATGGATGTCGTCTACTGGGGTCACCAATCAGTACCCAGGTATTGTACTCTTCATCAGGAAGATCAACACTACAATATAAAAACAAGTAACGATCTCTTATAATTTCATGACATTTGGTCCACTACAACTGAAGATACTGCACAGAAGTGAAAAAATTAACAACAATGAAAAAGACAATGATGCCAGCAACATCATACGACCACAATATTTTGAAGTCGTATAACAATATTTCATTGTTTTGCTTGACGGATCACAGTTTAGCATCTTCTGACAATAAAACATGTTAAACAGTGTGACTGACAAGCTTTGTACTATACTGACAGTCACACTGTTCAACAACTTGATCACTGATGGGGATCAACATACACACAAATGAAGTAATCAAAAATCAATCAATCCTTTTCTGAATTAGCATTTTCAGGCTATTGTTTCTTGTTACATGCATTCAAACACAAATTTTTTGACGAAAGAAAAACTGTATTCCAACTATGTACCAAAATTCTACTTAAAATATTTTTATCAACAGGAATGCCTAACCTACAGGTCTGACATTAATACTGACTTCTATAGTGAAGAGTGTGAATTTGACATGTTTTGTATGTATTGTATTATGTTTACAGTGATGTGTACTGATGATCTTACTTATTGTATCAGAATTATTGATTACCTAATCAAATACTTATTTTAACTTGTTTGTGTTAATTGATTAATGTTTCATAATTATAGTGAATTTGATTTGATTAAAACATTGAATGAAACATGTGTTTATTTTTGTTTATTTTGATATGTAAATTAAGGTTATGACCTTAAGTTGGGGGTGAACTTGTTATTTGTTAACTTAAGCACTGAAGGTCAGTTTGGGTTATTCTATTCATGTTCATTGATTGTTTAAACCTGGTGGTCATTTCTTTTGTTCTTTTGATATTGGACTTTTGATATTGCTATTGAGGGAGACGGAAGACGGGAGACATGTTAAATTTTATGTTGGTCTGAAACTATTTGGTGAATCCATTCAACTCTGTTCAGCTATAATTTATTTCTGGTATCACCATGTTTCTAATGCAAGGTATCTATGGTTATTTTATCACTTTATTGTTCTTTACTTCATATCTACAGTACATCTGAGTTGAGTGACTGATTGATTGACTCACTGAATGATAAAACGTATAAATTACTAAAATGATTTAAAACTAATATAAGTAATTAACTTGACAGATAATATTTAAAACCGTAAAGTAATGAATATTGATGAAATGAAAACTGCAAGCTGGCTAAAATACAATTTAATACCGGTTCATATGATTGATGTGTGATTGTGCGATTTTAGCACAAATAGTTACAATCATTATTTTGTATTCAGGTATAACCATGTTATGATGTATGCCATGTTCGATGACGATCTTGTAATATGATATACTAATCCTGAGAGGATGGTTCATGCTCTTTACACCTCAGTGTGAGATAAGCATCAAGTTTGTTTTGTTTGGTTTTATATTTTTAGTTTGCTTAGTTTTGTTGATATTTTAACTGCTTATGTCTATGCCTAACGTTTCTTGCTTTGAACCATGTAAATGCTATATTTGCAAGATTTTGCTTGTGACATACATTTTTTTCTAGTTGAACAGCTTATAGAACTTTTGAGTAATATGTTTCAATCAGTTTGATATAGTTTTTCATTAGAATAATGAGAACAGATAATTCAATGGTAATTTTCATATTTTAATTGTAATTTTCATTTTGAGTACTTGAGTTCTCAGGTCTCACTAACCACTTCCAGGTCAAATGGTCACCCCCGTATGTAGTACCAAAAACACACTGAACCTAGACATATGCATTGTAAGTGCATTATTTGTGTGTATTATGATTAAAAGTAGTCAAAATAAAGCTGAGAATGTGTACTTTAAAATCATACATGTAATTAACTACAAAAGTGTATGAATATTGTTGACATGTGTGAGTAATTTGCCTCCATGCTGTCAGTTAGCAGAAGAGGTAAGAATGTGGATTTTCAGTATTATTTATTTAAGTAAATTTTGTGAAGAATTCCTACAATCATTGTACCATTAGCATAATGATTTTGGAAGACTTATTTTCCAAGCTTTGCAACGGTATGCAACTTTAAGATGTCATTTGTCCTGGGAATTCACAGTGGAACTTTGAAAATTACTTTTTTAACATGTAAAGTAATGGAAATGTTAGAAGTGGTTAGTGAGACCTCATAACATGCTAGAGTTATCTTTCTTGACACATTGTTATAATTTATTTGCTTTATTTAGGGGTTTTCAAAACTGGATTAATTTCAATAAAGAAATCTGAAACACCTCGAGATGTCTTGGTTTTTAACTAGTGGAGAACCCCCCGAAAAAAACAAACAACAGGCAACACATATTTTTAGGACAATATATGTATATTAATTCAATAGCATTTCTAAGGACATGTGAAAAATCTATTTCCGACAAAAAGGTAGGGTGAATCCACGAAGATCGAACAGAAAAGTAGTCTTGAACTATAAATAGCCATTTTCTCGACTTTCGTTTTGCACTCATCAAACCAACCTTTACAGAGGAACATTTTTATGTTATAATGTTAAATTTTCTGAACAAAAAGTTTATCATCTTGTAGTGTTATGATTGCTCTATTTTATAAGTCACTGCTCATATCTTTTGAAAAACGTTAGTTTGTAAAGAGAAAACCCCCCCCCCCAAAAAAAAACAAAAACAAAAAACAAAACTGCACTATATTTTTATACCCTCTGTTTCGACGTACATCTGCTCAGGGATATGCAATGCAAGACTGGTACCTACAGATATTAAGAGTAACAATGATTATCCCCTTTCAGATAACAGACGTGAAAGCGAATTAAAATTTCATCATGCACAACTTTAGGAGATAAAATATGTACATCAATTCATGGTTTAATTGAAATTCATCAATTAAGAGGCAGTTGATCTAACAAAGAAGCATTTGTTCAGACAAATTACTTTGTAAATAAGGATGCCATATTTATTGCAAAGATGTATATACCTGTAAGCCTGCTCAGCTCTCAAGGGTGTCTCTTCATACCCAATTGGACAGAAATAATGGTTTTGGCAGTGATAAATCAAGGCAATGCTAGTATCTTGTAGAGCTTTCTTCAGCAGGACTAGAGCTTCGTCAGATGTTAGACCACTAGTCTTATTCTTTCCCTGAGGTTTGTAAAGATTGAAACATCTTCCCTTTACTTTGTAGTGGTCATTCAGCTGTCGAAACCATCTGGTAAAATAATTCAATATGTTTTCTTCAATGTATTACATGAATAGCAAATATTTGGAAACAACACAATGATTGAAATCAAACTTTTTGAACGATGTGTGCATTTGCATTATTACCAAGTCGTGGAATTAAAAATATGTTGGCATCTTGAAAAATTGAAAAAAAAACATGTAATAATTGTGGGATTTCGTGATTTTCAGTAACTTTGCAATGGCAATGGAAGCAGTTCTGTTAAATGTAATCGCAAATCCTAAACAAGATCTAGAAATGCATGTATTCTGATGCAATGTTTGTTGTCAAACTTCACTGAAGAACATGAAGTACATTACAGTGTATCAATCCCATATTTAATGCTCACAAATTTTTTATGCATGCACCAAGGGTCCAGAAATTTTGACAGCCCATGCCAGACATTTTATCAAACTTAAGGAGAGGTTTGTGTCAGTCTTTTAAATGTTCAGACCGAAAATAAACTTTTTTCATGTAGTTATTTTAAGATAAAATAAGAAATTGTGTTATTTCATCACATACTCTGTCTTTTACAAAATATAAGAGCGAGTGGATGAGTTCAGTTTCGACCACACATGGACGTTCTAACATGTAAACAAAACATCGTATCTCTCAGACTTTTTCATCACATAGGCAAACAGCCGAAAACTTTCGAGTGATGAAAAAAAATGTTGATTATTTATAAAAGAAAATCGCTAACACATTTTGTATATTTATTTAAATCATTTAAAATGGTCTGTTGACTTCTGTGTTAAAAAGATTCCATCAATGAATTAATAATTAAAAACAATTTCAGTTCCATGTGCTTTCGTTACCTCTGAAAGATTGGTGGGAAAATCATAGACTTTTTTCTTAATTATCAACTAATAAATGTATGAAAATTCTCCGATTTACTTCAAATGATTCATATATGCAATGTCACAGGTGGCTGCACATCCTCTAAAATTGACACACACCTGTCAAATCATTTCCAATAAACAATTAGGAAACTGGTAGACAGGATGTTATTAGACTAATAAAACCATGCAGACTGTAATTTATACGGGTTGACAATTTTTTTTATGTCCGATATTGGAAAATGGTCGTCGGTCATTTGCAGAATTTGTCAGTCAATGACCAGCATTTTTTACCGTTTCCGGACCCATGGCATGCACAGACATTAACATTTTTAATATATTTTTACAGAAATATTTGACATTTGCATGAGAATGTCAAGTACTACTTCTTACCTCATGAGTGTCATGTTCCCAGTAAAAGGTCCAAATCTGATCTCACCAAATGGTGGTTTGAAACCAAGAAGAAGTAAAGCTTCTTCTTGTGAAATTGGAGGAAGACTGTAAAACATACAGGGTATAACATGTATTGGTAAGCCATTAAGTAAAGGAGCAATTACAAATAATATATTCACTCAGTGATCTATCGAAAAAAGATACTCTTAAGAATACTAAGATTTTCAAATTTTACTTGATTAAAATTAGGTTGATAACCTATCAAAAATGTTCTGTGCTAGCAATAAATGAGTTATACATAGTATTTAAAGTAACAAGGCAATTCCTTTCATCAAAATTTTACAATAGTAAAAATAAATGTTGGATGGGCTTCTTTCCATTCAAAATCTTTTGCATTTTAATAAAATGCAAAAGGCTTTGACTGAAACAATGTTCAAAAATAAGACACATCGTAAAACATATAAAATTACAAATTTAACAGCAATTTTTTGTGGTGAAGTCATAAAAATTATCAATCTAAGTACATGTATTTACCTTCCATGCCCGAGGGTACTAAACAAGTAATTCCAACATGATGTGACCGATGATATTCCACATGATTTACTGTACTGAGGTCGACTCATACACACCCTAGAAAGATATTAAATGAAAAAAGTTCAAGCCAAACTTCTTTCAGGACTGCAACATTTAGTAGGTTTTCAGAAGAGTTTAGATACAACAAACAATGGTATACCAATGACAGGACTCCCGAAAACAATGGTATACTGACGACAGGACTCCCACAAACAATGGTGTACGGATGATGAAGGGACTCCCGAAAACAATGGTATACCGATGACAGGACTCCCACAAACAATGGTATACCGATGAAAGGACCCCCAGAACATATCTGGTTTAGGTTTTGAGTTTATTTAGGGATTGATTTACAAAGGTTTTTGATTTGTTTAAGGTTTGATTTAGAAAGGTTTTTTCATTTGTTTAAGGATTGATTTAGAAAGGTTTTTTGATTTGTTTAAGGTTTGATTTAGAAAGGTTTTTTGATTTGTTTAAGGTTTGATTTAGAAAGGTTTTTTGATTTGGAAAGGTTTTTTGATTTGTTGAGGGTTTGATTTAGAAAGGTTTTTCATTTGTTTAAGGTGGGTTTAGACTAGTTCCACTATGCATGTAAATACAGTGTACTGAACCAGTGTTCTAGGATTCCTATTTTCTGTTACCCGGGGCAAGTAAAATTTGGGTCTGGGAAAGTTAGGTACTTGGTTACACTTTCCCGTGGCAAGTTGAAAACTTCATATGCTGTAAGGATTTGTTTTGTTAAGAAAGCAGTCATTGACTGTGGGAAAGTCAATTTTATATCGATTTTTCCCGAGGAAACTCAATTTTTGAAAAATTACTGTGAACAAGCTTTCAACCAGTAATTGATATAAAATATTGTTTTATGCAGAAACACATTGATTGTAACTTGTGACTAATTCTATAGAACATTTTTACTGTATATTGAATTGCTCTCATCAATATATAAGTCACATTTATGGTTCAACTAACATCATGCAGAAGCTTCACTTTAAATTTCGAATCATTCACAAAAATTAGGTGATGAAGAATTGCACAAAAACAAAAATGTTTGGATTGTTTTGACTGGCAAACAGGAATTAGATAATATGCAAATGAGCAGATAGTTTTACACAGGGGCTTAGGTACAAATGATGCTGCTAAAGCTTCATATTATTTTTCAAATCATTTTAATAAATAATGCTAAATTTTTAGATTCAGTATGTGTATTTGCATAGTAGTTGTAGTATTAAAACAGTCCTGATGACTAAAGGAGAAGGTGCATTAAAACAGAGCCATATAAATATTTACCATCTTTTATGATCCATAACTTTCCTAGCTGCCAAATCTGCATAGGTGGCTGTAACAGAGGGAGGGATGTAGTTAGCATACTCCTCATCCTGCTCCTTAGAACTGGATAAAACTGTAATTTACCAAGTTTTAAATTTTAAACTGTCAGAAAATAATCTACTTACAAAAAATTTTTAAGATTACTCTCAAGAAGAAATGGGAATGCTGTTACTAAGACAAATAAATAATAAAAAAAAACCAAAAACACAAACATTCAATAATTGAAACAAAGAACAACCACAGTTCAGATAAAAAAGATATTTAAGAGGGTGATGATAGGCACTTAAACAGAACTTCTATCACATTTTCATATGAAAAACTTAAATCCAAATGCGTTTTTTTGGTGTAAAATGTTTATATCAGAGTGAAAGTATCACTTGATTGCAAAAACCTTGCTTCACTTCAGCTTATGATTTATAGTATAGAGCACCAACTTAACTGCATTTTGTTCACAAAATAGTTGGAAGCCAAACAATATTCCAGTAGTATTACTGCTTGGTCATTTAATCTTATTTTCTCCTTAACATTTTCATGCTTATGTATACTTCAATGGTTCATTTACATGTATTCTACATGCATATCCATAATAAACACTCCTTGTAGAATGGATATTGTATAATATTTATTCCTTTGAACCAAACGTAATAAAATTCCATAACATTTCTCCCATTTGGAACATCTTTTATGCAGATATCATATACTTGTACAAATTACGACTATGAATAATAAAAAAGTTAAAAATAGCAACATTTAAAAGGTAAAATTACAACTTAATACAAATAAAACATATTAAAAGAAGAAAGGTAACAAGTTGTTTTATTCTTGTGTAGTCCTATTTTTAATTTAAAATAAAATATGGCTATTTTTCACTATTTACTTTCTATATACATATATGTATGATCAACTTAGACACATCACAACTTATCCTATTTTTCAAATTACTAACACCTACCCACAAGACAACTTAATGTTTTTCCATGCTTAATGTAGGTAATTACCTGGTTTCCTCACAGATCTCCTGGTAGTAATATCAGAAAGATCTACATCCCAAACCAATGTATCTGGATTGAGATCTGATGTCACTTTAATAACATCAGGCATTGAACTGATTTGATTGACATTTGATGGTGTCAATTTCACATTGTTGTTTGACTTAGATATGATATTTGCCTGTTGCTTCTGTATTACAGATTTACTCCCCTTAGTTTCAGTCTTCTTGCTTTTGGTCATTTCTAATGCATCTGTTCCCACAATGCCTTCACAACTGGATGATCTGATAATATTAACTGGTGATGGAGCAGGTAACCTGGAACCAGTTGATATTGATCTGTTAATCTGTTTTGGCACTTGACTTGGAGAACTGGATCCCTCTTCACCACCAGAACTGTTCCTTGATGGACTGGTACTGGAGTATCGTATCCTGGGTTGTGGAATCTGTCGTCTTATGTTCCTTATCTTCTCTTTCTGCAGTTTTGACGTGACCTCAAGCGATCTGATCCTGTCGCCAGTAAAAGCTGATCCTGTAGTAACACAAAGACCCATGTTAAAGTATTTTAAACTTAATTCAATTAAAAAGAACAAAGCATTATAGATATACATATACACAAACCTACGTCCAACCTGTATTTAATTTTATAATACCAAAAGTTCAAAGTTTACTTTATTATGAATTTATGCACTTTGTGTTAACTAAATGACCACTTATAAATTAAACTAGTTGACATAAAACTTAATAAGTTTAAAATCAAATTGACCACCTGTATTTATGGTTAAAATGCAGAAAGTTTAAAGTCCCTTTAAACAACAACATAACTGACCAAACGTATTTAAATTCATTGATATTCGAAGTCTACTACATGATGTTCAATTTAATTGTTCAATTCATCAATCACGTAAACAGATTAAGTACAACATAACAGAAGAATCAGGCAGGGAGTACCACTTTGCATCATTACATTTGTTTACCAAGTTACGCTTATCTGTATTGCACAAGATAAAAACTTCCTTGGTAACATAATCATAAAGGTCATATTTTGTTTACCAGAGATGAAAGTGACTTTTGTTGAAAAAATCTGAAGATCTGGTGGGGGGGTTTCGGGGCTGCCATAAACCCCAAAGCAGGTCTATAGGCATGGCCCTGGTGGGGGTCCATGGGGCAAAGCCCTCAGAAAACCTAGAGATTTCAGGTTTTTTAATCAATTTTATCGGCATGTCCTCAGAATGGTTTACAGTACTTTGCATTTATTTGAAAAAAAAAAAAAAAATGCAAACTACTGATTTTTTTTTTTTTTTACACTATTTATTGTCAAATCAAGGAACTTTATATATTGAGGTATCTTGTTATTTGGAGGTTCAAAACTTGTTTCTTGTTGAGAGTGAGCATTGATTCAGTTGTTGAATAATGTGGCTACTCACATTCCATGGAATCTTATTTTTTTAAGGTTCTTTCAGAAATGATCAAAACTGGGAACTCAGGAGGTGCCTGAATCAATAAAACTGTCAATGGAATTTTTTTTCTCATGTTCATAGAATTTGAAAAAATATCGAATGGGTTATTATTATTTTTTTTAAAATTCAATTCAATATTTATTGGAAAGAACACATTTTTTAAGAAATATGTTCCCTGATCTCCCTGATGGACCAATTCAAACCCTTTATTTGTATTTTGTCAATAATAATAATAATCCTAACATCATTCCGACCACATAACCGGGAATGTCATTTTTTTTTATAAAATTTTCGCAGACTAAAAACTCAATTTTTTTTCCATTTTAACACCACTAACAAAATTTTTTCAAACCATTCGAATTAAAATTTGTTCTTGACAGCATTGTCGGTTTCCTTCACTTGAAGTTTCTCTTTTTACTCTAATATTTTCATTTTAAGTGTTTGTTCCTTCAAGGATTTATATATAGCGGAAAGGAGAATTTCTTCCTGAGAAATTTGCTGGAATTGTAGTCATACGCTACTCAAAGTAGTTCTATCCACCAGGTGGCACTAAAAAATTGGTTAGATATTACTGTCATAATTTTCTGAAGGATTTTTATTTCATCAGAAACACAATAATGTGTGTTTGGAATGGGCTAACTGGGCAAAAAATCGTCAAAATCAGACCTCATCCCCTAAAATTTTCACTGATCTCAACTGATCTTACACTGATGACCAAAATCACCCCCAAAAAAGCCGAAATCCACAGAAAACTTTCACCCCTGGTTTACATAATAGAGTTAAAGTGTTTGTACCAATTTATTGGACAAAACAAAACAATAACTATTACTGCGTCACTTTATTAAGATGAAAAATTTGTTTTTTTTTTTTTTTTTAAATCTGAACTCAATATCCCTAGGGTGTTTGATAGTATTTACTGCATGTACTTAGTCCAGTATTTTTTAAAAAAAATTTTGCCTGATGTAGTTGTTAAGTAGTACATGTAGTAAAATGAAAAGTAAAGTTGATAAATCCCGAAGGGTTCAAATGAAATAAGGTTAACATGACATACTATTGATAAATACTATTGGCCTAAACCTACAAACTTCATTAAAAAAGAAAATTACCAAAGCTTTAACCTTACATATAATAATTCATTAATTTTGTTCAAATGCCCATTCCAGTTGTGTATGTACAATTTATTCATATTAAGCTAGAGCTTATGATATTTACTTTAAGTATGAATAATACAAATACTTGTACATAACTTGAATAACAAGTATGCACCACATGCATTAAGGTTATCTTGAATTGACAAAAACAAATTTTTCGGTTAACCCCTTTCATTTAATTTTTTTTGCAATTCAAAATATCACCATTGAATCAGCTAACAATCTTAATGACAAGTAATGTCCCTACCTACCTCTTTAGCATAGTAACAAGTAATGCCCTTACCTACCTCTTTAGAAATAGTAACAAGTAATGCCCCTACCTACCTCTTTAGCATAGTGACAAGTAATGCCCCTACCTACCTCTTCAGCAAAGTGACAAGTAATGCCCCTACCTACCTCTTCAGCATAGTAACAAGTAATGCCCTTACCTACCTCTTAAGCAAAGTGACAAGTAATGCCCTTACCTACCTCTTAAGAAAAGTGACAAGTAATGCCTTTACCTACCTCTTAAGCAAAGTGACAAGTAATGCCCCTACCTACCTCTTCAGCAAAAAGATTTAAAAACAAAAACAAAAATTTCCATCAACTTAAAAAAGCATTCAAATAAATAAAAAAATAATGTGAAACTATGCATACAGACAGTCAGACATAATTATTGATAGATGCAAGGTTCAACACTTAACGGTAGTCAGATATTCTTGTGCCTACCTTATTTAGTTCTAAAAAAATTGTAAGTCCTTAGAACAAGAAGGTCTTCGGAATAATTTTGAGGACTACCTAATTTTCTATCATATAGTCTTGTGGACTACCTAACGATTAAAGTTAGTGTCAAACTCTGATATATAGCCACACCAGTATACAATAAGTCTTACCAAAGAATATCAAGCTACATGAAAATTAACAACTTACCAATATTGACTTGTTGTAAGATGTTAGCTGCATCATAGGCTGCCTGATAATCCTGCTTGGTCACATGATTCAACAACTCCTCAACCTCTGTCACTAGTTTCGAAACAATAGACACATCAATCAAAGTGGGAGGCCGCTGTGAAGAATCCATATAAAAAATAACAATGTAATATTCATCAATATCAAGTTGATCTTGCTGTATATATAACCATCAAAATAGAATATTGGGACCACTGCAATGATTGAAAATTTACTGCATCTATAATAAGCATGTTTCCTTTTATAAATTTAGTAGGCCAGAAATTCACAAGTGATTAAGTTTGAAAGACATTTATCACTTTATTGATACAATGAACACAACTAAAGAGAATTAAATCTATGATTTATTCATTATTTTGATCAATGACAAGCCCTGTTCGGTTTAGAAAATAATAGCATGGATTATAAATTTTGAGGTATGCATGCTTTACAGAAACCAGCATACATCATTGAAGTCACAAGTTGCATGTTTCACTCTCAATCAAAAAGAAAATACAGAATATATGCACATTTCAAAGAGCCTGAAATTGTTTACCATTCTAAAAATAATAGACGTCATTTTAAAACAAGGGTCCAAATTACTTTCAATGGTGGGAGCTAGGTTCAGCACCTTTCCAATCTTCAAAGTAAACGTCTAGTTGAGGAGAACCAAAGGTCCACAATAAAGTATCAAATGAGAAGAGTTGAAGGTCTAGGCCCTAGGTAAATGAAATGTCAAAGGTCGTACGTCAGAAATTGAGGGTCCTGGACCTCAGAACACCACTAATTTGAACTCCCTAAAAAACAATTACAGTAGAACCTGCCTAAACCTAACAACCTCAGATCTTTTTATAACAGTTTCAATCCATCGACAACCTGTCTGAACCAGACATCCTCAGATCTATTAACAGCAGTTACAATGCATCGAGAACCTGTCTGAACCAGACATCCTCAGGTATATTTATAAGTTTCAATGCATAGAGAACCTGTCTGAACCATACATCCTCTGATCTATTTATAACAATTTCAATGCATCAAGAACCTGTCCGGACCAGACATCCTCAGATCTATTTATAGCAGTTACAATGCATCAAGGTGTAAATCAAACATGTGCCTGAACAGACCACATCATATCAATCAGAAATGGGTCTGGCTTGGATAGTTTTTACTGTACACACATGAAATGTACTACTTACCTTTTCATTGAACTCATTTGCATCATAAAATTCTTCATCATCATCATCATCATCATCGCTATTACTTGCTGAGTAATCAGTATCTTCCTGCATCTCATCCTCAATGTAACTGTCTCTCAGCTGTAAAGGTTCAATGATTTCTATCTTACCCTCATAATGACGTAGAATACTATCCGTGGAACTTGCATTACCCATGTCTACCTGCAAGAGAACACAATTACATTATACATATAAATCTCTTTCCCAATTTGCATATGCTGGCACACAAAAAAAGGTCAAATTATTTTCTCTTCACAATAAGGTTTAGCGGGCTCTTTTTGATATCTGAGTCAGAACTGGTTATGACTAAAATTTCACAGGCAATTAAACTAATTTACAGGTCAATTTCAATTGCATTTAAATATTTTGTATTGGTCAACAAACTCTCCTTTGATTGTGTATATAGGCATTTGTAATCTAAGTTTTAGCTAACTAGGAATTCATAATGTCACATGAAAATAAAGCAGACAATACAAATTTCATGCCAATCAATGCCTCTTAAAATGAAACACAAATATTTAAATTAATACTTGGAAGCCAAAACCCAAAAAGACTGCTCAATTGTGACCTAAGTCACCATGTTATTAGCATCTGTTACAATCCATAGGCTCCTTGCTAGAATTCAATCAAATTCAATTAAGGGGTGGCAAGTTTTGGCTGATAAATAATTACACAAATGATAGTATACCAAGAAAAGGTATAAAAAAAATAAAATACCCTCATTTAAAAGAGCCCTACAAAGAGACAAACCTCATCTAATTCTTCAATGGAGAATAGACCACTATCCATTATAGAAAATAAAATCCCATCAAAGCTGAAAAATTCTTCTTATGACAGATCAGTAAATATGACTAAGAATTTACAAGCTGTGACTGGTTCGACATCTGTCATTTTATGTGTAAAGTGTATTTTTTATATATATTTGATCAGAATATTACTAATATTGATTTTCAATGTGTCACCAATGCATTGGATTGGAGTCAGATATTTTATAATTGATGATTTTAGTCCACTGTTTTTTTACATCTTATGCAAATTCCAAATATTGTGCCAATTTAAACAAGTTACCTATTAATGATGGCTCACTATTGACGACCCTGCTTTCAATCACAATACAAGGAAAATAAACAAAATCCTCAGTAAACAAGAGGTTGTTGTTGATTTTTTCCAAAAATGGATCCCACAACATGGCATACCCACAGGAAGAATGTGTTAAAATTTCAAGCTCCCATAATGAGTAGTTGCTGAAAAATAGTGCAATGAAAATTTCAATTTTTCAAAATATTAAGTAAAAAAATAAAAAAAGTCCTGAGAAAATAGGAAATTGTTGTCCATTTTTCCTGAAAAAAAAAAAGGATAGGTACATCAAATTAGGACAAAATCGTAGAAAAATGTAAATAGTGTTTGGGAAAATGGGTAGTCCTTTGTCCTCTATTGTCTTTCAATTAATGTGCCTCTGCATAAAAAAATTAAATATACAGCTCTTTATCCTGGGCTTATAAATGTACATATGTATGTGTAAATATGCACAACAGTCATTACCCAAGTGAAATAACTCAAAAAATTGTCTAGACTAAACAAGTCATCATTTCAATCGGAAGTTTCATTCTATCTATTATAAGTTTTCAAGATATGGACTGAAAACTGCAAAAAACATAATTTTTTGCCTTAAGGGCCTCAAGGGCAATAACTCTTATATGGAGTCGTCTGACAACTATGATCCCTGGAGACTTTTGTAGGCCTTATAATAAGAATCATTTCAGCAATCGAAAGTTTCATTCTAACTATCATAGTTTCAAAGATATAGGCTGAAAACTAAAAAAAAAAAGGCGCCAATGTTTTTTAACTGATCACAAATCCAAACATTCATTTTGTTAAGGATACCCTAAAAAGAAAAAATATCAACTTGCATTGAATTCTGTATGGCAGTTTCTGAGGAGAAGATTTATGAAAGCAATAACATCAAAAACAGCAAAAAACATCCAAAAAGGGCAATAATTCCAACATGGTTCAACAGAGTTTCACCAAAATTAGACCACAAATAGATTTCATCATGCTAAATACTTTTACCCATGACAAATTTAGCTAAACCAAATGGTTATGGAGATATATGCAATACTTTATTGTCTGACCCCTATGTTCTATTCTTAGTAACGGCGGCCATGTTTTTTATCCAATCAAAAATCCAAAGGATCATTTTGTGGAACAATCATTACAAGTTTCACCCAAATCTATTCAGTAGTTTCAGAAGAGAAGATGTTTAAAGAAATTTTTAACGACAACGATGACGGAAACCAAGTGATGGCAATAGCTCATATGGCCTACAGCCAGAGCTAAAAACTTGACCTGGCCCTAAGCATTCATACATGTAGTTTTAAGTTTGGGAAAATTTTGTTAAACAGTTCTTTAATTAATAATGGAAAGCAAAAAGTGACAGACAGACAGGCAGACATGAGATTCTATATACATAATAACTTTATGAGCACAGGGTTTAAAATATCTATTTTGATATTTTATATTTGGGTAGTATACATGTAAACAAAAAAATGAAAATACTGCAGTACCAATACAGGATTTTTAAATGTCTGCTCAGGTGTCCTGAGCTTATAACAATTTTCAATAAATGTTATGTTATGAACGCAAGTAAATTGAAATTTGAGAGCTTAAGATGATAAATTGTACTTACAAACTGTCTAAACATTAAATTAAATCCATTGTACAGGTGGTTTGGATGTCAACACAAAATTAAAACATTCTTACACCTTAATCAAAATTTTAATTCAATCCCTTTTTCACAGCTGTTAGATTTTCAATTCTTAGTCATTCAAAACATAACCTATTTTGTAAAGATCTTACCAACATGATCCTTGGATAAATAAAATTTTCTTTAAACACAAAAGCACAAAATGTAAATGTGCTCTCAATCTCTTTTTTTTAATAGATTTTCTGAACTTTGAACTCAATGGATGTTAATAGGCTTATGGAGTCACCTGCTGCTAAAATCCTGTACTCAGTAAATGTTTTACCATTATACATACAAACTATATTTGTATGCTAGGTGTTCAAATTACAGGGGTAAAAATTAGGAAATACAAGCTGGTAGGCCAGACCATATTTTTTCGTTTAATATTTTCTATATGTTCAACTAAATTTTACCCAAAGGTTTGGTAGCCCAGCTCCAAATCTAGCTGTGGGCAACTTTGTGTCCACTAATTTTTATCCCTGAAATTAGCAATGGTCACAAAAGTCTTGGACCTTCAATTTCTGATGCACTGAAATATTATTAATCTAGGTCCTGGACCTACAAATGTACCATATCCATGATTACTCTGAGGACCTTTCACCCTTAAAAGTAAAATTGTACTATGCTGCACTATTTCCTCCTCATTTCATTTATTTACTGAACATAATTAAAAAAACATCATGAACATGAGGAGAATACTGTGATTCCTGCCTTCTGCATCTCTTTCCTGCTAAAACTTGAAAATAATGTAAATGATATCATCCCCTGCTCCCCTGGAACCATACGGTCAAACTGAGAGAATGATATCCCCTGCCCCCCCCCTCCCCAAGAACCATATGGTCAAACTGAGAGAATGATATCCCCTGCCCCCCCCCTCTCCAAGAACCATATGGTCAAACAGAGAATGATATCCCCTGGTCCCCTTTCCAAGATCAATATGATCAAACTATGAGAATGATACCCCCTGCCCCCTCCCCAAGAACCATATGGTCAAACTATGAAAATGATATCCGCTGCTCCCCTTTCCCAAGATCAATATGATCAAACTATGAGAATGATACCCCCTGCCCCCCTCCCCAAGAACCATATGGTCAAACTGTGAGAGTGATATACCCTGCTCCCTTCCCCCGGAACCATATGGTCAACAAGGTAAGAAGTATAAGTGAACGGATTGTAATAGCAATTTAGAAATGTATTAATGTTATACCTCCAGCAAACGAAGTTTGGGTGGTATACAAGTTTTACCCTGTCTGTCCGTCTGTCTCTCCACAACTAATTTCTAAGCAGCTTGCGTCATTGTTATGAAACTTTGTGGAATGTAATTTAACCTTATGGACATGTGCATAATGTTCGGAATTTGAGAATGATATCATCTGCTCCCCTTTCCCGGAAACCATATGATCAAACTGTGAGAATGATATCCCCTGCTCCCCTTCCCTGGAACCATAAGGCCAAACTGTGAGAATGATATCCCCTGGAACCATACGGTCAAACTGTGAGAATGATATCCCCTGCCCTCTTCCCCATAAACCATATGGTCAAACTGTGAGAATGATATCTACTGCCCCCCTCTCCAAGAACCATACGGTCAAACTGTGAGAATGGTATCTCCTGCTCCCCTTCCCTGGTACCATATGGCCAAACTGTGAGAATGATATCCCCTGCCCCCTTCCCCATAAACCATATGGTCAAACTGTGAGAATGATATCCCCTGCCCCCTTCCCCATAAACCATATGGTCAAACTGTGAGAATGATATCCCCCTTCCCCTGGAACCATATGGTCAAAATACAGAAGCTTTTAAGTCTGAAATTGAACCTCACCATGTTAAATAACAATGTATTGTTTCGTCAAAATATGGAGCGGCAGAGATTAAAAATCATGCATTTAATCCAGGGTAGAAAACTCACTCAAATCCAACCCAGTCCTGAATACAATTTTTCAATACATTTACTATATGGCTACATAGATTTTTGCTAAAACTAGCCAGCCCTGCCAAAAAATTGCCAGTGTCGGGCTGGCGGTCAGGCTACTATTTCTAACTCTGTTTAATAATATGGACAAATTATTACCAAAAATGTCAAACAAGAAGTTGACATGGCTTTAGTCTGAAATCGAATCCAACAATATGGCATAGATATACTTAAAAAATTCTTTGCACAGAAATCGATAAGAACAAGAGGCTCCCAGGAGCCTGAATCGCTCACCTTGTTAATTTTTTGCCTTTCAAGGGCAATAATTCTTAACATGTTGTCCGACAATTTTGACTCCATGAAGGCTTTGGTAGGACTTATCATGAGGATCATTTCATCAATCAAAACTTTCATTCTATCTACTATAGTTTTAAAGGTATTGACTGAAAACTGCAAAAAAACGTAATTTTTAACCTTTCAAGGGCAATAACAATTATATGGAGTCGTCTGACAACTTTGATCACTTTTGTAGGCCTTATAATAAGGATATTTCAGCAATTGAAAGATATTGGCCAAACCTAACGGTTTTGGAGATGTATGCAAAAAACTACTGTACGACCCGTTGTGTTTTTAGTAATGGCAGCAATGTTTTTCAACCGATCAAAAATCCAAACTGTTCTTTTGTTAAAGATACCCTAAAAATTAAACATACCAACTTTCAATGAATTATGTAAAGTAGTTTTTGAGAAGAAGATTTTTGAAAGTATTAACATCAAAAACAGCAAAAAAACGTCCAAAAAGGGCAATAAATCCAACATGGGTCAACAGATTTTCACCAAAATTTGACCACAAATAGATCTCATCATGCTGAATACTTTCACCCTGTCAGAATTTGGCTAAACCGAACGGTTTTGGAGATACCTGCAAAAATCAGCTGCCTGCTGTAACGGCAGCCATGTTTTTTTATACAATCAAAAATCCAAATGTGCAGGATACTCTAAGGAACAGTCATTATAAGTTTCATGCAAATATATTCAGTAGTTTCAGAGGAGAAGATGTTTGAAGAAATTGTTAACGACGATGACAACGGAAGCAATAGCTCATACAGCCAACGGCCAAGTGAGCTAAAAAAGCATTAACCCTACCACAGTTTTTGCACTTGTTCCAAGTCAGAAATTTCACTTTAGTTTACTTAGTGTTGCCAGAGTATATAGTGGCAACTCTGAACCTGTGAATAATGTTGTTTTGGGGCCAGCTGCAACCTGCTCAGTGGGGTGAGAGTTTCCTTGTGGTTCATTGAAGACCCATGGGAGGCCTTGAGCTGACATTTTTCATCCCAGAATGGTTGTTGTTTGTTTGACATATTCACCATATCCATTATCCTTATAAATGTACTTCAGTAAGGAAAATCAAACTTAGTGGCTCAAGGTTGGAAAGGAAATTTTGAGAAGGGGCCATTTTCTACAATCTTTTTTCGAAGATTATTTTCTGTCAGAGGGGGCAAATGGCTCATGCCCCCTGCCTTCCCAACCCCTGAAACTTTGGCAGTATCAAAAGTTAAGGCAAGCTACTTGAAATTTCCCTCAATCAAATTTTCCTGTTTTCTGTTGATCAAAAGTAATAACTCAGCAATAAATATCTGGTAGCAGTGAAAAATGAATGGATCAACAGACGAGACAGATAAGTCAAAATTTACCTACAATATGAACACTACAGTAAACTTCAAGTTAAAATAAACTTGCAATCTAAACCAAACCTATGAATGAACTTGCCGTGTGGGATACTGGCTAGTGGAATATTGATCTTGCTAGCCAAATAGAAAATCAACTAGCCAAATTTTTTTTGGTTTTTTGTCTGTACTATCATCTTTTTCTGTTGGATTTGACTATCTTCTGCCTTTCTTTTTCTTTCTTCAACTATCTTTTCATTTGTTTCTAAATTTATCAAAAACTTTTCTATTTTCAAATATTCCCTCCTGTTGAAGTTTTTCAAGTACTTAAAGTACTCCATTTCTGAACTCATATTTTAAAAATAAAATTATAATTCAACGAGATCGGGACCATCGCATAGGTTTTGGCACATCCCATTTACCGGAAATTAAAATGGCAGTTCGTAAACAATGCTTTACAAGTCAATAAAATTGTGCAAAATTCACTTGATATATTCAAGCTAAACTTCTTAATATGTATGGAACATATTTTTAAAGGGATGTTTATAACTAAATAAGCTGTTGGCTGGTTAACTTTCCTTGGAACATGCCAATCAAATGATGGTCGCCAAATTGATGAGTGTAAGCTGATGAGAACTCACCAAATTACACATCTACTCATATTTAGCAAGCTGGTGAGCAGTGGTTTCCCACACTGACCTGAATTCTGTCAAAACCAAACCTCTGAATGAACCTGAATTCTATCAAAACCAAACCTTTGAATGAACCTGAATTCTATCAAAACCAAACATTTGAATGAACCTGAATTCTGTCAAAACCAAACTTTTGAATGAACCTGAATTCTATCAAAATCAAACATTTGAACGGACCGGAATTCTGTCAAAACCAAACCTATGAATGAATTTGATTTGAAGACTTATAAACCAAAATGAACAAACATGGGTGAAGATTTTTGACTTCATGTAAAATGGATTCTTTGATTACTCCCGCAGTTGTTATGCTAGTCTAGAGCACAGAAGTGAAAACCTGCACAGGAATATCTATACCAAATAAGGACACCTCCTTTTTAGTTTCACATAAAAAAAAAATAAATAATGGAGATATCAAGTTCACCTTCATTAAATTCAGGTAAATGTTTTCATACCTGCCAAGTGTTAATATTTGTGGAGGTATTCCCCTACAATGGTTCCAAAATTTAAATATTTAAATAGCAAAATTGACCACAATTTACAATCAAAGGTTCAAATAAGTGGTGCATTAGATTCGTTTTGTCATCAAATGGTTATCATGGTTGCTGAGCATTATTTTACTCATAAAACCCACATGGGTTCAAAAGTTCGCTGGTACAATGTACAAATGCATGTGTTTTGCATTGGAATCCTTGAATACTTACATGTGGTAGACAGTGCTTTGGATTAAAATTTTGAAAATGGGCCATTTTTAATAATCTTCAGATTCCTTAACTTTCTATGTAAAAATGTCCAATTTTGATGGGACATTTTTAGTAGGAATATGATATATGGCCCATGGACCACTCTAATACGAATCACTGAGTACAGTCAAAATGTTTCAAACACAAGCCTCAACAGGAATTTAGACACTTACCTTTTACAGATGAATGCACTATAAACTGGGTATTTCGATCAGCACTGAATCTTTAACCATCACTTTTTACCAGTTTTTCACAATCATTTTACCCCATAAATCAGAAGAGACTGTATCCACTGAAAAATCAAAAGAGAATTTTCAAAAATTAGATAATTAAGGCCAAAACCTAACTATACTTAATTTGCTTTCAATATATATTAAATAAAAATAAACTAGACCATTCAATGTACTGGTATTGCATAATTGAAAATATTTTTGTCATAACCATGAAAACAAAAACCTCATTTCTTTTATTGAATTCTTTCAATACATGTACCTACATATAACTTATTTAAGTCAGGATAGAAACTGGTGATTTATTAAGATTGGCTAATATTAACTGTCCCTGACAATTCATTCTTAGTCACATAAATATATAGTCTCCAAACTAAGATTTTTCACACATAACTATAAATGGAGTATGAATGGGGGAGGATCAGGGAGTATGTAATAGAAGAAGGAAAGGACAAGGTGAAATGAAAAAAAAAGCACCAGCATTTAACCTAAATTATACAAAACAGTAAATACTTTCAGAGATCACCAAAAGGTCTTCCACTTGGGTAAACACACTTTTAAGTAACCTTTGAAAGGCCTGGAAAACAAAAGTAATAAAATCCATGGTAACAGAACAATGACACTACATCAAAACCAACAAAAAAGTTAAATAATGACATAGCGACACCTTAATGACCAACATTTCCTGACGGTGGGAAGGTGCATGTCTGTGGTGGGGTAAGTATATTTGAAAATAGTGTTAGGGAGGCAACTACAAAACAATATCCCAAACAGTTATATGTTACATACAAAAACAATACCAACAATACTATACTAATGGTCCATCTATACTCAAATATTACAGTCAACAACTCACACTAAACAGTCTCTCTGTGAACTAACCCTGGTTAATACGAAAACTAAGGAAAACAAGGCCAACCTTAAAAAATTGTTGGTTTGCAGTTTATTGTTCTACTTGTTAAAAACCTAACTACAAAAATTTTGTTTTTCATCCTTTCCAAGACAAATCTTTTTTTATTCTACTTTTTGCACATTGGCTTCACTTTTGGTCATTTATCATGGGAGAAAAATCACCTACCTTCCTACTCATATCTAAAATCAAAAGTCAATAAACAGCAAACCAACATTTTTTTAAGGATAGCCTAAATTACAAATATGGCAGGGAAAAAAAGGAATCATAAAAAGTTTCTGGACGGTATATCAAAAACATAGTAGAACTTTGGGTTGGAAAGAAACTTGATGGAAGGAAATATGATGCGAGTTCAAATCACTGTTTTATTCACCATTGTGTTGAAAACTTCAGAAGTTCTGTATTACTATACACATAATTAACATATCAACAATGTTTAAATGGACCTTTTCAATAGTTATCTGACCCTTTAACATATATATACCATACCATTTTCAAAGGTAGACTCAACACCACTACTGTCACCTAAGATATTTTGTACATTGTATGTAGAGTACATGTAGGTTAAGGTTTATTTGGATTGTATTGAAGTCATTTAAAAAAAAAATAAAACAAAATTGACATACATGTACTTAATTCAAGCAAAATAAATGTATATCACCATCACAACTGTCAATTTCACTAATTCTTTCTGTGATACTACATATTCTAATATTGCCAAATTTGAAACCCAAGTGGTTTCAAGTTCTTACGCTTAAAATTATTATTTTTTTTTTATGAAATTTGGTTTTAAATTCATTAAAATCATAATCATTTGATAAAATGCATATCTATATTTGTAATATTTACATGTGAATTATAACAGAGCAATGACTTGGCATAAACCTGATAATTAAACAGGTGAGGCTGATGTTATACATGAAGTAGTTTAGGTAACCTTTATAGAAATAGATTGGTTTCTTACGCCCCAAAACAGCACACAACATCTATAACCTCACTGTAGTGTGTTTTTGCCATTAAAACTTGGAGTGTACATATGTACAGTCTAATTGAACTAATCTGGAAAAGTAGTTTCAACTTTGATCTTATCATAAAATACATAGTTACAGTTTGAGACATTGAACCTACAGACAGCCTATATCCTATTATATATAGGCATTTAAATTCTTTGATCAATCTGGCATACATGAACATTGTGTACTGTCAACCCACATTACATAAAGCTTGAAAATACATGTTTGTTTATATACAGGGGGTATACATATATATTCTATTTACACAAATACCACATACATGCATGATAAACTTCCCCAAAATAGTGGTTATGTTCTAAGTTCAAAACAAATTTTTTTTGCCATGTTTATATTGACATTTTGTATTGATATTTGCAGTGTATTTATCTAGTAATCAGTTGTTTTGATAAAAGTTCGCTATAGACCGAAGAGCCAAAATATTGTCACACAATCTCTAATGTCTACTCTTGAGAATGTGGAGTTGTTATGCTTTTAAAAGAATTTTGGTACTTGTATTTTCCTGTTTAATTAACCATTGCAGATAAATACAGGTTATATCATTCCTTAATGTAGATTTTTTTGTACACGAAGCTAATCTTTTTGATATATAAATATTTCTCTTACTGGTTATACCATGTCTTTGAACAAAGAGAAAAATACATAATAAATATTCAACCCTGTTCCCAAACTCAAGATTCAATCACATACTGTAAAAGTACTATTGTTTGTGGGGTACAAATTTTTGTCGATTTCGTGGGCAAGGTAAACCATGAATTCAAGAATCCACAAACTTGTGCTTTTCCCCTTAACCACAAAAACTGACACCCATGAATATAAGTACTATCAGAGTACATTGAAAGAGAGCAAAAAAAACAAAACTTTGTTATAGTAAATAAACTAATCTTTAAAACAAACCTTTAAATTTATCCACAGGTGCAACACTTTCTAATTTAAAGATTACTTAAAGTGACAGATAGGTTATGCAAACAGCATGTAAATAAAATTCATACAAAAAATTATCTTACCATGAAATTAGCAAACATGAAGCTAGACCAAGCTGTTCCAATCTTACTACAATTTCCAACTATCTGTACAATCAAATTAACCCATTCAATACACACTTAACAGTTTGCAAACAATGTGTCAATTCAATCTATATTTACTATGTAAATGTAGAATTTCTCCCACAGAATATAAGTAATCATACCCTTGTATTTATAGTAGCATAAAAGCTCCTTAACAGGGAATTAAATAAAGGTAAACAAAGTTGGAAGATTTTCTATACCTGTTGAAACATTCAGATTCTTGTTCAGGTGTTGACATAGCTCGTACATTTCATGATAGTGATATAAACATCCATGTGCTATCTCTTTCTCTCCTTTTCCCTTATCTATTGACTGTTACATCAACCAGGCTAATTATTTGTTAGTTGGTTAAGGTAATTTAAATTACATGGCATATTTACCTGTAAAAACATCAATCTGAAAAGTTTACAGGTATAGTCTGTTTCATTGTATGAGTAGAAATCAATTCCAGAAACAAAATAGATTTTATATCTGCCTGACACTCATTTAGCAAAAAGTCTACCTTTACTTTAATATTAGGCCTTAAAACTTACAAAGCAGTGATGGATCCAAGGGTGGCCCAGGCCCCCATTAGAAAATTGCAATTTATAAAAATTGTTGAAAAATTGTTCAAGATACCCTCAGAATGCTGGATTTGAGGTTTAATATTTCAAAATGTTCTTGGGAGGAGCATGCCCCCTAACCCGCCTAGCAAATTCAGACCAGTTTGTGATCCTCACCGGTGATCCTGTCAAGAAATTTTACTGGGGCCCCTTACCTAAAACTCTGGATCCACCACTGATAAGGATTAAAATAAGGGTCTGCCATTGACTTTCCAATTTTGTATTATTTGCAACATAAGTAAATTCTGAAAAAGAAAAACAATTAAAGATCAGAAAATCATTTCTATTAAATTAGTTCACTTATCATACTTGTTCAATATGCTTGAACTGTTTATAAAAGTTTTCCTCCTCATCATCATAAATTGCATGCAGTGGAGACCCTGAACATGTTTTTACCTTAAAATATCGCCAACACTGAATAACATGAACTAGGCCGAACATAAGGTCAGTCTGGGAGCTGTAAAGACATTTTTCTTTGTCTAGGATGTTGAAATTCAAATTAAGACATCAACAGGTGCAGTGTATATTCACTGTACTGTAAACATAAATATGTATGGATAAGAATTAAGATGGGAAATGATTCGGTTCTCTGAGTTTCTATGCAACTAATAGGAGACAAGTAGCAGTGACAGATCCTGAGGGAGGCAGAAGGATATTGGCATCCCTTTCACCCTTGGTAAATTTGTCATTTTCATGTGTAAACCCCCTCCCCCTTTCAAAGTGTCTAGATACGGCCTAGCTGCGAAATCGTAGCTCTTGACCTTTTTCTTTGATTTTGCGATCTGACGTTTTAAAATTACAAACGAAAAGTTAGAGCTATGTTTCGCAGCTAGATACGGTCCTGACTAACCTGAGTAGAATCCATTGCCAATGCCAATGGCAATGTAGACTGTAATGATGGAACAGATAGATACACTGACACTGTACATATTAAATGTAGATGGTCCTTCACTCACTTAAAATTCAACTGCAAACATTGTTGAAGAAAAGAAGTCCTCAAAATGTAGTACTCATATACTATCATCCTCACTTCGTTTTCTCTTCTGTTACTTAGGGTTCAGTAGTTGACCATTTTCCCGCCAAAAAATTGTAAACTCCTTTGATTTGCAGTTACGGGTTACAATTTCCGTGATTAAGTTATTAGGCCGCCACTACCTAACTATGACAACTAAAGATATTTGATATTTTTCAGTTGAAGCCTGTCGACTACTTAATTCTAATGAGGTTCTTTGGCATTTTATTTACGGACGTACGATTGCGTGGCGGTACCGTTTTTCAAGACTTATATACATATACGTAAATAAAACAAGAAAGAAAAACACAATCACAAATTTTGAAAGTGAATGACCCAAATTGTTTACTTTTAACGACACATCCCGTTATGATAATTCTTCATAATTGTTTCAAAATGCCAAAATTAAAGATTCCTCATACTTTGTAAAAAAAAAAATCCTAAATTATCTTCCAAATATACCGAAGATGTTTTCAAAATGCTGGAATTTTTTAGATCCTTTAATCTTAGTTTCCGCTATAGATGATGTACTGTCGTGAAACAATCCTATTTTCGGGGTGTTGATACACCGCATCTATCCCAAAAGAACTTGAGATAAAGGATACTACAGACACTTTGAAGACAGCCTCATATCTTGGCTACACTTAGAGACCGATGGTAAAGAAAAAGTATTTACCAAACTATACGACAAACGCGATGACTTCTCATTCCGTATTGTCAACTTTCCTTTCATCTGTGGCAACATCTCTTCAGCACCTGCATATGGAGTTTTCATTTCACAACTCACACGTTATGCCAGAGCTTGCTGCAACTACTCATGTATACTTTTTTGTATCGCGCTATACATCTTAAAATTAGGCTTCTGGAACAGGGATATATTGCTACAAGATTGAAGTCATCACTACAGGAGTTTTATGGTCGTCATCATGAACTAGTGGACCGTTACGGTCTATCCATCTGCATCATGAAAACTGATTTGTTCAACGTTTCATAGTTTTCCTTTCCTCTTTCGTCTACCCCGGACTATGAGCAACTCGGTGGGTGTTTCTAAGCAAATGACTCTTATCCTACCGGTGCACATGGTTCATGCTCCGAGTTTTCAGTGGAGTCCGACTTGCTAATTTATTTTTGTTACTTTGTATGTATTATTCTGGTTATTTTATGTTTTTTTGTTGTGTTTGTCTGTTTTCCATGTCTGGTCTTTGTCCCTGGATTACATTCTTTTGATTTCCGCTAGAATCTAGGTTCCCTTGAATACTCTTAGATACATTTCATAGAGAATAAAAACAACAGATAAATAATCTTTTCCAAGTTTTTTTTCTATTCATACACGTTTCACGCTCTTTCGCATAAACTTGGAAATACCAATATATCCATTGTTTAAATTGTAACAGAAGATTTTTGTTGCATCTGGTATAGCGGGCGAGATAGTGCTATGAAATGTTATGAAGGGCGTTACAAATGGGCTATACCATACAGAAATCGTAGTCCGTCGGACTTTTTAACCATGTATTTTTCTTACAATGAATACAGTCCTTCGATGTTTATGTAAAAAGGAAATGCACGCATCTACTAAAACACAAGTTCATTTTACTTGTTTATTTTAATATTATAATGAAATAGTAAGTGTTGCAGTCACACATTTTTGCTGACCCATCTAAACAAAAGGTGGTTCCCAAAACTATGTCTTCATTCAAAGTCTGTCATTACTTTGTTCTTGCCAAAACAGGATAAATATTTGCTTTGGATAGTTTTTTAGAAACACATGGCAGACGTCCAAAACATGTATGAATAAACTGTTCCCTAAAATCTCTTGTCCCTAGGGCATAAATAACTGGGTTCAAAAACGAGTTCGAAAACCCTAAAATCAGTAAATGTGTGCCAATGACATCTTTTAGAAAACAAGCATCGTCACCGCAAACGATCTGTGCAACTGACGTCACTAAAAACGGCATCCACGTTGTTAATACGCAACCAAATACAATTGACAGAGTTTTCAATGACTTTGCAGTTCTTGGAGATATTCGTAACTGTCCAATGCTCGTCCTAGGATGAACTATTTGTTCTATAGATTCAATCCTTTTAATATGAATTCGAGCGTTTTTGTACATCCTGACATAAAGAAATAACATGACCATTATTGGTACAAGAACACAAGTAGAAAACAATAGAATTATATAATTCGCTGGTACAACGTACATGAAGGAGCAATATTTATGATAGACGGGCACTCTCCAACCCATTAGAGGTAAGAAACCGAATGTAATAGATATAATGGTCACTAAGCATATCCCAAGTAAGATTCTACCTCTAGTAACAATCTGATGGTAACGTAACCCTTTAAAAACAGCAATGTATCGGTCTATTGCAACTAACATGAGAACTAACAGTGAGTCAATACAAGCAGCTATCGTGAAGCCAGTCCTTATCAAGCACAGTTCAAGAGTCTTTTCGCTTGCTTTTGTTACAAGAGTACCGATAGAAACAAAACCGACGCACAAGTCAGCAATACCCAAAGCTGCAATGAGCATGTATGTTGTATTGTGGAATTTCCGGTTGGATACAATGACAAGCAACACACAAAGGTTTATTCCTATGATCAAAACTGTCAACGGTATTAGACAAATTTGCTTTATATTTTCGTGGATACTGTTGTGTTCCGGAAAACATTGCCCAGTCTTTTCCGACATCGAATTTGATTCATTATCAACTAAAGTACAAGTATCACAAAATGCACAGTTTACTTTATTGTTTATGTTAACTGGCCTCAGTAATTCCATCCAGGAAAAAAAAACATCCGTTTTGCAGGAACTGATGCGGTCATATTTATTGCATACATTTCTAAGTGCCAAACTAGTAAATGAAAGGATACAAATAAACCAATAGTTTCTTTAATGGAACTGTTTATCAAGAGGTCCAATTCATTGAGAATATAAAGCTGATAATTCAGAATTTGCACAAATGATTAGAAAGCTTAACCGATTAATTCAAACTAGTCTAGTATTCGTTATCTGAAGAATTGACGTACGTACATTACGAAATGATTAGTTTACACATCTGCTCTTCCGTTTTAACAGCTTTTTAAGAGTTTGGTCAAGCGACTTTAGAACATGCACAGAGCCCGTTGAGATGACAAGTCATCAGGAAATGTAGTTCAAGGAGTGTTGGAAGTCCCTTGCATTTTATAAAATGACGATTCTAAAAATAGAGCAGTTACATCAGGAAAACGGGGCCGGATAGAGGTGCAGGTCAATGCCAAGTTCAAATCGTTCTGATCTTAGTCATGTAGGGTAAGGAGCATTTTTCAATGAGTCATCTGTATTCTAATTCGAGGGTTACATTGTATGGTAAAACAAAATAAAACTAATTTGCTTTCTCATCTTTTAAAGGACGATGGTGTGCACCTTGGAGTGGATTTTCCTGTAATGCGAGTATGAGGCCAGATTTTTTTTCTGGAATTGGTTGTCTGGAAAAAAAAATGTTTTAAAGCAAATTGGTGAGCATAAGAGAAGGTACATCTGCATATAATAATTTCCAATTAGTGATGTACGGAAGCATATGGTACACCTGTTCCTCTTATGAGTTTTTTTCCCCATAAGACGTTGTTTTTTTAGTTATATTGGAACACTATTTGATGGACTGGTACAAGTATAAGCTAAGTATACCATACTACTTGTATAAAAGTACATAATGTACTAGGAATTAAGTTTAAGAAATTAAACCTCTCTCCAATATAGTCTTAATGTAATGCAGATTCCACAATGAACTACACAATTCAAACATCAGTGGGGATCTTGAAACCTCTAAGTTTTGTGGGAAAATTTTGCTAATTTTGTACAAAATTTGGAGAAAATAAGTAAATAACAGCCTGGAATCACTTTTTTTCTGGAACAAAATTCTCCAACAAAAAAGGGGTTCCACTTCCCACTATAGTGGATCTGCCACTGATTCTCGAAGGATGTGACTGAACACTGACAAAAATATTAAGCCAAATTAATTTAGTTATTTTATTATTAATAAATAATTCATTTCCTCAGTGGAACAAATGTCCAGTTGACTATTTAATGCATTTGAAACACATACAAAAAGGTGAAAATAAGCTTTTCCTAGATTAAAGCAACAACATTTTAATTTACTTTGCACATTTTAAGTACATAAAATATATATCACAATTATACATTTAAAGAAAAAAAAATGAGACATTTAACAACAGATCAATTTATCACTTAATAATTAGCAACCTGAGTTATTTATAAATTACCAAAAGTGAAAGTAGTTTTCACATTGATGTGGGCTATAAACAGAAATAAATTACCACACTAGACCAAAAACATAAGCAAAACAGTAAGAACGTAAACAACAAGGTGAAGCACTGTATTAAGGCAAGATACTGTAGGAATCAGGATTCACTTTTATACAAAAAAAACCCTGTAATTAAAATCTTTCTCAAATCCAATTCTTTTTTTTAAATGAGTTCAGGACTAGCTCTGAGAGTATTTGTTTACATAAATGATACATAACAGCTTGCAGAGAAAATTCAACAAAAAAGTATCCTAGATACTTTTTTGTAATTGGGCCAATCTTTTCATTAGTGACTACCCATAATATATATTAAATCAGACAGTAGAAGCAGCTCAAAACTTATAAATAAGACCCCAAAATAAACCAATAGGATGAATTAAGTAAAAAAATTAGAGGGTGTCCATGGAAGGCCAAGGCAGAGGGTGGCACATGTCAAATTTTGTTTTCGAAAGATATTCATTTATAACAGATCACACACTCATGTTTTTAAAAAAAATGAATGTTGGTATGTAACTGGATGAAATACATTACTTAGAAAGCACTTAAAAAAATCAAAGAAAGGGAAATAACTCTTGGATCTGTTTTGATACAGAAAAAATCTGTTCTTTTTGACATCATAATGAGTAAACATTACATTGGAACAAAAATAAAAAAAAATTAATACAATTAAAATAAGTGGGATAAACTAAACTCTGGGATACCAATATTATAGTATCTTATTAAGATAAAAATTTAATTCCAACCCAATTGTAACTCAACTGTTTAAGTTAAACAGTTGAGTTACAATTGGGTTGCAATTAAATTTTTGTTGGTTATACTGGTCCTCTGGGCATTAAACCTTAATTACAAATGTAGTTGACCTTGACAATTCAATTGGAAAGACAATGGTCACTATGGGTGATTCACTTCTGATTGAAAAGCAAATCCAAATGTTAAATAGTTAATGCTTACTAACACCAAATCAGCACTTTATTATTCAATAAAATGAGATGACTTGGCTTAACAAAGAACATTCGGTCTGATAATTGCAAGAAGCCTAGGCTTTTAACCTTGTAAACATTTTATGCATATTTGTACCAAATACCATAGAAACACAGACATTTTTTATAGCTAACTACACTAGAATTTTTATTTTATCAGGACCACCAACAGATGTAAGGACTGGAAATCTATAAGCTCCTGAGTCCTGATATATGTTGTTGGGGCAAAATAAATTAACATGTAATCATTACACATGTATGTCAATATGACACAATATAACATCCTCCCAAGTCAGGGTTTTGAGTCCACCCTCGCTCACTCAAACCCCTGATATCATTCATTCATATTTAGTGGGTATCATCCAGCCAATTCCAATTGGTTGCTTCTCTGGGTGTGAAGCACGAATGAAAATCTATCTAACATAAAATGTCTGTAGAAAGGTAAACAATAATACGAGGTAATGGACGTTCCGATATAGTAACTGAAAGTTGTATGATGTCACGAATGATGCAATATGAGCAAAAATGGTAACTGTAGATACTGTTTAGAGTATTTACTAAAAAAAATGACGTTATGTGTAGCCATTTTGTAAGTTATATCGAAGAGTTTCTATTATGAGTGATTTGATTGGACTTTGGATCCGGATTAAATTTAAGTAATTCACTAGATGGCACTGAACGATACTCGCTAAATATGAATGAGTGATGTCAGGGGTTTGAGGGAGCGAGGGTGGACTCAAAACCCTGACTTGGGAGGATGCAATATAATATTTCCTGTAAAATAGTGATAAGATATTTATAGTTTTTAACCATTGATATTTGTGACTAGTAATGTAAAATTTGTTAAATGTATTTTAAATTTAGAAATTACTGCAAAGATTTTAATTATTGTGAATTGCTGTTGAATTATTCTGGCATTAATCAATAACCAGCCTATAGAAATGGTAACATTATTGATACTGGATATATTTTCAGAATTACAAAATTTAAAACAAATTTTTTAGCTAAAATTACAAAATAGGAATAATTAATACAAACAATTATTTCTTATTTTAGAGGATAACAAACCTAGTATACACTACGTGTTATAGAGGATACCAAACATAGTATCCAGTAATTTTTTAAGAGGATACCAAACATAGTATCCAGTAATTGTTTTAGAGGATACCAAATCTAGTATCCAGTAATTTTTTAAGAGGATACCAAACATAGTATCCAGTAATTTTTTAAGAGGATACCAAACATAGTATCCAGTAACTGTTTTAGAGGATACCAATTTTCGTCCCAATTTATCTTGCCAAAATTTCAGTCTTGGTTCAAATTAACATTGAATGTGAAGAAAAACAAGACAAATCTGTTACCGTGTTATCATACAACTTCAGCCCTTTGAAGAAAATGAAAAAAGAGTGTTTTTTTCCTAGTTGACACAGCTTGTATTCATCTATAAAATGAGCCTAATAAATTGCCATAAGTAAATTATTTTCAAAACCCTGAACTACAGAAGTTTACAATTTGAAATTTGATGTAATATCTTTGGATCATCAATAGTTTGAGATTTATACTTCAGATGTGTCAAGAATGTTAGTTAGGCCAAAAAAATAATATGTCTGTTTCCAGCTACCCTACCTACCCTAGTTTTTTGTGCCTATCCTAATCATTTTGAGGCCATCTGGCTCAAGCACTTTAATGAACAGATTATTTCCCCATTAACTTAATGTAAAATGTATTTGAAAAATAAACAATTGTCATACCTACCTACCCTATTTTTTCTTGCTTCTTGCTGGTAGCAAGAAACAAGACTTTTTTGTTTTGCCTAATCCAAGTCATACAAGTATCAATATAACACTTCATAGTAATTACATCAACATGAATTCTACCTAAATAAATGAATTTCTGTATATTTATTGTTTACAAGACGTTGAAATGTATCAAAACATGTAATTAGTCTAATCAATCATGAGACTTAGATAATAATAACAATTTTTGCATGAAATCTTGATATTTCACAAAGCTAACTATTTCTTGCCTTGATATTTCACAAAGCTAACTATTTCTTGCCTTGATTCAATCAGCCTGTAATTCTATTCAAACACTCTGCTAACCTAAAATCCTGGACCCCCCAAACTGATTGTTAAATGAAAAAAGTATACATATACATTTGTTGTACATTTTTACATCAATTGCATTGTAAAAATAAAAAAAAAATAAAACCAATTTGTTGTAATAAGTACAATGTGCTAGCTAGCCTAAAATAGAGGGACACAGTGCCTATCTTTTTGATATTTCTCTCAGTCCTTATTAAGACCATGATAAATCATACGAGTTTAAAATGCAATTCAATTTACTTTTGTTAACATTAAAATGCCTTTGAACAAATGGCATAATCATTTAATAAATAAATACAAGGTTTCAATGTACAGGCATAATAACAGAAAAAATTAAAGTTGTCCAAATGGAACAAGATTAATATGAAGGCATTCTGAATTGACAAAATGTACAGATAAGGTGATTAGCCCATCATTCACAAAGCGTAAGCATTAACTTACTGACGTATTAATTTTCACGGATTATGTCAAATGAAAATATTGGAGGGTATCAATTTGAGCAGTTAAAAAAAAAGATTGGCATTATACAGTGTTATAAATCAATTTGGCAGGTACAGTTTTTGCAGTTTTCTGTCCATCATGAAAAGAGCTAAAACTAGTACTTTTACAGAAACCATTTTTTAACCAAATATCTAAAGAGTGCTATAAGAATTCAAATAAAGCATTTTATGAAGCCCTTTTCAGTAAGTGCACCCCTCTGTTGTAAATATCTACCTGGAACACTGACAAAACCTAATACTTCAAACTGAAAGACTACACAATTAATCTCAAAATGTCAAGACATGATTAGAAATACTGTACAAGGCCATAACAAAATAAATGTATAAAGGAAACTATCACAGCTCTATTCTTGTTCTGCTCTTCTGATTAGAGGTAGAGATGGCATTGCAAAATCTGCTCCTAAAACATAAAAAAATATCTTCAGTTAGAATGGATTCACTGGTAAGATTTCTGTCAGCTACATTTTCATACCAATGAATTAACTTTTTAAAATGGCCTAAAATTTTCAGAGTTTTCAAGAAAATATACGGTTTACTCATATACATTAATGATAATATAAGTTCATTTTAAACAAATATACCTGAAGATTTCATGGTCAAACTAAAACCTTGAGAAGAATGCATGACTTTCTAAATTTTAATTATTGACAGGAATTAATAATAATAAAAAAATAGCCGATTAAAGAAGGTACCAACCCTAATTTTTATATTTATAGCATAGAAACAGATCTTATAATTCACAATCCACAGAGAACCTCCTGAAATGTCATTCAAATTCAGCATTCTCCAGCCAACATGTCCATGACAAAGTGGGAAATTTAGCCACATTTGGGAATTACTGAATACCATCAACCTCTTTTACCATACCTGTTAACTTTTTGAACAGTTCATGTGGATACTCCTCCACTGTCATTGTTTTGTGTGGGAGTTTTTACATAAAGGCAATTTTTAATGTAAAAAATCAATTATTAAGTATTTTACACAAAAATGAAGTAATTTTAACCAAAAAAAAACTCCCACAAATTTTACATTATTTATGTGGGAAATTCTAAATTTTTCATTGTTTTTGCAGGATTCTGCCCCAATTGTAGGGGTTGACATGCATCCTTCTAGTGTTACTATTTTCACAGACTGAAGGCAATCCTAGATATTTTCTCAAGATATTTCTTACCTCTTCTATGGTACATTAGTATGTATGCATTCTTAAAGTCTTCCTGTTTTGGGATTTGTGGTGTGACATTTTCATCATTATAATAATACCAAGTATTGTCCACAGGATGTTTGGCAAAGCACGTATAGTGACCAGAATTCAAATCTACAACAACAAAAATTATCAAAGATTACAGTAACTGTCCATTTCAAAATCAGGATATTTTTTTGGCAAGTTAGTATCATGTATAAGAATTCTTTGTTGTTTAGGGTGCTTGCCAAGTGTTATACTGTATAGTATTTGGATACAATCTAAAGTTTAGTTTTCTAAACACTTATTTTCAGTAGCTGTATGTAAGACATGCTAACATTACACAAATATCTTTGAAGCGCCATGGGAGATTTTTTGGTAAAAATGGACTAGTCAGCTAAGACCTGCATTAGCACAGACAGAATGTCATATACACTCTGTTCCTACTATATCCCAGATGCCTGGATCCACTGTATAGTGGTTTTGCCAGAACAAGAACATTACAATACACATTTTCGGTATTAGTTGTGCTTGAACTAAGGGCCAAATGTAAACTTTTAAACCACATATCTAATAATTTTTCTTAAGGACCAGAATATTACAGACAACCTAGACATTTTTGAAGCTCTGAAACAGCACCTGACATTTGAAATTCACTCTAAACACTGCAGCCAGCCCTCACAGATATTCAAGAATTTTGCAAAGTTGGGAAAATGTAAATGGTTTTACGCAATGTTATTTGATTGCCAAATGAAGTTTGATTTGAATAATGTCTGAGAATTTCAACATGCCAGTCTGTAGCGATTAGTAAGAGAGGATACAAAGGACTTAATTTTAATGTGATTTTCTATTATTTTCAAATTTTCCTATGGTCATGTTAGGAAAATTGCTTTCAAGTTGAATGAAGATAAAATTAAGATTAAAAAATTAACATAATCCACTGAAAAGACATCCCTACAATTTGTTAGTCCATGATTTTTAACGGAAATAATTTTTGAGAATTTTCTTTCCAATACAGTAGGAACATTTTTCTAAGCACATAAATTTACCTCCCCTTTTTACAAGCAATTACTGAATATTAAAGCTAAAGCATCAGAAAAAAAATGGTTTAATGCAGCGAAATATTAGATATGGTCCTAATTTCAGATAAAAAGGAAGTTCATTTTCTAGAAGTCTTTTTCTCTGGAGTCTAGAACTATTTTGATAAAATGAGACCACAGTATAATAACATCCTTATAATATACTTAGAATACTTTTTGTCTTATTGAAAACATCTCTAATAATTATTTTTATTCACAATTTTAAAAAGAATGTTTTTTTCAAAGATAATTTCTTGCTTTATTTGTGTATTGCAAAATTATATATTTAACTCCTGAAAAAAAAAAACCCCAACAAAACTCCATGACTTAATTTCAGTAGTACAAACATACCTCCAAAGTGACAAACAATGCTGTGTAGGTCATAGGTCAGATCAGATGTCAGAGGGCCTGAGATATGATGAGATAGATTGAGGCCCTCCAAGGGAAACTCTACCTCACTATCAACTTTAACACTCACTAAGTCATGGTACACAAATCTGAAATCATAAGATCGTCTGAATATGGCTGAGATATTGCTGCTCGGACGTTAAACGCCAACAAACAAACAAATAAACAAGGAATCATAAGGAAGGATGTTGTAGGATTTAATTTTGTTGAGAAAAATTCTGTTATTGGTTTTTGTCAACATTTTCAGATCTTGCCAATTTTATTCTAGAAAAAAAATACATACCAATCTAGTATATTTATTGCAAAATTTATTATAGTGTATCCAACAAATAACTTAATCAGCAGCATTTGTATCAAATACATGGGAAGATCCAAATATAAATAGTATACGATAATCCTATACAAAAACTTCTACTATGGGCTTAAAAACTTAGTCTTAAATTGATGCATTTCACATGAACATCTAGGATTTTTACAAATGAATTATAGGAAAGATGTATAAGAAGACAGCACAGTAATATCATGTTAATGTACTATGTAGTTACTGGTTAAAGAAAACCCAACCTTTTAAGATGGACTATGAGGACATCTGGGTACCTCCAAACAGTCATACTTTTGTTGGCACACTGATTCTGTTGACATCTGGGACAAAACCATGGATTATGCTTGTCTAACAGTTCACTAGAAGGAACATCAGTTGTAAACATTGTAATAAAACCAGTGTATTTCTATAGTATTAATGATAACTAATGCAGCAGTAAAGAACGAATGTCTCATCTTTTGAAGAATTGCAACAGAAATTGAATTGATTTTTATTTTTTACAAAATGTAAATACAATTGAATAATTGAAAAAAGAACTTAATTACACAGTTACTAAGGTAAGGAGTGTTATGTGTTCTTCATAATTAGTGCCATTCCACGTCATAATTGCATTTACCATGTTTGAAAAAAATAGTTTTGGAAGAAAATTTCTATTTTTGCAATTAAAATATTACTAGTAGATAAAAGAAAACTATCTCTTTGGCAACAATATTGAATAAAACATTCTAGTTCACATAATGGTGGACTCCAGTAAAAATTAAAGGACCAAAACAAACATTACCTGATTCTATTATTTGGTCACATGGACTTCATCCAAGTAAAACTAACCTTTCAGTGAAAGCATGTATACAATCATAGATAGACAATGGCAGAGTTGGTCTAAAGTCCATCATGGACAGGTGGTCTACAGAGGATTCCATTCTCTCTATCACAGACTGATGTACCCCATCTAGACACACACAAACTGTGTCGCCAGGCCGTAGAGAGATATGTCCATCCCTTGGCAGTAGACAGCCTGTACATTTAGCTGTGTACACACACCTGGAACATCTACTCCCCTGTAAAATGTAAAAGAAATAAATCAGCATTTATGTCTGCTTCCAATGCAACTCTTGGTGATTTAAATAGTTCTTTTAAGTAGAATTTATTATTCTGGTAATCATACCACATCTCCTACTATAAAAAAAACTTATTTATGAATCCACACTAGAAATGTGAGAGATAAAATGACTTAAAATTTATGTCACTACTTTTTTTTAGCAGTAACATAATCTCAAATGATCATTACCTGAGCATCAGTCATAAGTAGAGTGAAATGACTAGCATCTGGTACAATTTTCTCAATGCTCTCATATAGCTGTGCTCCTGGCATCTGACTAGAAAGGTACAGTATATGTGGATGACCAATCAGATTTCTCTGTTCCTGCACTGTATGACAGAATGTAACATCCACCATTAACATTCTGAAAAAAGATATTTTAAATTCATAGTAGTTTTACAACCTAAGGCAGATATTTTATACATTTCAGAATAAGAACATTTGATCATTTGAACAGTCCATGCCTTGCTTTGTCCAACACACTGAGCTTGCTCCAAAAGTAATATCTGACCAATAGGCCTGTCATCCAACATGGAAACATTGTTCTGACTCCAAGCTCACCAGACATCACATTATCACCTAAATATTGGATACTTAGCAGTTTTTGGTATGGCTCAGCTGGGGATTTAACCCACCACCTCTCCCAATTGAGATGAGCTTACTACCAAATGATCACCAAAGCAGTTAAAAAATACGTGTTTGAGGAAGATGTTACATGTGTATTTGTTTGGGAATAATGTTAGATGTGTAGGTGTTTGAGAGTGATGTTACATGTGTATGTACTTGGGGATGGTGTTACATGTGTATGGGAATGATGTTAGATGTGTAGGTGTTTGAGAGTGATGTTACATGTGTATGTGCTTGGAATGGTGTAAGTTCTGTACATGTTTGGGAATGGTATAACATGTGCATGTGTTTGGTAATGGTATTATACATGAGTACGTGTACAGGAATGATGTTACATGTGTAAGTGTTTGAGAGTGGAGTGATGTGATGTAACATGTATATGTATTTGGGAATGGTGTTTCATGTGTATGTGTTTGGGAATTGTGTTTCATGTGTATGTGTTTGGGAATGATCTTATCTCTGTTATGTGTTTGAGAATGGTGTTTCATGTGTATGCGTTTGGGCATTATGTTACATATGTGCTGATCTGATGGGTAATGACTTTATAGACAGTATCCTACCTTTCTTCAGTGACTTTATCAGAGTCAGCCAACTGAGTGAAATCTTCAGACATCACAGCTGCACATGAGCACACCTGAAACAAAGTGGGAAGAAACAAATCTTCAAACAAAGATGTGAATTGCATATTTCATGGGTTAAATTATGTTTTTTTCTTAAATTATTAAAGATTACTAGCAGTTATCTTTCAGAGATTTGAATATGAATAAATAATTCTTTGGAATTATGATTAAATTATGGAAAGCTTTTATTTTTGCATTTTTATCTGTTGAAGTAAAGAAAATAGTGAAAGTAATTTCCTGTATTGAATATCAAGAGAAATTATGTGACATGAACACATCTCTTTTTGTTTAAAACTAGTACATTGTAGTAGGAACAAGTTCTACTACTTCTAAAAATAACTTATCAAAAGCATTTAATCTTGTTCCATGATTTAATTCAAGCTTAATGATTTTTGTTGTATTTATTCTTTTTTATTCTAAAAATAAGTGTTTTCTAAAAGAAAAAGAAAAACAAGAACCCAGTAACATTCAACTTACAGGACACAAAAAATTGTCTTGTCCATAATGAGCTAAAGACATCTGAAATAAAAGAATATTTCAAATATTCAATTCGTATTTTATAACTTTAACATTAAAAAAAAAGAATTAGCCAAAAAAAAATTACATTCACTTAATTTTCTAGGCAATAAACATAAAGTTGTGCTTATTTTCATGCTTCATTGTAGGAATGCCCTACCTCTTACAAAAAGTAACCAAAATGACTAACAACATACTGGTAAGCCCCATTTATATATAGCAGTGGACCAAAGAAATCCAATTGAAAACCAACCCATCATTTTGGAATACAAAATACATGTAAGTAAATATAAGTATATGAAAAGTAAACAAGAGGCTCCCAGGAGCCTCAATCACTCACCTGGCTGAATTTTGCCTTTCAAAGGCAATAAATTTAGCAAGAAGTTGTCCAACAATTTTGTCTCAAGAAGTCTTTGGTAGGACTTATCATAAGATTGTTTCAATAATTGAAAATTTCTTTCAATCTATCATAGTTATCAAGATATTGACTGAAAACTGTAAAAAAAAAAGTCATTTTTCCCCTTTCAAGGGCAAGAACTCTTACAAGGACATATATGACAACTTTTACCCCTGAAGACTTTTGTGGTCCTAATAATTTGGATCATTTCAGCTATTGAAAGAATTTGAATAAACCTAACAGTTTTGAAGATATATGCGAAAAACTACTGCCTGACCCCTATGTTCTATTTTTAGTAATGGCTGCCATGTTTTTTGACGGATCAAAAATTCCCACATCAGTTCTATGAAGGATACACCAAGAAACATTTGTACCAAGTTTGGTTTCAATTGATCAAATAATGTCAGAGAAGATTTTGATAGAAATAACATTAAATGTAGCAAAAATCGTTAAAAAAAAGGCAATATCTCCAACATGACTCAACATTTTAAAACCAAAATTTGAACAGAGATAGATCTCATCATGCTGAACACTTCTACCAGTGTCAGAATTTAGCTAAACCTAACGGTTTATGAGATATATGTGAAAAACTACAATCTGACCCCTATGTTATATCTTTGGTAATGGTGACCATGTTTTTCGACGAATCAAAAATCCCCACATCAGTTCTATGCAGGATACCCCAAGAAACATTCATACCAAGTTTGGTTCTAATTAGTCAAGTAGTTTCAGAGGAGAAAAGATTGTATAATTGTTAATGACGACGACAATGACAGATGACGATGGATGCCAAGTGATGGCAATAGCTCATATGGCCTTTGGCAAGGTGAGCTAAAAAAAAATAGGACTGACTTTCATAAGAAAATCTCAAATTGAGATTTTCCTGAAATCCTTGAGTTTTTCCTCGAATCTTCATTTTCAAGTGATTTGATTGGTCGGAATTTGAGTTGAGAAGGGATTTGAGGAAAATCTCAAATTGAGATTCTTTAGGAAACAGGACCCAGATACCTCAAGACAGCAATGACAGAAGGTTGCTCCACAAGTTTTATGGACTAACAGTTCTGGGTCTGCCAGTTCTTCCAAACAAATTGAGCAAGACTTCCACTGATCTACAGTAACTACTCGTTCTAGAGAAGATTTTCTAGGGTCACTAGCTAACTGTTGGTCTTCTTCCTCCAGCGTTGTTACAGAGGACCACTGGAGATCTGGTGTTACATTATCTACTTCTAAAGGAGTATTACCATCTTGAAGTGACCACTGACCAATTGTGAAATCACATGCATTGTTACTAACAGATGAACCTGCACTCTCTACAAGAATATTAAGATACATGTAAAAATGAATGAATTAAAGAGTGAAAGTCCAACCAGTATGTAAACTTGCAGTAAGGTACATCCAGCTAAACAGGCTTATCATTAAGTACACAAATCATTTGGTGATTCCGAACTATGATGGAAGGGGTATGGTATATATCAAATATGGTCCTGAAATGTATCAAACTTAATCAAATCAGTAAAAAAAAAATTATGTGTGTTTCTGGTTTCATGCTTTAAAAAATAGGGTAGGTAGGCAGGGATATCTTTTTTTTCACTATTTTTTTTAACTTGAGTTAATGGGACCAAAATCTAAAGTTAATTGTGCTCAAGCCAAAATGACAATAAACATGCTAGGGTAGGCACAGAAATAAAAAAGGATAGATAGGGAAACCAGAAACACTCATATTTCTTTTTATTTGGCCTAAGTACAGAAAATGCATAACATTTATTAAAATGTATGCTTACTTCGCCAACAGCATCATTTTTGAATTTTGTCCATGCTTTACCTTAGAGCAAAAAATGGAGTCCTAAATGTTTAAATTCTACCAAAAGAAGAAAAACACTTGATTTCATAACATTTTTCTCTACTGGAAATTTTAGCCACACGCTTCAGAACTTAAATATCCAATCAACTGTCTGGATTAAGTCATCTTTTTAACACAAAAATATGCCAATAGGTTTGTTTTGTGGATAAGCTAAAATTTTCAGTAAATAACAGGGCCAGAAACTGGCATAAATGAATCATTTCCCTTTCGCCAAACCAGGAAAATAACAAAAGAAGTAATTCATCGAAGCAAACTTATAAGTAAAGATTTCAAGATAATTAATCTCACCTGGCTTTATATCCTCTGCAGACCAGGAGTATGGCAGTGTAGGAGAATTTCCCCAGCCAGAGTTATCAGAGACTCCTACAATAGACTCTACAAAGTCATCATTTTTCCTGTTAGCTGCTGCAGAGGAAACTTCTTTGCCAAAGTCACCATATACTTCTGATGTGCTAAAGGTCCCTACATGACTGAAAACATCCACTGGAACCTGATTTGGATTGGCAATGGATGCAATAGTGGTCACCTCAGTCTCATTTCCTCCTGATATGGAAAAAGGGGCCATCTCAAAGGCATACAACTTTCTTGTGGTGCTGTTTACATATCGAAGCCATGTTGAATCATCCTACAACAAAAACATTGTAAAATACACATAGCATTACTATTTAGCCATTAGAAATCTGTGAACAACATCTCATCAGTAATACTAACGCTTTCAATCACAATATAAGAAAAATAAACAAAGTCCTCGGTTGACAGGAAATTTTGCTGAAAATAAATCCCACCATATGGCATACCAGTCAACTACATAAAGAGTGTGCTAAAATTTTAAGCTGCTGTGATGAGCAGTTGCTGAGAAAAGTGCGATGAAAGAGTAATCAAGGGAGCCAAGGTTATAGCTGTAATCAAAAGAATGTAATCCAGGGACAAAGACCAGACATGGAAAACAGACATACACAACAAAGAACATAAAGTAACTAAAATCATACATACAAAGTAACAAAAGTAAATGAGCAACTCGGACTCCACTAAAATCTGGGAGCATGGACCAGGTGTACCGGTAAGGTAAGCGTCCTCTGCTTTTCTAGAAACGCCTACCGAGTTGCTCATAAAAAGTTAAGTCTGGGGTAGAAAAACAAGGAAAGGAAAACTATGACCCGTTGAATAAATCAGTTTTCATGGTGCTGATGGATACACCATAACAATCCACGAGTTCATGATGACGACCATAAAACCTCTGTAGTGATGACTTCAATCTTGTAGCAACATAACCCTGTTCCAGAAGCCTATTTGTTAGAGTTCTAGCGTGATGGAAAAAGTCTGCGTAGTTTCGGCAAGCTCTGGCATAATGTATGAGTTGTGATATGAACACTCCAAACGCAGGAGCCGAAGGGATGTTGCCACAGATGAAAGGAAAGTTGACAATTCTGAATGAAAAGTCATCACGTTTGTCGTAAAGTTTGGTCAATAGTTTTCCTTTACCATCAATTTCTAAGTGTAGGTCAAGATATGAGGCTGACTCCACAGTGTGTGTAGTATCCTTTATCTCAAGTTCTTTTGGGACCATAAGGACCATATTTGAATGGACAGGTTTTGCAAGAACAGTCTGGTGGTTTAGCCTTGAAGTCCTCAATCTCGAGGTTCTGCAATAGCCTTTTATAATTGAAAATTTTGGATGCAATGGGTGAAGTATAGGAATATGAAATAATTGGTATGGATTTGTCTTTGAAATATGGGGGAATTTTGTTGGTAACATTTTTGTGATGCAGGATGTTAGCCAAATTAATTGCATCTATACCTTTGTTGACAAACGGTAGTGGAAGAAATGATCGTTTTTCTTCATCTTGACTTTTCACACAAACTGGTTTAAAGAGCCTGTGGAAACCAATATCCAAAATGATGGCAACAAGTCTGTATTATGATGATGTGGAGTCAGAAACAGGAGTGTCAAGACTTGTTTTGTAAAGGGAGTGTAGTAGAGTGAGAGGTAGAGAATAAAGTTTGGTTCTAATGTGATGAAGTCCAAGAGGTTTTTGTATTAAAGGAAGGAGACCATCTATGGAGACATCATGTAACTTAGGTGACGTATAGTGGCGATGGCCACGACTCCTTTCCCATCTTGGATTTTTGTCAAATAAATTCATCACATTTATGTTATTGTTATATTGGCTTGAAAGGTTTCCTATACTTTTGATGTTGTCATTGCATCCGTAAGGTATTGCAGTACCTAGTCTGTGTATCCAGTACTCCTCTCTTTCCCTACGATAGTTTTTACTTAGAACGGGACTGTTCGTAGGATGGTAAATTTTTTCTAAAATACGAACTTTCATGGAGAGGATTGAAAGATCTTGTTGATTAAAGTGTTGATAAACTGTGGGGAATTTGGTGGTGTTAATTCCCGAATGATGACCACACATTCTTTTATTTAATCGTTCTTACATTTCTCCGATATATATTAAACCACACAAGTTGCATTCTAATCCATATATTAAGTTTGTTGATTTGCAACTTAAGTCATCGTGACTTCTTGTATGGAACAATTTTTTCTAAAATACGAACTTTCATGGAGAGGATTGAATGATCTTGTTGATTAAAGTGTTGATAAACTGTGGGGAATTTGGTGGTGTTAATTCCCGAATGATGACCGCACATTCTTTTATTTAATCGTTCTTACATTTCTCCGACATATATTAAACCACACAAGTTGCATTCTAATCCATATATTAAGTTTGTTGATTTGCAACTTAAGTCATAGTGACTTCTTGTATGGAAAAATGGTTACGGACGGATTCACAGACAAGGGTAAAACAGTATACCCCCTTTAACGCAAGGATATACTTCTAGTAAGTAATATATATACAAGTATTAGAAATGACTGTCATCTGAAATTATCTGACTATGCTTGTCTGTACTTGATTGTTATATATGTAGTATGGCCATATCCCTAAGAACAAATTTGTTCTCAATGTCATAGTTTTTCCTCTTTCTTTTTTGCCAGGATTTGACATAATATATGCAACTAGGTGTTTCTAGAAAAGCAGAGGCCACTTAACCTACCAGTGCAAGTCGTCAATACTCAGTTTTAGTGGGATCCTGGGCTACTCATGTATTCTTTGCTTTCTGTGTGAATTCTTTTAGTTAGTTTTTGTTATTTATGTATTTTTGCCTTTTTTTTGTCAGGTCTTTGTTGCTAAATATGGTTGTACTGTTTTCCATTCTAATCATGGTTTCCTTATTTTTTCTTACCACAATTCTAGCCACATGATGGTCAAGTATTTCAGCCATAACTATATTATTAGTTGTCTGTATCATCTGACTGAGCATTTCTTTAACTTTACAAATACGATCCTGTTTGTCTACCGTCAACAGATACTGGGTGGGAGTGTTGTCGATTGATATGTACATAACACCTGAAAGCATGCACTGAGAGTTACCAGAAATAATGACAATTGTAAACAATGTATACATGACATTAAGATATCCAAACATCAAAGGTAATACTACACAAACTTATTTTGCCTTAATTTCATTGATATTAGATACATGTATGAGTATGCAACATAAGTCACTTCAGAGAATAGAGTTGATTAAATGACCATCACTTGATTAATTGTCTTATGTACTCATGTAGTAAAGAATTTCTATTATTTCACAGGAATTTTAATCTAAGGTTGATAGAAATTTTGAATTTCTTTGTCAATTGTTCAGTTAACCACTTGTGGAAATTCATCATGTGATTGCCATTAATTAAGAAAAGACCAACTCTATTACATTACTTGCAGTAATGCAACACAGAAACATTTATTTCGGCAAGTTTATTGTGAAGCTAAAGGCAAAAAAAATGTACACATAACAGAAATAAGTGTGTGTTATCAAATCATGAATGAGAAAACTATTTTTTACAGTTCACTTACATAGCTGCCTTTCATTGGCTCTGGGGAGTGGCACTGAGAGATACATAAAGGGTTCAAAGGTCACAGACACATGGCTACATTCATTGCACTTAACCTGCAAAAATGAAAAAAGAAACTTGATGATTTTTAACTTATGATTGCAGTAGCATGTCAGAAAAATTTAAATTGGAAACAAAATAACTGAAAAGTATTTGAACAGGAAGGGCATGAAAGACAGGGATGGACACCAACAGTAGTCTGGTATACCTGTGTCACCCTAATTTTGGAGAGGACCACATGGTAGTCTTTGGGCTATATAAATTTTGCAAATTCAAGGATTTTAAGGTACGTTGGTAAACAGAAGAGCAAAGAAAAAAAGTAAATGTAAAAAGTTCAATCACTTCAAATATTACATTATATTTACAGTTGGATTGGGTCAAGTGCATACTAAGTTTTTCTTTATGTAAAGTGATTTTTGAATGTTCTATGGCATTTTACTTACATTTTAAGACAAACATTTGATCAACTGAACAGCTAATGTTGAGTCAGATTTTTTATAATGCTAGGTCACAGAAGCAACAGCCTGACGGTAGGCATGTCACATGACTGGTACACAGTACACCCTGGAGTACCTAGTCACATGCCATGTGTTTGGCTGAGAAGCCGCAACTATCAATTTTAAGTCTTTGGTTTGACTTGGCCAGGGATTAAGCCTGTGACTTCTCACACTCAAAGCAATCATGCTAAAATGTACCACAAGACCACCATGGAGGTTTTTATTCAACTGAGAATAGCTGAACAGATCTGAATTGCTTATTTATCAACAGTTTTATCTATGTTGGTATGTCAATATAAGTATGAATGATCAATTAACTCTGGGTGCATTCTCAGGTAGATTTAATTGCTTTGAAATAAAAAAGAAATAAAATGTATTTCCATAAAAAATTTGATATCTATATCCTTCATATAGTCAATTTTGAAAAATTATGACTACTCACAGAGGACTTGTATTGCCCATGGAATGTCTTGACGATTACACTTTGATTTTCCATAACATGGTCAGTCCATCGCTTTTCAGCCAGACTTAACAACTTTTCATCATCCCAAATCCCATCCCCAATATCATCTTCCATTTTCTCTGAGGACTCCGGTTCAGGGTCTTCACCTTCCTCCTCCTCTTCTTGATCTACTGCCTCAACTGAGTCTGGATCTTGGTCAATATCAACATCATTGCTCTCCCTTTGAATCACTTCCTGCTCCTGTTTGTCCTCATTTCTGAGCATTGACTTGGACTGTTTTTGTTCATTTTCAACATTGACACCACCCAATGAAACGTTGGCTTTTGCTTCCACAGAGATATCATCACATTTGTCATCTGTCATTGTCATACCTAATTCTCTATCAATGTCATTTGATTTTTCTTGTATACAATTCAATTTACTAAATGCTTGATGTTGAAAATTCTTCTCGAAAGAGTCAAATTTGGACCTTTTCACTTTCTCAGTGTCTTCATAATTATCACAATACATGTTTACATTCTTATTGCACAAATCAGCATATATATTGACATCCTTTACCCCCTTTGGACTAACTCGACATCTTTTCAAATCTATCATTACCATAGGTTCATTAACAACATGACTCACACCAATGTCATTATGGACAACTGGGCAGTTTTCTGGCTTGGCATACTTTGAGGAATCAAAATTGAGAGAATCTTCAGAGGATTCTGACACCAACACATTAGTGTTAAGAGTTTTGGTCTCTTTAGCATAAAATTTCTCAATGGAAGGCAGTTTTTTCTTCAAAAGACAGGTATTATTTAAATGAAGTTCTTCCAGTAGCTCCCCTTCAGGTGATTGGGCCAATTCAGTCAGTGACATTGGTGATTCGGCCAATTCAGTCAGTGACATTGGACAAACTTCATCATCTTTTGTTAACCCTTCAGATTTTTCTGACGATGTTTCCATGGACTCTGAAACTGGAGTTCTTTGTTCTTTTCTCTCATCCATTTCATTTGTTGACAAAAACTGAGTATGTGTATTGTAGAGATCGTTGTGAGTTATGAAGAATGGAGTATTTGGCCCAACCCTGGTCTGATCATTGAGTGTGTCCAGAAGTAAAGCTAAGAACTCCTGACAGTCATGCTGGGAAAAATCAAAATACAATTACATGTACAGGTAAAAACAATTCAAAACAAACAATAGTTGCTGACACAACTTTATGATGATTTTAAATCACATACTGCGTAAGTAATATTGTTCAAACGCTGATTTTACTGCAAGGATCATTAAGTTTCATGTCAACCACTGGGCAGTGATATTGCTCGTCTTTTTCAAAATTATATCATTTTTTTTTATTGGGAAAACATATATCTTTTTTTTTTTAATTTGGAAATTAGGAATAATCATACCTAACCTTGAATTTGTTACAACAAAATGATCAATTTTCTAGAGATTGCAAAGAAAAAGACAAACAAAAGACAATTAATCGGTAATTTTGAACAGAAACACCATAGCCTACTCTTCCAATACCAACTGGGAAATAGTTTATATTACTTGGGATTATTTTTGAGCCATTTTTGGACATATTAAGAAACTTTCATCAGGGGAAACAGCCTTATTGGAGAGGTAATTTAAACAATATCACTACTGAGACATACATGTACAAATGTATGAGAGAGTAATCAAGGGAACCAAGGTTATAGCGGTAATCAAAAGAATGTAATCCAGGGACAAAGACCAGACATGGAAAACAGACATACACAACAAAGAACATAAAGTAACTAAAATCATACATACAAAGTAACATAAGTAAATGAGCAACTCGGACTCCACTAAAAACTGGGAGCATGGTAACTAAAGTTCTTTTGGGTAGATGCGATGTATCAAATCTCCGAAATTAGGATTGTTTAAAGATAACACGTCATCTATATAGTGAAAACTGAGATTGAAGGATCTAGCCAAACAATATTCTTTCTTTCTGATCCGATCAGCTATAAAGTCAGCCTCATAAGAGTGAAGGAATAGGTCAGCTAGTAAAGGAGCACAATTTGTTCCCATTGGAATGCCGACCGTTTGTTGAAAAACACGTCCACCACACTGGACAAATATGTTGTCGATTAAAAATTCCAGCATTTTGTAAACATCTTCCTCTGTATACTTGGAAGATGATTTGGAATTATTTCTTACAAAGTATGAGGAATCTCTACCAAGAACTATATATTTGTATCTAGGAGTACCATCTTTTTTGGAAAAACAATGATGTATAATGTTTTTAAGTCGTGATTTTAACTGAGTATGGGGAATAGAAGTATACAGTGTTGAAAAATCATAGGTTTTAATGCTATTATATTCAGATAATAGTCTTGAACTGATTGTCTCCAAAAGATCTTTTGAATTTTTCAGGATCCACATTGAATTAATACCACTATGGGAGTAACAAGTGTTGTGGTAGGACTGTAGACCCTCTTTGACAGTTGTGAGTATAGAAGTTAAAAGTTTTGAAAGAGGTTTGGTGGTACATTTTGCAGATCCAGCTATGAAACGTTGTTTGTATGGACTCTTGTGAAGTTTAGGAATCCAGTACATAGACGGTAAATCACGATCATCGTCCTTGGTAGAGAGACCAAAAGAGGATAGCACAGATTTATGGTTTTCCACAATCTCTTCTTTGGAGAGAGTGGTAGCAGTGTAGGTCTTATCACTGCTATTATTTTCTACATCTACCTCTGATAATAAACATTGGATATAAAACGTTTTGCAGACAAAAACAATGTTGTTTTAGGCTTTGTCTGCTGGTACGACAACATATTTGTCATGTATAGTAGACAATGTTTTTGCTACATCGGAGTCTTTGAAAACTGATGTAGCCTTGGCACTCATTGACCTACTTAAAACTTTCATTCGTTTCAAAATTAAAGACCTCACGGCCTTCAACCACTCTGATAGAGAATCAATGTCTTCTTGTTCTCGTTTTATCCATTTTCTTGCACAGTCCTCGACGGCATCCATAAGAACTTTAAAGTTATAATTCCAATTTATGGAGCATGGTTCCCAGTACTTGGGACCTTTAGAAAGGATATTACACAGAGAATCGTTTTCGATAATGGTTAAATCTCCTGTAACAATGTGACCAGAAGGACCATATCTGAATGGAGAGGTTTTGCAAGAACAGTCAGGTGGTTTAGCCTTGAAGTCCTCAATCTCAAGGTTCTGCAATAGCCTTTTATAATTGAAAATTTTGGATGCGATGGGTGAAGTATAGGAATATGAAATAATTGGTATGGATTTGTCTTTGAAATATGGGGGAATTTTGTTGGTAACGTTTTTGTGATGCAGGATGTTAGCCAAATTAATTGCATCTATACCTTTGTTGACAAACGGTAGTGGAAGAAATGATCGTTTTTCTTCATCTTGACTTTTCACACAAACTGGTTTAAAGAGCCTGTGGAAACCAATATCCAAAATGATGGCAACAAGTCTGTATAATGATGAGGTGGGGTCAGAAACAGGAGTGTCAAGACTTGTTTTGTAAAGGGAGTGTAGTAGAGTGAGAGGTATAGAATAAAGTTTGGTTCTAATGTGATGAAGTCCAAGAGGTTTTTGTATGAAAAGAAGGAGACCATCTATGGAGACATCATGTAACTTAGGTGATGTAAAGTGGCGATGGCCATGACTCCTTTCCTGTCTTGGATTTTTGTCAAATAAATTCATCACATTTATGTTATTGTTATATTGGCTTGAAAGGTTTCCTATACTTTTGATGTTGTCATTGCATCCGTAAGGTATTGCAGTACCTAGTCTGTGTATCCAGTACTCCTCTCTTTCCCTACGATAGTTTTTACTTAGAACGGGACTGTTCGTAGGATGGTAAATTTTTTCTAAAATACGAACTTTCATGGAGAGGATTGAATGATCTTGTTGATTAAAGTGTTTATAAATTGTCGGGAATTTGGTGGTGTTAATTCCCAAACGATGACTGCACATTCTTTTATTTAATCGTTCTTGCGTTTCTCCGACATATATTAAACCACATAAGTTGCATTCTAATCCATATATTAAGTTTGTTGATTTGCAACTTAAGTCATCGTGACTTCTTGTATGGAAGGTTTTGTTTGTAAGGGAACTGGAGAAGTAAGGGTCAGTTATAAGAATGTTGCATGTTTTGCAATTTTTTATACCACATTTTGATATGGTACAATGTGGTTCGTCATTGTTGTAGTCAAATATATCGTTTAAAGTGATGGAACATGGTTTGATAATTTTAAAATAGTCAGAATTTTTGTACTGGAATAGATGGTCTGCAGACTGAACGTGTGATTGGGTACTTTTAGTTGAATTGGTCGAGGCACTTTCCATACCAGATGTGAGTGTGCTAAGATTCCCATCTGGGGACACCACATACTTACAAGACAACAGAGTGTCCGATCTGCTGTCAGGTTCGGACCTTTTTATACTGGGCGACATCCGAGCCAGTTTTTCTTTCATTCCTCTTGTTAAAACCATTAATTTTAAAAAATTGTATTACTGGGTTGATGATACCCTCGGGGACAAAATCCACCAGCAGAGGTATCGACCCAGTGGTGTGAAAGAGTAATCAAGGGAACCAAGGTTATAGCGGTAATCAAAAGAATGTAATCCAGGGACAAAGACCAGACATGGAAAACAGACATACACAACAAAGAACATAAAGTAACTAAAATCATACATACAAAGTAACAAAAGTAAATGAGCAACTCAGACTCCACTAAAAACTGGGAGCATGGACCAGATGCACCGGTAGGGTAAGCATCCTCTGCTTATCTAGAAACACCCGCCAAGTTGCTCATAAAAAGTCAAGTCCGGGGTAGACAAACAAGGAAAGGAAAACTATGACCTGTTGAATAAATCATGGTGCTGATGGATACACCGTAACGATCCACGAGTTCATGATGACATGAAACGAGAAACATGTAACATCCACAAAGTTTTTCAAGTTCTCAGATTATACTGCATTTTAATGGTGAATTAAGTAGTTCAAACTTGTGCAGGATAGACACATTTTATGAAAACAAGATAAATTCTTCAAGCCTTTTGTTGATATAACGGAAACCTTATTTACTTAACAATTATCTGCTTAAAAGAGGCATTATGGATAGTAAACATAATAAAATATAATGAAATAATACTATTTTTCCCATACATAAATGTAAAAATGTAAATAGCCCCTTCTATCAAGGAAAGTTGGGAAAGATAAAAAGGTTTAAAAATTGTTTCACCACTTGTGAAATTAATTTCTTTCTTATCCATGTACAGTGCACATGTATATCATTACCTGTCTGTAATCTTTAAATTGTCCATGAATTTGTCCAAGTGATGTCTTTAAATCTTTTGGGTACAGGATGGAAAATTGCCCACTCCAAAATTTCGAAACAAAATGGGCAAACTGTTCTACAAGACTATGTCCCACCACTTCAGTTTGATGTTGCAGGAAGTATCTGATCACTGGAGGGGTAGCCATTAAACTTTGCAGACCAGCATTCATGAAGCAAGTATTACCAAGATTATACAGTCCACATTGTCCAGGTGTGGCTGTTGTATCTACAAAAACAATAATAAATTGATTGTTGTTGTTTAATAATGCTTTTACATATTTTGGTAAAAATAAATATCCAGTGATGTTACATGCACCTGGTTATCAGGTGGAGTTATCTAGTTATCCAGTGATGTCACATGTACATGTACCTGGTTATCAGGTGGTGTTTTCCAGTTATCCAGTGATGTCACATGTACATGTACCTGGTTATCAGGTGGTGTAATCCAGATGTCCAGTGATGTTACATGTATATGTACCTGGTTATCAGGTGGTGTTATCCAGATGTCCAGTGATGTTACATGTACATGTACCTGGTTATCAGGTGGTGTTATCCAGATGTCCAGTGATATTACATGTATATGTACCTTGTTATCAGGTGGTATTATCCAGATATCCAATGCAGTTACAATTTTGTTTACTTGTTGTAATCTAACATTAATCAACTTTTGGCCCTTTATTCCTAAAAGGCTAGGGCCATAAACTCTATAAATTATTTTTCAATAAAGTCTTCCCTAACAAAGGTATGGAAACTTGTAGTACAATTTCATACATATCTATACACTTTACATAAAGTTATTATTCAGAAACCAGAAAAAAAGTTTGTTATAAGTTCCCAAAGTTAATCAAAGTCTATCTTTGGTTGTATGAAATACTGTGGTAAAATTCTCTTAATCTATGTACAAAATGAAGTTAAAAATATTGCTTTTTGCCCATTTATCCCAAAGATTATATACTTCTGTTTGTGGTATGGAACCTAAAACAATCCATTGACTTAATATTCAAGTAGTAGCATAAAAATGAAGTGTCTACAGATACCTACGGCAGTGCAATACCAATATACATGTACACTGCATAAAGATGCATAACAAACCTTTCAAGTCTTTGCTAACACGCTCTGTTATAAAATCGTCCCCACTAGCATTGTTCATTGGACCATAAACAGGCAATGGACTAGAAGTCCTCTCAGGGTTGTTAACTGGCCCAGAAATCAATTCTGGTCCAGCTTCTAAATCCAACCATGCACTAGGTAATATACTAGGCATTTTGGTCTCCACATCATTAACTGTAGCATGGTTCCCTGTATCACTGTTGCTGGAGTTTAATGGCATTCCTTCTCCCAACTCAAGGATTTGACTGGTAACAGTTGAAAGATCTACAATCTTACTGTGACTGGCATCTAAAGTAATACATGTAGGTCCATGAGGGTCTTCTTTCTCCATTACAGGTGTGGATTTTGACGCAAATACATGTGTATGGGATTGGTCCGCAGACAGTGACATCTATTTCCTACAATGTGAAAATCATATTACCTTATCTTAATACACAGAATACTTTGTTTAATTCAGATCTACATCAAAATAATTAGCTGCCTTGTACATCTCTAGTACAGGATACAATGTACATGTATGTTAATTGGTTGTTTTTTGTTGTTTTTTTTTTTGTAAAAAAAATCCCATTACTTGAAAATGAAAAATTGGAAGAAAATAAATAATAGAATGTTTTGCAGCAGCAGCTTGGTATAGTTGATATGCTCATATTAAGCTGCATGTATGTACATGAAAAACTTCCCATACTAATTAGACATGACTTCATACTCATCGTGGAGTTTACCTACAAGTACATTCGTAGTTTCATAACATGAAACCATGCATTTGAACAAGCACAGCTCAAGATGGGGCATCACGAAAGCAGAGAGCTCTATGACAACATGTATGTGAAAGTTACATGTACATGTAGCAGGGTGTAGAGCGATGAGAACAAAAATACTTTGTCCGGAAGTGATACAACTCTATGTTGCAAAAGTGATACAACTCTATGTTACAAAAGTGATACAACTCTATGTTGCAGAAATGATACAACACTATGTTACGGAAGTGATACAACTCTATGTTGCAGAAGTGATACAAAACTATGTTACGAAAGTGATACAACTCTATGTTGCAGAAGTGATACAACTCTATGTTGCAGAAGTGATACAACTGTATGCTGCACAAGTGATACAACTCTATGTTACAGAAGTGATACAACTGTATGTTGCAGAAGTGATACAACTGTATGTTGCGGAGACTATGTCAAATAACAATAAGTGCCCTAAACACATATATAAACTTCAATAATAATTCATATCTTTTAATATTAATTTTTTTTCAAAAAGATATGAACAGTCAATGTTTTCAGCTGACTATGCACTGCTCATACATGTCCCCACAAACATAGACCTATAAAGAGATGCGCCAGGGGCTTCCAAAATTCTGTCACCAATTTTCAGAAATTACAGCCAAAGGATGACAAAAAAAGTTACACCTTTTTTAAAAAAATATGACAGTATTGAGTCCACTGATGAAATATCTTTCCTTAATTAGATTTTCAGAATCCCCATTCTATTTTTTTACCGATTTTCCCACCAAAAAAGTCACATGGCAAAAATGTAAACAAATGTCATCCATTTTCTTTCATTTCGAAGTGTTAAGACACTTCCTCATGGGATATTCATTGTTAATTGGATTTAATTTATTCTGTTATTAAGTAAGTCTGTTTCTGAATGTATCGCATGGCTAAACAGGGGTGTGAAGATTGTATGTAGCCATGTGCACATGGCCATAATAGTGTTTACCTTTGACCAGATGATGAGAGTTTTGATTGGCTCAATAATATATTTACATTTGATTGACACCTCCCATGAGGATATTGTCAGTCACGGTCGTCTGGTCTAATAACCTTTAATGCCTTCAGTCATAAATTGGTCATGGTCAATTAACTCTGACCTGGTGTCAACACAATTGTTTAATTAAAGAGAATATCATTTGCTGATTAACTTCCTGCCGATTTTAAAAAACAAAACCTAGGCACCAAGAAAATTGCCAACTGGTTATTTTTCTCACCAGATAAAATAAAAAATTGCAACATTGGCAAAGCCCAGCATGACCCCTGTGCGCAACTGTAGGGTTAACCAACCAATTACTTTTTACTTCAAATCTCATTAGTAATCAAGCCGTGTGATAAAGCAGGATTTCAATGTCTTGCAAATCTCTTCAATGACAGGTCTACATTGTATGCTACAACTGTAAAATCTAATACAAGTAAAAAAGAAATGCTGTGCTGGCTTATGGGATATGCCTTCTCCATAATACGTTTATCTTTCAAGTTTTCATTGGATATTCTCATTTTCTAATAGTCAAAATGTGAGAACAAAAAATGAAAATATCCAATGAATACATCGGAGATAAATATAAAGTACATGGCTTTATGTTATAGAACTAGAGTATACTTTCATGTTTTAACATATTTTTCCCCAGCCAAATGGGATAGAGACCCTGTGATTAATTCATTATTTGATGTACGTTTGTAGCAATCAAATAATCTTAATAAATGGAATAAATATTGGTATGTATCTTTTCATTTTTCATTAATTTCTTACAACACTGGCAGTACCACCATTATCAAGTCGTCACCACAAAAACACAATGTAGGCTTCCAAAAACGATTCCGTAAATGTAAACAAGGAAACTTTTTAGTGTTACACAAGAATAAAGTACATTTTATCAACAATCTTCTTTCGATTTCGTCACCGCACCTTGGACAACAAAGGGGAGATAATTATATGATGATGCTTCGCCCCATTAAGTATTTGGTTCATCTATTCCTCGTCCCAAAATTTACATATAATAGAAAGATCATTTGCAGAAAAATCTGACAATGTATATCAACCCAATTAAAAAAATCAATTTGCGTTTCATGTAACCACTTGTTACTTTGTTATTAGACGGAAACTTTATCGTTGTAACGTTTTAACGATATACTAACTGCTATTACTTATGGTGAGTTTCCCGCACAGGTCCTATTTAGGACCTCTTCGCCAGCCTCCAACTCTCCAAACATTTGGTTAAATTCTTCCGGTCATGTGACTTTCTATTTCACCTTTGTAATTATCAAAAATTTTCTCCAATTACTATCTAGTCGATTTTTGAATGCATTTACACTGGGATGAATGTTTTCTTCCATTTGTTCTCGCTCTTCAGTGCTAAATTTTGCTTGTATTTATTCGATCACTTACTTTTAACATCTCTTCTCTAGTTTTTTTTGTTGTTGACAAAAGTGACTACGTCCTTATGACTTTATTATCCTGGTGCTATTTTGTATACCTCTATGACTCTATCAAAGCTCCGCTATTTCTTCTTAATGCTAAAGTGGTAAAGCCTAATTTCTAGAGTCTGTCTGGATATGATAGATTTTTTCATACCTGACAGTTGTTTTGTGGCCCTTCTTTGAACGCTATCAATGTTTTCAATGTCATTCAACCCCAGACAGAACTAGCATAATCAAGATGTGTTTTATAGAGCTGCATAAATGTCTTGGTATCAACATGAAAAAACATTTGAATCTTACTGTCCCACCGTTCATACTTTTCGCTTATATGTTTCTCAAAGTTTAGATTGTTGTCAAATGTCTTTTTCGTGGTAGATCTCCTCTAAGTTTGTGCTACACAATTTGTAAGATTGGTCGTTTTCATTTCTTTTCCCAAGGCTCATATTTTGACCTTTCTAAGGATGAAATTTTAGTAGCCATTCATTGTTCCAGCCCTCAAGATAGTTAAGGTCTTCCATAAATGATTGTGATTCATTATCATGTTTATCAGCGACAATTCTGTAAAATTTAGTGTTGTCTGAAAATATTAGTATGTATTTATCTGAAACAATGATTCTTGGAGTTCATTTATATAAATTACAAATAATAAAGGTCTTAATAGTGATCATTGAGAGTTAATTTTGTAGTCTTACCATTGACCATAACTCTCTGGGTTCTGTTTTTTTTTTAAATCTTTTACCAATGATAAAATCTTTTCATTTATGCTATATTCTATCATATTTTAAAAGTCTCTTGTGGGGAACCTTATCAAATGTTTTCTGCAAATCTACATATACATGTATGCAGTCTATCGATTGCATATCCTTTATTTAAAGTAAATGCCTCAATGCATCTGTCAAGTACTTCTAAAAGTTGTATGGTTATTGATCTACCTAACATAACTCCATATTGTTTTGAAGAGAATAAATTGTAGTTCTTCATATGATTAATAAGATGGTCTCTCGCGAGTTCCCACACGATTTTATATATAACTGAGGTTACGCTCACAAACCTATATAGTTACTTGCCTTTCACGAAAATCGCGCTTATGCTGGCTATTTTCCAATCCTTTGGAAGAGGCACTACGGTTACAGATTGTTAGAATATGGTTGTTTGTGGTTTCACTAAGGCTCGTGCTACTTCTTTCAAAACTCTATGGTGCAATTCATCATGCTGGACTTTGAGATTTATCAATTTTTAATGTGCTTAAATGCTTTAACAATGACTCTTCATTTATAACTATCTGATCAATTTGGCCATGTTGACGCTTGATAGTTAGGTTTGATCAATTTGGCCATGTTGACGCTTGATAGTTAGGTTTGATCAATTTGGCCATGTTGACGCTTGATAGTTAGGTTTGATCAATTTGGCCATGTTGACTCTTGATAGTTAGGTTTGGTAGCTCTCTGTCTGGTAAGACACTAGAAAAGTAGTTAAGCAGAATTTCTGCATTTTCAGGAGACTTTGCTGTCTTTATCGAATTTGCATCAGCGGGGTCTGTGTGTTATACAAAAATATGAATTTGAAAATTCAAATTATAATTATTTTTTACTAAGATTTTATGTACTTCCAGATAGTTTTAGGTATGTTTTTTTGGCTTGATCTGTGAGGTTTCTCTCAAATTGTTTTCGATGCTTGTTGACTTTATTCTTGACCTTGTTTCTTTATTATATTCTCTTCGACTGTCAAGATTTTTTGTTTTTGTTTGCCGTCTTTGATAATATACTCTTTCTTTTATCAGATCTTTAGTAGATTTGTCTATATTAGGACGCCTTTTTAATCCATCTTTACCTCTTTTGTAAAAATACCCCCCTTTTTCCATTAATTTTAATATGTCCACAAATATATAAAGGGAATGGATATGGTGAGTTTTTTTTTAAATAAAAAAGACAATCCCACCGGATGAAAATTGTCAACATAAGGCCATCCATTGGTCACCAATATACGACGAGGAAACCCTCATACCACCAGGCAGGCTACAGCTGACCCCAAACAGGTACGGCGAAACATTTGCTCCTATAGCCCAGTTTTTATTGACGTCTTCATGTTTCAAGGATTCTGTCCTATCCAGTGTATTCAAATCATCTTTAAAATCTAAAATCTATATATTTGTTCTGCATTATTCAGCTTTATATCTTTCATTCTTTTATGTAACATTTAAAATTAAACCACACCAAGCAGTGAGTGGACTAGAGTATTGCAGCTTGTAATGAATGATATTCTCCTCGTTCGTGAAGATCAAATCAAGAACGAATGGTGTAAGTGTCCTCTCCATCTTGTTGACTTCGTATACGCAATCTGTTTGAACATTAAGCTGTCTTGTATGACATCTACGAATTTCTGCCTTATCTCCCTTGGTGTTTTGATTATCCAAATCTGTCTCTGAGATACCTTTGTTTCCCGCCTCGTACAAATATCTCTTCATATCTCTATCTCGTGGTTTACATGTAAAAGTAACCCTTTACCTTTGCCGTCCTCTAAATTGTTGCCATATACATTTTATAGCGTCCAACTTCATTTAAGCTGTATTCGGCTATGCTGGCTTCTAAATCGCATCTTTTTTTTAGGTTTTACCTAGGTAACAACTATGATGTGGAGTTAAACATCTCTCATTCTGATTTCTAGTTCTGGTAACTTGTTGGCAAGTGAATCTGCATTAGTATATATACATTTTAAAGAGTAATCAAGGGAACCAAGGTTATAGCGGTAATCAAATCAATGTATACCAGGGACAAATACCAGACATGGAAAACAGAAATACACAACAAAGAACATAAGGGAACTAAAATCATACATACAAAGTAACGTCTACCTCTGATAATAAACACTGTATGTAAAACGTTTTGCAGACAAAAACAATGTTGTTTTGGGCTTTGTCTGCTGGTACGACAACACACTTTTCATGTATAATAGACAACGTTTTTGCTACATCGGGGTCTTTGAAAACTGATGTAGCATTGGCACGCATTGACATACTTAAAACTTCCATTCGTTTCAAAATTAAAGACCTCACGGACTTTAACCACTCTGACAGAGAATCAATGTCTTCTTGTTCTCGTTTTATCCATTTTCTTGCATAGTCTTCGACGACATCCATAAGAACTTTAAAGTTATAATTCCAGTTTATGGAGCGTGTTTTCGATGATGGTTAAATCTCCCGTAACGACGTGACCAGAAGGACCATATTTGAATGGAGAGTTTTTGCAAGAACAGTCAGGTGGTTTAGCTCTGAAGTCCTCAGTCTCGAGGTTCTGCAATAGCCTTTTATAATTGGGTGAAATATATGAATATGAAATAACTGGTATGGATTTGTCTTTGAAATATGGGGGAAATTTGTTGGTAACTTTTTTTTGACGGAGGATGTTGGACAAATTAATTACATCTATACCTTTGTTGACAAACGGTAGTGGAAGAAATGAGTTTTGTAAAGGGAGTGTATTAGAGTGAGAGGTATAGAATAAAGTTTGGTTCTAATGTGATGAAGTCCAAGAGGTTTTTGTATGAAAGGAAGGAGACCATCTATGGAGACATCATGTAACTTAGGTGACGTATAGTGGCGATGACCATGACTCCTTTCCCGTCTTGGATATTTGTCAAATAAATTCATCACATTTATGCTATTGTTATATTGGCTTGAAAGGTTTCCTATACTTTTGATGTTGTCATTGCATCCGTAAGGTATTGCAGTACCTAGTCTGTGTATCCAGTACTCCTCTCTTTCGCTACGATAGTTTTTACTTAGAACGGGACTGTTCGTAGGATGGTAATTTTTTTTCTAAAATACGAAATTTCATAGAAAGGATTGAATAATCTTGTTGATTAAAGATTTGATAAACTGAGGGGAATTTGGTGGTGTTAATTCCCGAACGATGACCGAACATTCTTTTGTTTAATCGTTCTTGCGTTTCTCCGACATATATTAAACCAGATAAGTTGCATTCTAATCCATATATTAAGTTTGTTGATTTGCAACTTAAGTCATCGTGACTTCTTGCATGTAAGGTTTTGTTTGTAAGGGAACTGGATAAGTAAGAGTCGGTTATAAGAATGTTGCATGATTAAAATTGACAAAACAGTAGAGCTATTTACATAATTGTTTAAAGAACGCTTATCTGTATATATAGGACCTTTTTCTGATACTTTCTTAGGTTTCTTATCTTTAGTGCCCACAGTGGACCTCTGACTTTTGAATACATGTAGGAAGTTCCCTGACGGCCCTGCCTTTTGTCTTTTCAGTGCCTCTGTCCAAACCCTTTGTTCCTGTTTTCTTTCCGCCTTAGCAAGGCCGTTGCTGACTCTTAACATTAAAACTTCTCATCTGCATATTCTGGCTTTTGTTTTGCGCATTGGAAGTTTGGCATTGACATTAATTATGGTAACCAGTAGGGGTCTACTTATTTTACCTTTCTCATATTCTGTCTTGCCTGTTTTAATACTCATGCACTTTCTGGGAAAATAGATATGATCAAAATATTCGTTCTTGCTTTCCTCCACTACTCCGGATGTCATTTCTGTTTTTAAGTTTTGGTCACCAGTTGCTACTGCAGCGGCATATGAAAGACTATCTTTTTCATCCGTGCTGCTAAAATGTCCTGTACTCTGTTTTCTTCAAAAGGTGTCAATGATACCTCGTCACGTGTGGTGTCCCTTACTCTGTTTTCCTCAACAGGTGTCAATGATACATCCTCCCATGTGGTGTCCGTTACTCTGTTTTCTGTTTTCCTCAGTAGGTGTCAATGATACCTCCTCCCGTGTGTGTGTCCCTTACTCTGTTTTCCTCAACAGGTGTCAATGATACCTCCTCCCGTGTTGTGTCCTTATTCTGTTTTCCGCAACAGGTGTCATTGATACCTCTTCCCATGTGGTGTCCGTTACTCTTACTATCTATCTTAAATTCTAGAGCAGAAAGTCGATCTATAAGTGTGTATAACGAATCTATCTGTTACATTGGGCCTGGAATGTATTATTTTGTTATCTTGTTGTAGTGAGATAATTAGTGAACTATCGTAATATACGGACTCGGATTATTTTTACTTCTCAAACGAAACTAGCCGGATTTTCTAAAAATTGGATATCCCAGACTCAATTTATAAAAAATAGGTAAACTGAAAACCTGTAAATAATTCAACTTTCGTTTTGAAACGAAAAAAAAGGAGGAATTATTTTTCGTTTGTTTTAATAAATTCATAGTTGCTGAACATTTAAAAAAAATATATATCTATTAAAGGTTTCATCTTCTATATGTGATTTTAAATTTCCTGAATTCGCCGAAGTATATTTTGGTATGAATGTCCAAGAATCAGAATCTTTGTTTCTTCTCCTTAAGAAACACGAACCAAACACCAGGGACGAATACATGATTTCGGGTTACGTGGGGGTGGGGAATGCGTAAATGAAATTAAATGCAATAATTTTCGGGGCAAATACTTGTAAAAAAATTTTTTCCCCCAATTTAATGATGGGCGTACGCTCACACGTCCGTCCTTGGATCAGCGCCTGTTGTACTATATTGACTATAGAACGTTAATGTGCAATTCAACTTCCTGAAATAAATGACATTTTCCTCCCGGCGGGGTTGTTGTCTCTTTGTCGAGATAATTTAATAGTTTATCTGAAATGGCTTATGAAGCAATTGGCATGTAGAGCAGCAACGAAAGTTCTTCACTTGTCACCACCTTTTGTCCTTTTGTTTTTGGGTTTTATTTTGGCGCGAACCAGACCTTGGACGAGATTAAAAGAAAGGATCTGAAAAGGATATGATATTTTAAAATTCCAAGAAAACATAAAATGTTTTATCCAGTTGGTAATATGATTTGATATTTCGAGTGTAGATAATTATATAGTGCATTCAATCATCGCCCGAGTCAAACTGTACCTGTATATTTCTAGTATTGAAAGAAATGTGCACTTTTTGTTACAAATATGATAATTGATAGTCATAGCTTCTCCGCCAACAACATGTCATGGTTAGCGACTGGTTGGCTCAGAACCTTAAGATTGCTAATCATATTTGTCACAATTTGATGCCATGCCTATCTACGGGCAGTTGCTTTTGTGAACAAGCAAAATATGAATCGGCTGAGCGTGTCGGTCTAGTACAACGTTAAGGCAGGATGTGTTCGATTGATCTGGGAAGCGTTCTGAAATGCTTGAAATATTAGCTGTTGGACGCAATCATTCAATTAATTAATTAATAAACCAATCATTCATCAATCAATGTATCTATTAAATCAATCATTGATTCATTGTAGGCTATGGGTGGAGGAAGAGAAGATATATTTAAGAATGATAATTTATTAATTGAAAGAAATACATAAATTCCATTATTGATAGGTACAATATAATCATTTTTAACAACCACAAGCAGATCCTAAGTTGGTTCTCAGCTGTCTGGATGTATACGTTGCATCCGATGAACACCAAATAAGACAGACCCAGGGATGATTCTATGAATATTTTTAGCAGATAACTATTCAATTTTTCTACAAACTGCTAACACCACAAGCCAAGACAGTTTATGATTTACAGGACAATAAAGTTTTTTTTTTCGTTTTTTCCTCTTCAGACAGAAATTATAGTTACTGTATTGAAAAAGTTTTGCATATTTGTGAGTATATCTTTGGGATTAACCATGCTGTTTAACTTTTCTAATTAGAAACATTACAGAAAAAATACAAGAATGACTGTTGTACTAGTCTGATAACTTCCATGAGTATGAAGGGTCAAGTGGAGGATCCGGTGAAAGATTTAAAAATTTTGAACTAGACTTCCTTACAAACTCTGGTGACAGTTTTGCGCATATACAGACAATTTGTAAAACACTACAGCAGTACTATAATTTGGAGTTCTAGTGTGAATTGTCTATAATTACTGTTTGAAAGTCTTAACATAGTTTTTTTTTCACCTTCGTGTATACCGTAAATGACAATTTATGAATGAGTACACAAGGGAACCAAGGTTACAGCGGTAATCAAAAGAATGTAATCCAGGGACAAAGACCAGATATGGAAAACAGGCATACACAACAAAGAACATAAAGTGGATAAAATCATACATAAACAGTAACGTCTACCTCTGATAATAAACATTGGATATAAAAAGTTATTAGGTGCACCGGTAGGGTAAGCGTCCTCTGCTTTTCTAGAAGCACCGCCGAGTTGCTCATAAAAAAGTCAAGTCTGGGGTATATAACTCGGCGTTTTTTTTTCTACAAAAGCGTGCAGGGGACGCTAACCCTTCTGGTGCACATGGTCCTTGCTTCCAGTTTTTAGTGGAGACTGGGTTGCTCATTTACTTTTGTTTCTATGTTAGTGTTAGTTATTTCTTTGCCTAGATCTCGTTATCCCTTAACAAATTAAGTGTATTAGAATTATGTTCTTTTGATTACATTTTGACCTTCAAAGTTGCACTGCGTATAATGCATAAATGCGTATTATACGCACCAAAAATACGGTATCTTGTTCAATCGATCAAGGATAATTTATTTTTCTTGATTAATTCATTATTTCATTTGTTTCCGATCAAGGTATACGACATCTTCCTATTCGAAAATATTTTAATAAAACATGATAAAGTTTTGGTTTAATTATATTAATCTAATATCCAATGGTTTTATCTGGTACGAAAGAAGTATTGGCTACTACACTGTTTGTTTCGTATTATCAAATGTGGGTATAGATTCTTTCTTAACGGTCAATTTCTGCCAAATCGTCAAAGTACTGCCTTAAATACGAGTCGTTGTCTCAATACTGATTAAGAGGAAAAATCATAATACCAAAAAATAGTCAAGAAAATATTTTTAATTACTTTCATCTTTAATGGATGCAAGTAAAATTAATCGATGCGCTAGAAACACCATGCACTGTTTTTCAAGTAGTTTTATTAGTTTTAATTGTAGATGGTATATACCGCTTCATAACAAGCATTACTATTATTTGAGCAAGGACAAGTATTATGGTATATAGTAAAATGTAAATCATGTCAGGTTCTGTGTGAATTGCATGTCCTGTCTGGATATCGTAAAGCATGATTTTAAACTGGCCGCATGCCGCCATTGTAAATACGACGTGAAAAATCTGGTGACCTTGACCTACGATGTCAAACTTTCCTGGATAAAAGCGTTCTGGAATGTGGCTTGCGAAGAAAACAGCCTGCAAAACAAAAAGTAAATAAACCAGAACAATATGATTCAAAGAAAACATACTACATTCGTTGTCATAGTAACAGTCGATATATCGTGGTATAACCATGCGCATGGTAAGAACTGTTTTCCCCATATATCCACATACCATAATCCACTTTCGTTTGATCCCATCTGTAAGACCATAACGAACTTTTGCATAGCAAAGGCAAAAATAACTTAATAACGCGGCGAGAAGTAGCATTGGCAAGTACAGAAATTCGAATTGTTCATACGTAGACTTGTCAGCGTGGATATAGAAAGCTTCGATGCCCGAGCCAAATCCATAGATGTTACAACCCATGTAATCAATCATCCAACAATTGTAGTTCCATTTCTCCGATTTAGAATTGAATATATGGGCAATTGTACTTAGCAAATGTGTAATAATAACGCAAATTCCTAAAATCATGATTGACCACGACTGCTTATTCGACCAGAAATCTAGAATTTTGTGGTATTCTGCTATCACAAACCAAATAACGAAGCAACCAATCAGATGCGTCCAAATGTTAACAGTCTCGTTATGAATTTGAAAAATACTTGCAAGGTAATAGCGTATTGATTGATAAGGCTTTCTGTATCCGCATTTAAGCCCCGTTTCTCTGAATAGCTTTGGAACTTGGGAATCGCTCAGTGTTTCCTGCGATGTTAATAGGTTTGAACATTTTGTTCTCATTTTTTCTAGAACTGTTTTAAGCCATTCCATTTTGGCCACAACGCAGAAAACACGACTTCAAACTATTGTAGTGTTTTGATCTGAAAATAATGATAAAAACATTCAAAGTTTATGTACTGAGGTTAGATATTGAAATGATTAGTATCAATAAAAAATGATTGCTTCTGCTGAAAAAATTTCAAAACATTTTGTACTGTTGGGGTATATTCAACAAAGACCGAGATAAGAATATTTGAAATTCAAAGACAAATCACAAGTAAGAAAAAACTAATAAAAATATATATTTTACACCAATATCGATAGAATTTCATAAGATCGTTTCCAATCACCTTTAGGAATGGTGGAGTTCAAGTATATTCATTGAAATTTTGACCTGTGAGCTCAGCACCCCACTAAAAATGAACACAATAGAAAAACATAGATAAAAAAAAAGAGAGACAGACAGACATGCATACATACCATTTGCCTTTAAAAATTGATTATTTAAGAAATAAATGCGACAAATCTTAATAAAATCCGGTACTGTATCCGTTCATATAATGTCTGTGTTATAATGATACCGGATCTCAGAGTTTAAACCTTTAAAGTTAAGCATTTGTTTATTCTCTTTGACGCAATGCAGAAGGTTAAAATTTGCTTATTCTCTTTTGACGGAATGCAGAAGTTTAAAACATTCGCTTATTCTCTTTTGACGGAATGCATTAGTTTAAATATTCGCTTAATAATTTATTCTCTTTTGACGAAATGCAGAAGGTTAAACATTAATTTACTCATTCTCTTTTGACGGAATGCAGAAGTTTAAAATATATTTAATGTCGGAACGCAAGTTTAAGTACTTGCTTAATATTCTCTTTTGACGGAAAATGTACTGTTTGTAATGGTATGATATAACAAATATAATAGAATCTAAATAAAAAATGCCGTTCTTATACTGAGTAATGAAAACTTGTCTTCTTTGTTATTTGACGTTTTTTTCCATGTGGAAAAAATATATGTCTGAAATGTAAAATGTATCAATAATAACTTACATGTCAGTTGCTGTAGTAAATGAAGCAAGATCGATTGCTATTATTTTATTTGTTATTTATCTTTAGTGTTAATTAATACTCTGAAGAGTACTTACATTTAACTTTGTAAATAAATAATGACAAGGAAGTCTGCCGACCGATGTAACTTAGTTTGTAATCAGTGCTTTGCTTAAAGAATAAACGAATATATTTTGTTTCGGCTTCTTGTTTTGTGGTTATACTGCTTAACATGTGAGTCTTTAACATTTTCTCAGAAAATAAAATTTTAATTCCTAATCTCTTTGAGCAGTATTGTTCATCAGTAGTTTTCAAAATAAATCAAAAGATTTTTGATTCTGCTTTGTCATAATAAAGTAAAACAATATGTACTATTGATTAATTTTATAGCTGATATGTGAGAATTTTTAAACTATCCATTTCTAAAATATAAGAAGAATATTTTTAAATAATTTTGTATCCGTTACCACTTAGGCTTCAGGTAATTTGAAATGTAAAAATAATTTGATGTATTTAATTACAAATTCGAAAAATTAATGTTGATGTAATTGCAGCATATGCTCGTATTTTAATTGGGTTAAATTAAAATTTTCTTAGATGTTTTAAAATGATTTGTATTAAGTAATACTCTTACGCAGTTTTTTAACCAATTTGTGACACATGTATGATATCGTCTGTCTGGAAGAAATAGAACATTTCTGCGATCCTGAATGATGCGTTCTCCGATCCGAGGCCAAATACCTAAGAATTGATTTCTTTTCTGTATAAGCAAGTAGAATAGCTGGATAACCGTAAATCAGATCGTGTGAAATTATCTTGAACCCCGATGTGTGTTTGCATTGAACAGCGACTTATACTTTCCAAAAACTACTCACTGAGTTGTTTTTAGAAAGTTTTTTTCTATTATTTGTCCACCGTTGATTAAAAAGAATCAGTTGTTAAAACTATAGGTTGACGTCACAACAATGGTTTAAAGGGCTCTGTACAGGTGTTACTTAGTTGGAAACTTTTGTTAAATAAATTGAAGCAAAATTTTCAATTAAGAATATTTATCAAAATATAGTTTAGTTTCAGAAGTAACACAGTTTCTGATTGGAGAAAAAAATCGTTTACAAATTCTGTATTGACTGTGGCGTTATCAGACTTTTTTTAACGATTTACTCGTTGAAATTTGGTACTTAAATTAAATCATAAGGAATGACTACACTTCCGCGAGGTAGAGCTTGGGTAGAACAAAAGAATTTTCCTCGCGGAAGTGTATATTGACTATGCTCTACGCATGCTCATCGACTACCCAAGGTTTGCACAAAAGGGTCAGTTCGTGGAGGGGTAGATTTTTACTCATTTTAAAGTGTTAAATGAGAATATAAATGTCAAACCCATGTTCAAACGAGTACAAATCTACCCTCTGCACGAATTATTTCTTTTCTAATATGACAAAAAATTCTCTAGGCGTAGCCAAAATAACGGCTGATCGTTTAACCTCCCCCGTATGGAAGTTGGATTAACTTTGTATATTTATGTCATCGTATGTATTAGATGTGTGTATTTATAGATTTGATTTCAATTATAACCTCTAAGCTGTTAAATTTTAAAATGAGTGTTTTGTCTCGAAGCGACAGCGAAAGAAAAGAGACAGTGTGCAGGTGCCAAAGGTGAGGTTGTACCGACATATACTGTTTGACGATATGAAGACGTCAAATAAGTTCAGCATATTTATAAAAACAGGTTTTTTGGCTACTATATAACAACGACAATCTTACTTCTCGATAAACATTAACGACTTTGTGAAAAGAATAATCGGGTCGTCTTTGTCCATCCTAATATAAGTGGATAGCAAATTTTACTAAATGTAAGAATAATCAAAGAAACCAAGATTCTAGCGGAAATCAAAGGAATGTAACTCCGGTACAAAGATCAGACATGGAAAACAGACATAAGCAACAAAGAACATGAAGTAACTAAAATCATACATACAAAGTACCAAAAGCAAATGAGCAACTCGGACTCCACTAAAAACTGGGAGCATGGACCAGGTGCACCGGTATGATAAGCGTCCTCTGCTTTTCTAGAAACACCTGTCGAGTCAGGGGTAGACGAAAGAGGAAAGTAAAACTATGACAAGCTGAATAAATCAATTTTCATGGAACAGATGGATACACCATAACGATCAACGAGTTCATGATGACGACCATAAAACTTCAGTAGTGATAACTTAAATCTTGTAGCAACATAACCCTGTTCCAGAGGCCTATTTGTTAGAATTCTAACACGATACAAAAAATCAGCGTAGTTACGACAAGCTCTGAGTTGTGATATGAACTCCATACGCAGGTGCTGCGTAACACAGTCACAAAGACCAGGAATTGAAAACAGACACACACAACAAAGAACATAAAATAACAAAAAAATACATACAAGTAACAAAAGATAATGAGCCTCCACTTCCACTAAAAACTGAGAGCATGGACCAATGCACCTTTAGAACAAGCGTCCTTTGCTTTTCTAGAAACACCCACAGAGATGCTCATAAAATGTCAAGTCCAGGGTAGACGAAAGAGGAATGGCTATGAAAACTATGACACGTTGAACAAATCAGTTTTCATAGTGCAGATGGATGCACCGTAATGATCCACGAGTTCATGATGACGACCACAAAACTTCTGTAGTGATGACTTCAATCTTTTAGCAACATAACCCTTTTCCAGAAGACTTATTATAAAAAGTCTAGCGTCAATCTCTGGCATAACGTATGGGTGATATGAAAACTCCATACACAGGTGCCGAATGAATGTTCCCACAGATGAAACGAAAGTTGACAGTACGAAATGAAAAGCAATATTTACATAATGATTAACAATTAATGATTCGTCCTTTCAACTCTGGTTCATCAAATTATTTTTCCCTGAAAACATAACAAAGTTATGATGAAGCGTAAGTAGTTAAAACAAAAAACGATGAAGGTCATTTAAATTTCGTTTATTTAAGAAATATATTACGGATACTCCATTTTATCATTGTTTTACCACGAGCGTTTTACCATTCATGTGACACTGTTTTACCACGAGCGACTGTGAGGTCTTAAATAACGACATAAAGGCCAGCCCGTGGTAAAACAATGATAAAATAGAGTTTGCGTGATTTATTTCGATTCTAATATTAGTTTTTTCAGAAGCAGCCTATGCGTTGCACGAAATGTTGGTCATATGTTTATGACTTTTTTTTTTACCATAACTGTCTTCCAAAGTGCCTTGAAGCACGTTATATAAGGATAAAAAGTAATGCAAGTTACAAAAAACTAATTGCGTAGTATTTAATTTGAATGAATTTACTATTCTTTGACCTAATCGTAAGTAATTTTGAAATTAAACTTTTTTCTTTAACACGATATTGAAAACGCCATTGTGTTGCTACAGTGATGGGGTATCATCTTTCATCTACTTTCAAGAAAATTATAATCAAGTTTATTGTGACATAATTAACTAAAGCAGTAGAATGCTTTAGTTTTCAATTTGAATAAGCCTAGAGGGTATACGGCTATATCTTATGTCAATGGAAGGATAAACTAAAATTACTGCTCTTACAGTTAGTTTTTTTATTGGGCGATCGAATTCAGGTGTTTGGTCATCTTAAACCACTACTGATTACACATGGTCCATGCGCACGACCAGTTTACAAAGCACTTCTCCGAAAATGACAAAGACCCCCTTAAAAACCCGCGAAAAAAAAACAAAAAACAAAACGAAACAAAACAAAACACAAATTTGTAAGAAAAAAATCAAGGCACTCCCTTGTCTTGGTGTGATGGAAACTATTTAAAATGACATTAGTTATTCCTCAAGCAAGGTAACACAAAAATGCAAAAAATTAAAAGGAACGTAGTTAAGTAGCAGTCTTGCTTTGTTTGGTGGGTTTTTCTAAATCACGGATCACTTTACCATTGACATTGTCTGAATATTGTGTGGACTGCTAATTAAACCCTGCCGTTTTATTGTTAAATGTGTCGTTTTATATTTCAAGCGATCATATTATAGATGACTCATTAACACACTGTTAGTGGGAACTGAACCTTTCCAATGACGTAAATAAACCTTTGAATAAGCTCATTCGTACGGGGTATAGTTATGATATTGTTGTCGAATCGTCAATGATAGCATTTTTTTTTTGGTATTGCATTGATTCGCTTTTATAGGGTCTTTACATAGAAATTAAAAATAGTTTTCGGCATGGGTTTTTGATATGGGTTGTGTCCTTATTGTATGTTGTAGGTTAAAACTGGTCTGGAGCTGGCATGTCATTAAACTGCCAGTAGTTCTTTGTACAATTGTGTAATGCATAATCAGTTTCATTATGTTTTGTTTAAACAAGGGATTCAGAACTTTTATTTTTTTAAACTGATTTCTAGGTGTGTGTAATTGTGTAAAAGTTTTTTTCCCACAGTGTTCAGATTTTAAAGATGGGTGCATTTTTATTTTGCGTTTGGCCCAAGTCAGGAATTTCTGGCCTCTATGTATCTTGTTTTGTTTACACTTTTAGTTTACTTTTATGTTTCTGGAGTCTAATGGAACAACAGTTTCGGTGTAGTTGTGTATAATGTGACTTTAGGGACAGATGCAGCCTGCCCTCTGGTATGAGGGTTTCCTCGTGGTTAATTGAAGACCTGTGGATGGCATTGAGCTGACAATATCCATCCCGGTGGAATGGTTCTCTTTTGGACTTACTCATTACATCTATTCCCTTTTTATTTAAATTAGTTTAATTTTTGTATATGTAAAGAATAAAAAAATCGACCCTTACACTTTCGAAGTCTTCACATAAAACAGTACCAACTTTCGCTCCGATATCTGTGAAACCTGTTTCTACCTTCAGAGGACGCTTATCCTATCGGTACACCTGGTCCATTCTCCCAATTTTTAGTGGAGTCCAAGTTGCTCATTTACTTTTGTTATTTTGTATGTATTATTTTAGTTACTTTATGTTGTTTGTTGTGTTTTCCATTTCTGGTCTTTGTCCCTGGATTGCATTCTTTTGATTTCCGAACGTCTAATAAATCTATAAATATCATGCGTGCTACAAAGGTAGTTTCGAATAAAACACGAAAGTAAAATTAAATCTTAATCTAATTTATTGGACACCGATAAAATATGTCTCATCTTGAAATACAATGTTAAAACTTGTGTAAAAACAAGGCTAACAGCACAGAACGATATATAACTTAAATCTGGGTTTCTGTGAACTGTATGTTCCAATTGTATAACAAAATTAATAGCTCGAAAATGCTGACGTGCCGTAAATGTTACAAGTACGTGAACAATTTGATGACCTTGACCTATGATATGGAATTTCCCAGGGAACATGCGCTCTGGTATGTTACTGGCAAAGAAAAAGGCTGTTACTCCGTTTAGAATAATTAGAATAGTTAAATGATTTAAAGATGACATACTGCAGTTCTCATCACTGTAACAGCTAACATATCTAGGTACAGCTACACCATAGAAGAGCGTTGAGATACAGAGACCGGTATATCCGAATAACATTATCATCTTTCGGCTGACGCTACCGAGGACATCACGTTGCATTTCAGAAAATCATGAACAAGCATAGTTTAAAAATGCAAAAACACACAATTAGGGCATGAAATAGTGTCCCAGTATATCATATGTTGTCTTATCGGCGTGAATATAGAGCGACGCAATGCGTACGCCGAACGCAAAGATTAACATCTGATAAAATCGACCATTATGCAAAGGTTACACCAAGTTTCTGACTTTGAATGTAACAAATGGGCAATGGAACTTAGTAAATGGGAAAAAAATACACAGGAGCCTAAAATTAGGATTGATAAATACTTCCGATTGTTCCAGAAGTCTAATCCCTCTTGGAACTCCGTTATAACCGACCATATGACAAAGCAGCCAATCAGATGCGTCCAAATGCTGGCCGTCTCATTGTGAATTTGAAAAAGACTTACACGATATTACTTCAATGGTTGATACGGCTTCCTGTATCCATCGACAACCCCTGGTTCTCTGAAAAGTGTCTGTACTTCGAAAGCATTAAGTGTTGTCTGTAAAGTGAATGGGTTTGACTATGTATTTTGCACTCTGTCTATCATTCCATAAAAGTATTTCATCCTGCTCATATATCATATTTTTCTGCATAGCACCCACAAAAACAAAATATTTTCCAAGAAACTATACTAGTACTTGAATGTACAATGCAAGAAGTCACCCCCTTAAATAGGTAAAACATTTTATCAAATTTGAACCAAAATAATCTTTTAAACGTTTGAGCATTTCTTACTCCACAAAAGACAGTTAGCATCGCGTTTAGCATCACAGTAGGCATAAAAAACAATACAAAAAAATAAAAATAAAGCGCTATGTTACTACAAGACTAAAGTTTCTCTGTTACTAAGTTTTATGGTAGTCAACTCGTGGATCATTATGATTAATCCATCTACAACACGAGAACCGATGCACTGTTTCATAGTTTTGTTTTTCTTTTTCGTCTACTCCGGACGTGACATCTTATGAGTAACTCGGTTGGTGTTTCTAAAAAAGGAGATGATTGTAACCATATTGGTGCACATGGTACATGCTCCCAGTTTTCAGTGTTAATCATTTACTTTTGTAACATTATACACGTGTTATTATGATTATTTCATGTTATTGGTTATATGTGTAAATTTTCCCTGTCTAGTCTTATCCTTGGAATATTTTATTTTGATTTCCGCTCTAATCTTGGTTTCCTTGATAGCGCTTTAACGATTCGATCAAAAAGCAATGAATTAAATTAGAACATCTATTTTTCGATTTAAGCATCGATATTTCAAACTGTGTTCCGAGCTGTAAATGTGCGTAAAACTGTGTATTTTATGAATTCTTAAAACGTTGAATAAGATTCGTATCTTACTTTCATGTTCTACATCTTCACTCTTAAAGATATGGCATGGGGATCCAGATAATTTGAAAAGATTGTCCAGAAAACTGAATTCCTGTTTATTTTTTTGGTTATTTTTTACCAACAGTAACTGATGTTTTATATAACATTAACCAAACTGTCAAAAAATGGTGCCACTCCTGGATCCACCACTGCAGGATCTTAATGACCCTTTTTTCAAGTTTTTCATGCCATGGCATTAAATAATTAAAGACATAATTCACCTTTCCCTTCGTTTAAATTTCAGCCAATCAATGATACATACCTTGGCGTCAATTGTATTGTACAATACTCAAAGCAAAAAAAAATAAAAAAAAAATAAAAAAAAACAGAAAACAAATTATGAATTCATCAATACATCCGTAGTCACAAAATAAAGAAGATATTTTGTAAACATGGACATCCCGTATATATAAAATTACAACTTAATCCTGTTTGCTGCAACATACTACGCTTTATTTTATAATACGTAGTTGAAAATGTAAGCCGTATTGTTTGTATGAGCTTTTTTGTACCTAATGTTTGGTTGGACCTATGATTTTTTCTTATTTGGTTTTGGAAACACCAGAATGATTTAAATTACCTTAAATAATGACTTCATTAAATTTAGAAGTGAGTGTTTTGGTATTGCAATATACATTAAAAAAATAAGAAAAGAAAAATCGAAGACTAAAGTCTTCAATATCGCTAATCGTGAAAATATTCTATGCCACTGATTTTGGCTTGCTTCCAACATCTGGAATGGCATAAATTCATGGCGAGATGCTCTAAAATCGGATGACTTCAGCTAGAATCTCGCTTCCCTTGATATGATTACTCTTTCGTAACCGCGATGACCAAAATGTTTATCAACCAAAATAGCTAGTTACCATGAAGTGCGGGTAATGTTTTCGTTCCACAAGTTTCTCACATATTTTTAGCGATTTTTGGGTCGCTTATGATGGGTGTAAAACCACTATTAAAATCCCCACTACTTTTTATAGTAAAACCAGTCATTTAAAAGGTCCATAACTATTTTTTATCGTTGGTTAAAGTGCAATATTTCCAGAAACTCTGCAGTAGAATGGGACTGAAAACGTTACGTCCTCAACAAAATTATGCCACATCATGGTTCCTCTAGAAAGGTCAATTTTGTCTGTTTGTTTTATACATCAAATACTTAACTGTGAGGTGGAAATATAAAAACATTTCTTAGGTATTAAAGCTACATTAGCTGCCAAATTTGTCCAATTTTAATTCTACTGAACAAATTTTGCTGATAAAATGAAATAAGTTTGTATTAATGCAATTGAAGCAATAAATGTCGATAATACCTACAGAATATTGTGAAAACAACGTTTTTTTAATCAAAGAAGATTGATAGCTCAGATCTAATTATTTTTCGCCATTACTTCCGAACATTCCCGACAGGACATTAACCTGGGTTAAAAATACTTTAACCTTGGTAAAAAAAAATAACAATAACGGATACACAGGTAAGCACGTGTCTTGTTTACATTTCATTTCATCTCTTTCTTAATTAGTTTTCAAATAAATAATGACAGTTACCCCATATTTGTGCCACATTATATCATAATACGAAAATTTCAAAATGACCCTTGCATTATATTCGAACTTTTGTCTTTTACGGTTTGAGTTCGACGGTCTTCCTTGGTGTTGATTACCACTTTCGCTTTGCAATCAGATCTGTTTTAAAAAAAAGCGACCCTTACAGCACATGCGTGGATAAGGGTCACCAGAAGTCACATGCATACATGAACTAATTTATCTTGGTCGATTTTTTGTCTTGCAAGACAATAAACATATAGACATCTATTTCATGTATTAAGCATCTCATTTGTGGATATCGAGTGAAATTATACAGGAAAAGTACAATTTAGTAGAAATAATTCAAAGTTAAGGCATATTTCAACAGAGACAAAAAATTACGAAAAAGAAGCTAGTGCAGCTTTAAGCTTTCAGATGATACCAAACTTTTTACCTTAAATTAGTTCTCATAAAAATATAACTACTCAAATTGGAACTATTTTGTTTTTACGGACTACTTACTGGTACGTGCAGGCGACTGGTTTCCTAAATAGTAGTAAATTAATTATACCTGATATTGACCAGGGAATCAGATTAGGAATAAGGTTAAACATATGGGTCATAAACAGTGCCCCGATTTATACATAATTTTATGTTAAATGTAACGAGCCCTTGTGTCTGAATCGGAGACTGAGTGTTATCACATTTTCAATGGTAACCGATCATTTCATCTTTCAAAGTAAACTTCCCGTTCTCATACAAGCAAAAATACACTTGTAGAACATATGTGTATGATATTTACGCGGTATATTTTGATCTCGTTCCTTTTAGGATAAAAATCTAACCTCAAACAATATAATTGAAAAGCCCTCTAAAACTTCCGTCCGTGAACTTAAATCTTTTCACGATTAACCGACATAAATATCTAACAGTATCTCGTATATGGAAGGGCAGCAGGGGGAAGTAGTGTCAAATTGCCGATTCTGCCACAATTGTCATTTTCAAACAGAAATCCTGCATAGGACCCCCGACCCGGACGGCCAAATGCAAACGGACGGCATTCCTATTGAGCATAGGGTAAATACAAGAATTATGTCTTTCGTACCAGTGAAGATGTCTTTCAGGAAAAGGTGGAGGAGCAGAGTCAGGAAGCTCTGAAATGGAAGGACTTACCCATCGGGGCAATCTACAAAATCATGGAGGTGATAGAGGTGGATGGAAAATACGGTAAGTCAAAGATCCTCACCTTGAAGAACAGACAGGGAGAGAGCATCAAAGTATGGGCCTGCCTCTTGCTCAACAAAGAGAAGGGTCCTTTGCAAGGAACTTTCGTTCGGAGCACTGGATTCAAGGTGAGCAAGAAATCTCAGCAGCCGTACCTCTCCTACGATCTGGTGAGGAAGTAATAAAAAAAAATAATCGAGGGCTATGGGTAAGGGGTTCGAAATTTCCCAATCCAAATTACTGGATTGGAAAATTTTTTTTTGGTCACTTGGAATTTTGATCTGGAGGATTCTGGAATAAGCGTGGGGAGCGAGGCGTAACCGAGCGAGGCGTGCGTTGGAAGAATCCTTCCTATAGCGCATGCGCAGTAAGGTCTTCACTAAAAGTGGTGGCCGTGGAAGGTTTTCGCAGCTGCTGCTTTTCGTCGTAGTAGAAGCTAAGACATTTCACAACCCCTGCACATTCAGATTCATCGATATCATCATCCTCTAGGCCTTTGCTCACTGCATCTTCGATCTTGGATTGGTAGGATCTGACGATGCGCACGGTATCTTCATGCTTTTTACTCTTTTGGCGGATGCGCTTGGCTAGCACCGCCAACCCCACCATCGTGATGGAATTCACGACGGCTAGTGAGCTCAACGGAATGCATGCCACGGCGCCTATCCACGTTGCGGCGGTGCTGAGTGTGCCAGTGGTGCAAACTACGTTGAGTACTGCACAGGTACCCAGAGCAAAATACACCGCTTTTTCCACTCGTTTATAGTTCCTCGACAGTCGAGCATACTTATGCTTTTCGGATTCAAGCTCTTTCTCAATCGACTCGATTCTAGCTTTTCGGTAGGATTGCTTCCCCAAGTCTACGTCGTCCATTTATCTATATCTAGAGGAGCATGCCCAAGATGGGGATGCTTTTGAAGGGGCTATTGGGACCAAGGATCAGTCCACTTCCATCGTAGATCTGACGTCCGCTCTTCAAGTATAGCCCATCACCGTATGTATTGGGCAAAGTGCCTGGACTCAAATACAGACCACGACCACGAGGTTTCACGCAGCATACTTTCCCACCCTTCTTGAGATATAATCCGGATCCCACAGCCTACCCAAACCGCTCAATGCACCCATGTCCAAAGCAGGTAGCACGGTTTTGGCCAGCATGGGTAGCGCAGCAGAGGCAAGACCTGCTAACATGGGGAGGAATCCACCTTCTTTCTGCATATTATGCCTCACCTGCTTCGGACTCATCTCCAAGACCATACCACCCTTCCCACTCTGCAAGAGCTTGGTGATGCGCTGGATCTGGCGGTGAGTGAGGAGCATCTTATGCTCACCGGATAGGTTTGCATGCAGCAATCGGACGCTCACGGGGCAACCCTTCTTTGCCGCACGCTGGATCTTCTCCGCCTGACCTTTCGTCAAGTTGAGACCGTACTCTTGATAATCCATTTATTTATACCTCGCGCATATGGAAGCGGATGGTGAGATTCTCTCCTCGCAGATCGATGGGGCGGCCGTCTTAATCGGTCAGATACGTCTGCATGCGGTCGATGGTCCTCAGGGTCACGGGTAAGTAGACGAGATTCTTGGGGGTCTGGATGATCTTCATACTCGGATCGACAGCGGGAAAGAAGCTATAGATGGTGGACTGCTGCGTGCCGTTGACGTAGCTTCCGTGGATGATATCGCTATTCACCAGGATGCTATTGATGCTGATGATATTGACGATATTCTCACCCTCCGCCTAGCCGTTGGTGCTTCGGTCGTAGGTATACGTCCTGCTCTCGAATCCAAGCACTGTACTGATGCTATTGGACACGTCGACATCCACTCGATAATTTCTGGCGAGGGTGAGGGTTGCTCTCAGCGTCGCACGATTGGCATCGAGAAGGACCTTAGCCTTGTGCCTATGCAGCCGCAGTTGCCGTTGGATCTCATCGTTGATATCGTCAATACCGTAAGAGCCGGTGCTCAGCTCGACGGAAGACCAGTTAGCCCCGTCATCGGGAGAGTAGCGGAAGGAATTATTACCTGCATGAATATTGGGGATGGAGTAGTAGGTCTCCAGATTCACTAGGGCCATCTCGTAAGATTTCTCCTCGCGCAATTGGAGGGGTGGATTGAAGCGGGTAAAGATCTGGCTATCGTTCCCAGAGACGATGAAGGAGAACCCATGCTTGGGTTCGGTATTGGTGGCGATTTTCCGCAAAAGTGAAGCGTCCATTTATCTATCCCTCCTCAGAAGACGACGCTCATCTTCTGACCGTCGGATTCGAATTGGAGGATTCGATCGGAGATGATCAGGGCGAAGGCTTGGGTATTGGCAGGGACGTTGCGCTCGAAATCGGCTCGGATCTGGATATCCACCGTCGACTCTTTCAGCCGCTCAGACTGATGGCTCACGTCGATGACGAATAGGGGAAAGAGATCGATGAAGTCGGAGGGATTGATACCACCATTGCTCAGCAGACTTTCCATGCTGTAGAACTTCTTGCGGAATTCGGCGGCCTCCTTATAGACCCTGGCGACCCTGCACTGGGTGAAGCCGGCATTGAATTCACGGGGGGATATCGCTCCGCATTGAGGGTCGCGTGGATATTTCGCAATCGACAGTGGTCGAAGACGGCGGCATTATTCAGCTGGTTATTACCCCTATCGGTCTGGAAGGCGACGATGATCCATCGCGGTTTCTCACCTCCGCTTTTAGGGGCCAGACGCCAGTGGAATTGTGAGGTTTGGGGCACGGCGATGGAGTCGCACTGCCTCATGCGAAATCCGCAATCGATCTTGGTCTTGCTCTGGATGGTCTTATAGAGCCGCAGCTTCTTTTCGTCAGAGGGGATGACGTGGGGGACGAACCAGGAGACCTTGCTCAGGATTACCTTGGCCACGTCGTTGACGGCGGCAGCTCGGAGGATGGCATTTGCATCCGAATCGCGCACCAGGGAGAGCTCGTGCTTGAATCCGTAGACGATCTTATCGTAGTCCTCGGCAAAGCCAAAGACGTGCTTGAGCGGGATGGCGAAAGAAAAGGATCCCTTATTGGCTGGCTTGGTGATGATATATCCGTGACGTGCTGCGAATCCGACGTTTTCTGCCTCGGCATTGGTGGTGAAATCTTTGAACCATAGCTGGTTGAGGCCTTGAGATTTGGAGAAGTCGTCGGGGTACTTCAGCATACCCAGCATGGTGGTGGCAACGCCGGGATCGTTGAGGTGCTCGATCTGCTGCCCGGAAAGTCGGTAGCTGATGCTGCGAAAGAGATACATGACACCATTATGGGTGAGCGATACCAGATCACCGTCGGCATACGCGGTGCCATCGTTCTTCTGAAGTCGGCCTTCGATCATGAGATAGCTTTCGGCGGGGTGGAGGAAGAAATCTTGAGTCTCGATATTGATGCGTATCTCTGCGCCGGCATTATTCAGCTGCGCCCCGACTTGAGATTCGTATTCGTGAACCTGATACTCCTGGAGACTTTCATCGAAAGTCAGTCCTCCGGTGATAGTGAGCATATCGGCCATCATATATTTATCTATAGCGCTGGACGAAGTCATGGATGGTGGCGATGCCCCCATTCGAGATGAGATTATTGAGACGGACCTGCTGCTGTGAGGTCCTCTTGACCTTGGAGGATGGTGCTTGGGGAGCATTTTTCTAGCGAGTCACTCGATGGACGACGTGGTCAACGGCCTTGACCGCACTTTTCTCCACGCCTTTCAGGGCTGCATTGGAAGCGGCGCTCACGGCCTTGCTACCCAACGTCTTCGCGGCGGAAGAGGTAAGCACACGTCCGGCCAGACTGGCGATGGTATCGAATAGTCCTCGTCCGCCGACTGCATACTTCTGACGATAATCGTGATTCACTACTAAAGGCATCGTAAATTTATCTAGAGGAGCCCCCGATGCAGCTTCTCGTACTCCTCCCTGCTGATATGACGGGACTTTCTCATGGCGTCGAGGATGGCCACGATTTCGTTGCGCACCCCATTATTTCCAGCCTGATAGGCGGCGGTGCAAAGATCGAGACAATCCAGCAGCTTGTCGAAGCATGTGGGGAGGAAGACGGTCGGCACCGCGCTTATCTTGCTTATAAAGGTAGGATACAATCTCCATTTGCGGCTTCTGTTGGCCTTTGGGGTCCTCGATAGGACGGAGTTTCCTTGATACATGGCACTCGACACTCGAAGAATATCAGGGTACCCTTATAGCGCTCGCCATCGACGAAGATATCGTCTCCGTCGAAGGTGACGGGCAGACCCGATCATGATGGAGCCGTCTTCCACTCGCAATCCAAAGGTATGGTCGGCCTTGGGAGTCATACTGAGCTGGAGATAGTGCGTCGCTCGCGGACCGAGGCTGGTACTCAATGCTTGCTCGATAGCTAGTGGGTCGTCGTCCTCAGCGGTAGAGGTAGGAGGGGGAAGGGCAGGCATCGGGGCGGGCAGAGCAAATGGGATATCTTCGATCTTTTTGGTGATCTGGGAGGCAGTCTCCTTTTGCGTCTCGACCACGGGCTTGAATATCTTTGAGAGGTCGCGGCTGAGTCCGATCTTATCTAGGCGACGCTGCATATCGCTAGCCTGGATGCTACGCTTGGTCTCCTGTAAGTCCCTAGCAAGCGCCTCACGCTGCTTGGGATCGGTGATCTTGATAAACGTCATTTATTTATAGATTCACCATCGCCTCCCTTCGCCCCATAGCGTTCGGCCCATCGCCTCCCATCGCCCCATAGCGTTCAGCCGAACGCCCCATAGCGTTGGATCAATCATTCTCCCATGCTTTTTGCCTCCTGCCTCAGCGGGATGCAAAAACCGTTGATTCCCGAAGTGATGGCGGATCCTACACACTTTCCATGCATTTGGAGGAGCAGAAAGGCTCGTGGCCGATCCTCCTCTGGGCTTTGCGTAGATCGTACTCTCCCACAATCCTCACTTTTACGCCCGACCAGAGGGTGGTAAATTTGGGTACGTAAATAGTCCCCTCGTGGATACGGTGCAAGACCTTACCGCGGGCAATCTTAGCGCCACACCGATAGCATACCTCGGAGAAAAGCTTCAAATGCCTCTTGCACTCATCACCGCCCAATATGGAGGGATACGTGCACTGATGGCCGCGGACGGTCTTGATGCAGCACGGGGGTCCGGGCGGCTGCTTAGGTTTGCGGCGGGAGTGAGAATTATAGGTCCTTCCTTCTAAATCCTGATCATCGATGCGGCGAGCGTACCTTTCAGCTCCACATCTACTACAGCAATACCCCGGGATATCGCCATTAATAAGCACGCGCTCCCACCGGTGCTTACATTCAGGGGGTGGTCGTGAGGGCTTGGGGGCATTCTCCAAGTCCCGTTGATTCTCCAGGAAAAATTCCTGCAAGTGATCCATTCTTTATCTTAGACTCGATAAATCGTCTAGATTGCATCGATATTTCCCAGCCGTCTTGAGGCTTGTGGGATCGATGGTCATAAATCCGTGAGGCTTGGCCCAGCAGTGATCGCATAGGGCATCGAATTGAGCCGGGGTGAGATCACCGCAATGGTCCCGGCGGATATGATCGCGATTTTTGGCATCCTGCTCAAAGAGGCAGATGAAGTTGGCATTCTCCCGGATCGATTGCCGCGGGAGTTTGAAGTAATTTTGGCAGAGGTAGAAGCAGTCCACGTTATTATGGCGACCGCCCACGTAGTAGTCTTCACACTTGCTCTGCTTGCTCAGCATCAAGTCGTCGAAGACCATGAGGTTCTTGCGTGTTGGATCGAGCTCTCGAGGATCCGGCACATCGCTCGCCTGCTCAAAGAAGAAAGGTTCGATACCGCTAGGCTTGGTCGGCGGCTTCATCATCTGCACCACGTCGACCAAAGAGTGGGGGCAGCGATCCTTGATGGAGAGAAGGTCTCGGATATCGTCTTTCGAAAACCCCTTTCCCAGCGCATGCCACAGCAGCTGATAGATGGGCTGGTGGAGCGATTTTCCGAAGACGTAGAGGCGATCGTAGTCGAGCCATCCATCGCGCAGGAGGAGGTTATTCAGCAGCGTCGTCTTGCCACAGTCCGACCTCCCGATGATCAGACCTCGGATTGATCGCTGCGGGAGGAGAAAGTGGTTATGCGACGACTCGCGGTGGGTTCATCGTAGGTAAGGTCTTCAACGTCCATTTATCTATATAAAATGGGAATGTATTGCTTGAAGTGCAAGCGGTCGACCGAGACAGAAAGTCGCTATGAGACCACCACCAGCAATGGGAGGCGGCGAAGGGGTGGGCTATGCGCCGTATGCGGGGCTAGGAAGTCTCAGTTCGTGGCTGCTTCCGGCGCCGGACTCATGAATAAGATGATCAATCGGATGCCCGTCGAGATGCATCTTCCTGGGCATAATTTCACCAGCCCCGGGACCAACCTCAAAAAGCGCTTGAATGCAGATGGTACTCCCAAACCTTGGTCAATGCTCATTAATCGAGTGGATCAGGCTGCCTATCGCCACGATCTATGCTATGCCAAGCATAAGGATACGACCGCACGCAATTCGATCTGCGATAAGATGATGTTAGTCTCCCTTGATGCGATCCCCAATCCCGCCGCACGCGACCGCCTCGAGCGTGGCATCATAAGATCCATCATCGGCACCAAAGCACGATTTGGGCTGGGCGTGAAAAAAAAGTACAATGGTCGGACGAGCTAGCCGACGAGCTGCATAAGCCAGTCCGACGCAAATTTCAGAAGCGTCGCGTGGTGGTAGGTGGGGTGGATGAGACCTGGGCTGCCGATCTCGTGGATATGAGCGCCTTCTCCCGCCATAACCGAGGCTTCAAGTATCTCCTGAGCATCATCGACGTCTTTTCAAAGTACGGCTGATTGGTACCGCTCAAGGATAAGAAAGGCGCTACGATACGAGATGCCTTCCGGACCGTCTTCAATGATCGCACGCCCGAGAAGCTATGGACCGATCTTCCCTCCCTCGAATTCCTTCACGAAGAGATGGGCATCGTACCCACTCAGATTGTGCAAGATGATGGGCACGTGCTTCGGAAGCTGAAAATCTAGATTGCACTGGTTGTGTGCCGCGCCCCGATACTTCCCGGTGAGATGGTCGTGATCCCGGACCTTATCCCCTCCCAATTCACCCCCGCAAATGTGGCAGTGCGTGCTCGCTGCGAAGCCCTCCTTATCCTCGTCGCTCATCACCATCGGCTTCTTCTCGTTGCATATAATGCTGATCGCCTGCACTTCCTCTTCGATGCACTGCACGAATTTCTTAGCCGCATCCTCCCCGCAGTAGACGACCGATTCCTTGTACTCACCGTGGGCATATTTCACGCGATAGCAGAAACCTGATGGTCGGTGCTGCTGATACTGCTTCGTGTAGGACTTGGTCGGATCGGGCTGGCAGGTATCGATCTTCTCCGTGAAGCACTCAAAGTCCGCATAGATCGCGAATGGAACTCTCATCTGCTTTTTCTGATTATGGAAAGCTATGGTGGTCCCCTCTTCCGGCATTTCGATCCTTACCGCATCCTTCTGGCTGCAATATTCCATATGCTCGTCCAAGAGATCCTGCCTGGTGAAGTGGGAGATGCATCTGCGGCAGAAGAAGATCTCATGACCGTTCTCTGAGATTTGAGAGCTCAGGAGTCGAGAGAGGCTCTTGATCCAGCAGTAATGCTGCTTTTTCTCGCTTTTCAGGAAGATGAGATCTACATGGGTGGTGCCCATATTCTTGGATATCTTGAGGGGGTAGATCTGAAGATCCTCTTCCCCATCTTCACCCTTCTTTACGCCTTCGAAGCCATAGACATTGACGTTGATGGAGGCATTCTGCTTCTCGAATTTATTGATCACCTCGAGCGAGACAGGGAAGTCGATGCCTTCGAAGTTGAGCTCGTCCTCCCACTTTTCGTACTGCTTGACTCGGCTGGTCTGCTTCTGATCCACCGCCTCGTGATGGAGGGCCGAGAGGATCGCCCACTTGAAGCAGCGATCATCCTCATTTTTCACATTGATGATCGCCTTCTTTTTTGCCAGAGCCGATGGGGTTGGAATGAAGGAGCCCCCCTTGAGTGGTTTGAATTGGTTGAGATGAATTTCTAGCTTCTCGCCGCGGCTGAAAGTCCACCCACTCCCTTCCCGCATGTATCTTTCCATACTTTCCTTGACCTTCGCGATCATGAAAGCGATCTCCAATTCGAGGTCAGATGACTGGGTGAGGGTAGCAAGAGATGATCGAAAGTAGGGGATGACGTACGTATTTTTTCCAGTCGCGGGTTTGGTCCTCACCATCTCTGCTAGAAGTACTAAGTTCACCTTCAATCTCTTCTTTTGGGCAAGCGCATCGGAGATGGTGGTGGTGATGGTGCTCCGACTTACCTTCAGAAAAGTGATCACGTTGTGCGGCTTCGCGGGTTCGATGACGACCGTGCCAAATACGCCATTCAGTGCTTGACGCCTATCGGTGACCTTGATCTCATCTTCGACTGGGGTGCTTTTGATGTCCTCTTCCACCAGCTGGAGCAGATCCTCTCTCTTGAGCTGGGAGTACTTGGTGAGGCCACGATTCTTTGCCAGTGCTTTGAGCTGCTTCTTGCTGAAGACTTCCTGGCGGGTAAATCTACGGGTGGTTTTCTCCTCAATGAGCTTCACCAAGGCCTCTTTGTTCTTCCTACTGACCCCCTGAGACCCTCGTCCTTAGCTATTTGACGGAGGGTCTTCATGGTCTCTTTTACCACCATCTTACCCTCGACTGGGATAACCTCCTCCTCCTGCTGACGTGGTTGCCTGCTATGTCTCCTGCAGAGACCATCCTTCCCGGGCTTGCTCTTGCAGAACTGCCCCTTCTTCCTCTTGAGTTCGACGCCGCAGGTGGTCTTCTGCTCCCCTGGTTGATGCTCAAATTGCGGCCTCATCGGTTGCGCACCACAATTTTGACACTGCTGGGTATGCTCATCCATCTGCGTCACGTTGGGGGCATTGCAGCACTGCTGCTGCCTTGGGGGTTTGATGATTTCATCTTTCTCAAAAATCTTGACGGATGGTTCGTCCGCGAAGGTGACAGTCTTGGACGAGGGTGTGGAGGTGGGTCTCTTGAGAATCGAGACGGGATTGGAATGACTAGGGAAAATCTGATCCAGATCAGCCTGGTTTTCAGCGAAAAAGTCAGAATAGCGATCCATGTCTACAATACGGGATGTCATCCTTTTATTTATTTCAATCTGGGGCACGCCTCTCTTTAAGGTTTTCCTATCCTCTGAGGCGGCCTGACTTATGCTCTGTACGAAAGACATAATTCTTGTATTTACCCTATGCTCAATAGGAATGCCGTCCGTTTGCATTTGGCCGTCCGGGTCGGGGGTCTTATGCAGGATTTCTGCTTGAAAATGACAATTGTGGCAGAATCGGCAATTTGACACTACTGGGGGATATGGAACAGTACACGCTTATCCTACGAAAACATACACATGTATGTGTCCAGTTCCGTAAAAAAATCTCGAATTGACAGTTTTCTAAAATCCATTGAGTTTTCTTCAAATCTTCAATTTCAATGAATTGATTGGTCGAAATTTAAGTTGACGAACAATAAATGATACTATATGAAACGGGTCAGTTTAGTTAAACATATTTATTTGCTCAAGAATACAAGCAAGGGGATTGGATACAAGTTATAACAAAATATTGGAGGTCCCCTCCCATACAAACAACAATAATAGAAAATAGGAAAAGGCAATGCAAATTAACATACACCGTATGAAACTAATAAAGAAATAAAGAGGGCAAACAGGGCGGGGGTAAGGTGAGATATAGTCATTTTATAAATACATTTAGTATTATTCAAACTTTTTAGTTCGTTTGATAAAGTGATGCAAGCAAACATATTTATGTTTTCATAATATGTAAAACTGTCGTCACCAGCAAACAGAACTTCTGTTATAACGTTAAAGACGCCTAAACGTGCTAGCAGGGAATTTCCATGTTCATTCCATAAAATAGTGGATGCAATATTCGAAAGGATGTCTACAATTACAAGAAGCGGGTAGCACTACATATATACGAAATACATCAGCATTTAGGGAACTGCACATATTTCTTAGCCCGGTATGTACATAAAATGTATAACATTAACTATCCTTTCACCAAAATTAAAGTACTCAGGGGGGTTCACATTGTCCTTTAATTATTCTTTTAAAAATGCTTATGATTCTTGCATTTCATGTCTCTAAATTTAGCTGAATACAGTCTCCTACTGTTGAATAGAAACAAATGACTTTTAGTACTTGTTAATCTGAAGTTGGGTATGTTAAAATCCGCACTGTTGCGTACATTATACGACGAAATTTGGTTATTAAGTAGTGGCATAAGATCGCTTAAGTATTGTGGACACTGATGGTTATGAATATAGTAAAACATGAAAGGACGTTTGAATCTTCTTCTATCTTCCAATAACTTTTAATCCGTTTCATAGTAAATATATTCCCTGCTGGCAAAAAATAGGCAATCCTGTTACAATACATGCACGTCCAGAACCAGGTTGCAATTTTTCTATTAACTATTAATAGCACCAACATCACGCCCGTTCCAGACTTCTGAAGCGTATTCCACGACTGGACGAATGCAAATTAGATAAATTCGAGCTTAATGTTTTCGACCTAGAAGATATTTAAAGTTTCTTTAAGAAGGGAATTATTTTTGCTAGCAAGATTGCATAATACTGTCTAAATGGGTTGAAAAGGTCGAATCAAAGGTCATAACCAAGTGTTTATGAGACAGGACAAATTCAATGGCTTGGTTTTAAAATAATAAATCAATGTCTTCCGCAAGTTTAACAAGTGTATATACACGTGCTTAAATACAACCCTTGCAAAAACCTTGCCGACAGATGATATGAGTGAGGTAGGTCTATCGTTTAAAATTTCGTGTCTATCTTCCTTTTTGTAAAAAGTTTCATCATGGTCGCGGTTTTTCATAGTTCAGGAAATTGGGCTGTTGAAAGGGACAAATTAAAAAGCATAGATTACGGAAAAAATATTGTATCTAAATTTCTCTCTTTTGTTTTTTAGCATGTGATGACTAATTGAATCGGGTCCTGAGGCCTTACCAAGTTTGAATATTTGAAGAAACCGGGTCATAGTCTTTTCGTCCAGTTGTTTTTATTTTTTAGAATTGACTTGAACATTTATGGACACTAGATTTCTGTTCTTTATCTCCAGTTCCTGCACATGTTAATTGTTTCCGTAGTCGAATTTCGAGTTTTAAATATATCCTCCCGAATTGGTCGAGTCCCATGGACAGTAATCGTCCAGATAAATTGTAATGTCACAAAACGTCTTGTTTTTCTATAAAATATGTTCTTCTAATTGAATTCTCCATTAAACAAAATCATACTCCATAAATTATTTTTTGTTTTGCTTCGTCTTTTTGTTCGCGTTGTGTGATATTTTACGAGCAACTCGATGGGTATTTATAGAAAAGCAGAGGATGCTTACCCTACCAATGCACCCGGCACATGCTCCCAGTTTTCAAATGAGTCTGAGTTGCTTATTTATTTTTGTTCCTATATGCATGATATTTTATTTTTTATTCGTGTTCTTTGTTGTGTTTTCCTGTCTGGTCGTTGTCATTCAATTTGGATTGTATTGTTTTTTTTCTTACCCTTCGAATCCTGGTTTCCTTCATTTCCTGTTTAAAGACAATGAAAGGTTCGCTTATGGTATTTTAAAATGGTATATATGCCCAGACAGACTTTAAGAAAATGTAAGAATCCTGCAATGTCGGGGGAAAAGTGATTTTACGCGAGATTATCCGATTATCAAAATGTCACTCAAAAATCATCCGGGAACGTTGAAAATCTGTCTGCAACGGTAAGTAAGAGGAAAAAAGAAAGTCAGCCTCTGCGCAGTGGAAACAAAATTCAGCCTCTACGCGAGACTTGATGAGGACCTGTCTATTCTGTTACATTAGTTTTCCAGATTACCGTCAACTTTGACCCCTTTTGTCGTTTCCAAAATTGGTATTTATCAATTGAAAAATTGTTACTGCCTACCGAACAAACAATGTTTTTTTTTCAATCCCCAAAGTACATACGCCTTATTTGTATGTTACCATAGTCCGTTCTGCATGCAGATTACATAGACAAATAACGGAAAAGCATTAAATGTGTGTAAAAATAAAATTTAATATGTGAAAGCCCGCTTTGGGAAAATATATAATATAAAAAATAACAAATTTTTAAAACAATAACCTCTATTACCCTTAAAACAATCAGTGCAATAACTTCTCACAAAAGTTCTTACAGTGGAAGAGTTCTCATCTTTGCAGATATTTAAAACAACACATTTAATTTGGAAATAGTATGAAAATATGCATTCGTAAAAAATAAAGTACTCTATCAAAATTGATTTAAAAATTTACATGCAATATAGAGATTCTGATATTATAACAACTATAATAAGGCAGTAACAAAATCACAAAACAACGACCATCATTGATTATAATAAAAAAAAAGCACCTGAAATGCCTCATGTATCCTTCATATCCAACTCATGTGTAAATATAAAATAAAAATGGCACATTTACGGAATTACGATCTACCACATCCCAGATCTAGCACTGCTTTAATTTTGGTTTGCAGAGAATAATGTCTTGCTACGTAATAGCGATGAATGTTATAAAAATAAAGTGTTAAAAGCTCTGTAGCAGATGGTTGTTTGTATAGAGATTCTAGTCATGCTTGACTTCGCTGGAATGTGCTGGCACCATTTTCCGCATGACTAACAAGACGATAAACTGAGAAATAATTAGCATTACTGTTGAGAAAACTAAATGCGGCAGATCTGGATTTCCGTGACGAGCATTTCCAGACTGAATGTCATAATAAATGCAATTAAATTGAGCACATTGACAGACTGTTGAAAGCACGTGGAATATTTGATGACCTTGGCCAAAAATATCGAACTTCCCTGGTATCAGTAGTTCTGGAAGATGACTGGCGAAGAAAAAGGCTTGAAGTCCAAACAGAAGATAAACCAGCGTCAAATGATTCAGCGATGAAATATGGCAGTCAGTTTCTAGCAGGCATTTGATATATCTTGGTCCCATCGGAACTGTCAACAGAACTGCGTTTCCCGCCATTGCTCCTACCATAATGTACTTCCGTTTCCTGCTTTTAATATCATGGCCGAATGTTAATTTTGCATACGATAAACAAGCAAAATTGAACAAAGAATAAAACCACAGTACTGGAAAATAAAAATTTTCGATCGCATGGTACATAGCCTTGTCAGAGCAGACGTAAAATGCCATAACGCCACTTCCGTATGCGTACAAAACAGCACCGATGTAGTCAATCATGAACGCATTATAATGCCAGTTTTCGGATTTTGAGTGAAATAAATGGACACAAGAGCTAACGAAAGAAGCAAGAAGAACACAAACACCCAATACTAACATAGCCCATGAATGTTTATTTGTCCAGAAATCAAGAATCTCATGGTATTCCGCCATAGTGACCCAGACGACGAAAAATCCAACGATGTGAGTCCAGACGTTGAACGTTTCATTGTGAAGTTGAAATAAGCTTATGAGATAATAGTGTAGTGGCTGGTTTGTCTTACGGTAACCATACACAACCCCGGGTTCTCTAAAGAGTTGCGGGACTTTTGTGTAGTCTAGGGTAGGCTGAAGATCCAAAAGAATAGAATCGGAGAATATCCGACGCGCTCTGTCAGTTATTCCCTGAAAACTGTCCATGTTTTATCTGAAATAAATGATGTAACTCATTAGAAATCATATGAAACTGAGGAACACGTATATATATCTTTTTAGTTACAGTTTAAAAATAAGTGGGATCTAATTATGAGTAGAAGTTAATGAAAACTAGTTTTATCATTACCAACATTTAAATGGAGAGGTCGTTTCCGCCATTATATTCGTTATCGGTTTTTTATCAATCAAGGATTACACCAGCATTAAGAAGTATTTACTAATTAAAAGTAGCTTTCTTTAGTATAATATGATGACTGATTGAATGTAAAATAAACAATTATATTACAAACTTGCAATTCACACTTCTCCAAAAAAGGAAAAATCTAAAACAAATTATGTACGCCTAATTTAAGTTAAAAGCTCAATAAAATGATTCGTAATGTTCACATTTATTTTATATTTGAATGCGTAAACTAACTTCTGATGATCTTAACCACTGCGAATAAAGTTCAAGTTTTAACACGTATTACATATCCTCTGTTAGTGCAGTAAAAATACCACCTAAAAAGTTCGCCCCAATAAAGCTGTGTGATATAAAACAAATACATATGAGAGGAAAGCATATTTTATTAAGTACGTTAGATTTCTGTGGAACATGGAGAAGAAATTTAAAACGGAAAATGTGCCAAGAGACAACGACAGTATATAGCGTGAAAAAGAAAAAAAACAGACAGCGGCAGTCTTTTCACCTTCACTAAATGGTGCGATATACTTGACAACCAATCAGGATATTGCCAAAAACAAACCTACGCTTAGTAGTATGTAATCAAAAAAACGGTCTTAAAAGCCTTTAATACTACCAGAACATAAATTCAATTCAAAGTTTTCAATTATTGAAATTAGTAATTAAAAGTGTATTTGAGGAAAGGTATTTAATAGTAGTAAAATAAAATAAGCTTGAGTCGATAATATAGAAAGTTTTCATCAGTGAAAATTAAAAAAAAGTCAATGAAAAGTAGTTATGAAAACTTGTTAAGGATATTTTAGCTACATTTTCACACGAAAATGGTATTGCTGGAGTTCCATATTCATAAAAATAAATACTGATAAATTTTGTTTTTTTTTTACTTTGGAACCTGATGTTTTCAATAGCGTGACTATGTTAATAGGGATATCTAAACATCCAATTGTTTTTTGAGTTTGCTTGGTTGTTTGTGATTTATCTTGTTTTGTTTTGTTTGTTTTTTTACTTGTTTGTTTGGTTGTTATCTTTTTTTTTGCAATTGGCGACACGGTGACAATTGATTGACACATAATACCAAGTAAGATGAATATATAGGGTGGTTTACCGGTAACTGAACCCCCACCATTTGGTTGCAAAATTTTGTTAATTTCGACCAGCCTGGAACCACCCTTTAATTCCTGGATCCGCCCCGGTAACGTCGTTTGTTTATAGATTTCAAAGTTACAAACTACATACTAATGATATTATAACGGAAACAAAACACATGTAGTTGTCATTTTATTGTAAAGTTGTGTATTCTTTGTAACTAAGCTATGACAATCCAATAACGATAGTTTTGTGTGTTTGTAAAAGGCAATTCTCGCTGTTTTTGATCACAATTTGTAAAACAGTGTGTAATTTTACATTTTTATACTTCATGTGTTTTTTCCTATAAAGCGTAACCGTTAATAATTTTCGCATTTTATTGCAAGGTTATTTTTAAATACAAATTCAAAAAAGAATCATGCAGAATCATCGAATTCTTAAATCTGTAAATGCCACCAATATAATCCATTAAAATTTTGTTAGGGAATCAATATAGTCTGTGCATATTGTAATAGCGTTATTAAATGGCTATTTCATATAAAGCCTGAATTAAGTTCGAGGCAGTCGTATTTGGTCGAGGTAAGCAGTATTGGCACACGACGACGGCGAGGGTGTATACAGCTGGTCGAAGCCGAATACGACTGTTCGAGGACCCAATGAAGACGTTATATGAAAGTATCCATTTAATGACACCTTTATTGATCATTACTTAAAATAACAATATCATTGTGCTCACTATTATAAAGCTGATGAAGACATGATGACTGTTTGATGACTCAATATAGGTTTTAAAATCCACAATATCAGTAAATGACAATGTATCAATTGCCGATTTTTAATGGAAACGGAAGTTTAAACAGTACATATTAATACAAGTTTATTTGTATTAATCTGTATTGGATTTATATAAAAGTTGGTATTCAAAATTGATGCAAAAATGCTCCATTTATATTGAATGAATAAGTAATTTGGTTTTTTTTTTTTATCAAAGCTTGAAATACACCTTTACCCTAAAAGTACATGTCCGCCTACACACATAATGTATGCACAGAACATCGGAAATTCGTAATGACTAGTACTAATAATATAAGAAACTGAATTTAGAAATTCAAATTTTATTATTACAACCTAGTTATAATAACATTTGAATTTCTAAATTCAATTTTTATACAACACTAATGCAAACGATAGCATTTTAATAGAGTTCTCATACAGTCTCTATTTGCCTGATTCTTATGTAATTTCTGGGCACAACAGATGTCGATGATTACTTACATTTCATGGACGACAAATTAAATAAACGATCAATATATAAAGACGTACTTATTCTTTTTTAGTTTTATGGAACTAAAATTAATATTTTGAGCTACGTGAATTTCATGGGTCCTGCAGCCAGGACTTGTGCACAGTGGTAGACCCAGTCTGTTTGTAGGGAGGGGCGTTAGATTTTTAAATTTCATACAAAACTTTGATAAAAGACCTCATTTGATAACTTTCTGTAATTTTTTTAATCGGACCCGTTGATTACTGCATCTGCCACTGGCTCGTCCCTATGTTTCCTTCTTAAGAAAAGGATTTGTTTTACGTCAAGACTTCTACGATATTTTGGTGTATAATGGAATCTTGAGGTCACCGGTCGGAAACCTTTCTAAAGTAAACTATTCACGCATGAAACGTAAAAAGACACACGACTCACCGCCCAAAGAGAGCGCCTTAATCATGTAATCCAAGACCCTAAATGAGTGATCAAGACCAATCAAATTTTCTATATCACCTTTTACAGTCTTGTACCTTCCCCTCATGTGAAGGGAAGGGAACAGTGTCGTAACCACTGTGTAACAAGCGGAGATATAATCAAATGGATCATTGATTATTTAAAATTGTGCTGTATGTATAAAGGGGCGAATTTCAGGGCTGTTTTTTAAAAGTGAATAATAATAATGTACTACTTGATAATAACGAAATAATCAATCATGAAACCAGTGAAGAGATCAATTATAGCTGATTATTCTGTTGTTAGAAAATTTAATGTGCAAAATTTCAGCAAAAATGAGCAAATGATAACCTGGACCTTCACCCTTCTCGACCCCCCTTTTTTTTAATATAAATTTCTTGAACCGTCCCTGAATTCTGTGAAATGATTTTTAATCAAACTCAGAAACTATATTTTGCAAATATAACGTAGAATAATACTTGAGATTCTTTAGTGTGAGTGAGAAACTAGCGTAAACAATTTAGATGCGCAATAAATTAACGTTGAAACAAATATCAATCGATTTTTTTTAATTAACCGACTGTTTATCTGTACTTACTTGTAATTATCTACATATTTGCAGAAAGTAAACAGCCACAAAACCATACATTCAAATTGATATCTGGTATCTACCAACACTTTTGGTAAATATATAATTTATCACGGTTGACCTACATTGCACACAAAATATTTATATTTGTAGGTTGTCGGGCGTTGTAATACATAAACGGTATATATTCGACATCTGTGGTTTAAATCACAAGAATGAAACAACCATGGTATACATCAAGGCTAAATCTTATTGATTTTTTGTTGGTTTGAGTTATTCATGAAAACTTTGAACTGGAGGAGCCTCAGGAGGGGTAGACGTGGTGGAGGTCGAGGATATTATTCTCAATTCCGCATAACAACAAAAAATCGTTCGGAGCTTTCCCTCTTGTCTGTCCCTTATATGAGGGTCTGTTGCTTAACAAAAAGGAGCGACAATTAACTTCAGCCGAGACTAATCAGAGTATCTCAACGGTAATATTATTATTGTTTGAAAGAAAAGAAGTGAGCCTTTACTGTCAATATTACAAGAATTAACCCGTTACATGCAAGTTAATTAAATACTACTGAAAACTTAAGTTTGTTGAGACCTTGAATTACTATAGTAATGACAAAGAAACCATTCATTGTCAGTAAGTTATGTTCCTAGGCAAAAAGTTAAGTCTACACCCCCGGTCATGGTTCAGGGTTTTTATTCGCCCTTTACAACAAATTTAGCGCTGCGGCTGGCTAATTCCTTTGGCACCCGGGCCTACATGTGACAAAACAATATGAAATTTTTGACTTTCAAGAATGTGGCAGTTTTCAATATACATGTACATGTATATGTAGTTTAGTCCTGCGTATATATCTCACACGGTAAAACAGTAACAACAGTTTTTAAGTAGTGCTCCATGCAGGTAAAAATCAGACAAAATGTGACCCATGGTTAGAAATTAAAGCCTACATATTTTTATTTTTGATATTTTGTTTAAAATGTCATAGTTAACAGACATTAACATATGACTTTTCATACAACCCGTCCTCTTTGTAGATAAAATCGATATAGAATGTACTGTAGAATTCAAAATTAAGGGAGATAACTCTGTAAATGACACTAAAATACAATCGAAACTATTGGATTTTCAATGTGGATTATCTTCTAAGAGCAGACAGATTGGAATGAATGATAATACATTTCATCATAGAACCATACAACATTTTAACCAAAATAAAAATGTGTAGCTTTTTTTTTAGGTGTACCATATATTAGAGCATTTGCACGATTCTTACAAAGACTGCTACTTAAATGTTGGAAAAAATCGGAATGTTCAGTGAAATCAGTTTTTATAGCATTTGGCCGGTAATAATTGGAAAAAAATAAAGTACTTTTTAAGATTTAGAATTTTCTGTAAGCTTAGTTTCGTAGGGCGATTTAGAAGTAGACTATTCACAGCATACAAAATCAGTCACAACCTGCCTCTAAGGGAGAAATACAATTTCAAAGAGATCTATTCCTTTTTTTTTAATATAATTCTGAAATCAGAAAAATGCTTGAGTCTTGTCCTTATTTTGGTCTCTGATTCCCATTGTAGGTCAAGTTACACCACCCATAGTAAATCTAAACTTTCCTTAGAGGTCACATGTATGACACATTGTGGAATCTTCTTGGGCCTAATATGGAGGGGTGGGCAGGGTAAAGGGAGGCACAAAGTCAACGTATTGTCCTGACGTCATGAACATGTTTGTTTCTGGCCCCTATTTGGTCCCACATTTCAAATAGTTCCGATCTATACCCGTAAAATTAATGCAAGTATGACCTTAGAATTGTAGAATATTGTGCAACAATATCATAAATATCCACTCGATTTTATTGGAGTCATATGTAATACTTGTTTTGGTCCCTTTTTACCCCAAAAAAGAGAAAATGAATACTTTAGAAGTTTGCACATCTAGTGAAGTACTCGTAGAATGTAATGAAGTATTCATACCATGTAAATAAGTACTAAGTATTCATATAGCGTAATGAAGTATTCATACCACGTAAAGATATTTTCATACTAAGTGATACATATTTAATATAATATAATAAAGAATACACATGAAGTAAAGACTTTTTGGCAGGGTGTAAGAAACATTTGAATCATATCATTAAAGTTTCTCGTTATAAGGCAGAGATGGCGTTCCATATAAATCTCCAATTAAATGTTCGTATCGCAGCTATTTGTTTAGTTGCCGTCATGTCTGTTTTAATATACACTTAGACTTTGCATGCAGATGAGGTATGTGCATACAGGCATAACATTCAATTTTGATATACAGCTCTGAATATGAATAGTGAAAACATGTTTCACACAATATAAGATTTTTACAAAAATGGAAGAGGTCAATAGACTTAAAAATTTACAATTAGATGTGTACAAGATTACCTGAATTGAAATAGAAGGGCGAATCCCGAATGCTTCCAGATTTTCCTTGTGGGCATGTGGAGGGTTGAATCTGTATAAACAACGTTTGTTCCGGTTGTGAAAGTTGATAAAAAATATTGAATTTCTAAGCACACGGTAAAACATTGTAAACTATTTCAATACAAATGTATCAGCGGATAAGCGACACATAAATGTTTTTTTTATTGAGTTAACTACAATACTACTACATGTAATCACTGTAGAAAGGTTCCTTCATCACTTTGGGTTTGTGGGCCTTACAAAAGGGGGAACTTGGTGTGTTAAATCACTTTCTAATCTGATTTGGATGATTATTTCTTCATTTTACATGGGTTCCTTTTCAAAATCTGTCAAAATAATGTATCAACAGATGTTTAATTTCCAACTAACAGGGTTCAATATGCAGCGGTCGGCGTAGTTTTACTCAACTGTGTTATAAGTATCATGAGATGCGTTTTTAGACTTTTTTAAATCCCCACATCAGTTCTATGCAGGATACCCAAAGAAACATTCATACCAAGTTTGGTTTTAATTGGTCAAGTAGTGTCAGAGGAGATTTTTGAAAGAAATAACATTAAAAATACCAAAAAAACGTTGAAAAAGGGCAATAACTCCAACATGGCTTAATAGATTAAAATGAAAATTTAGTTTCAGAGGAGAAGAGTTTGAAAATTGTTAACGACGACGACGAACGACGACGGACGCCAAATAATGGCAATAGCTCACCTGGCCGAAGGTGACACTAATTACGCTTCCCTAAAATTGTATGCATGAAATGCATATATATTTGACTTGCTGCAACCCGATGTTCCCCTTTAAGTCCGCACATACCGCTGTTTTGTTTTTCGAATTAGTATTATAAATTTTGTTGTTAGAGACAACTAAAGAGCAATCGTAGTTATCGATCTCAAAAAGTTTACGCACGTTTCCTCGGGATTCTTTCTTGAGACTTATCTCACTGACAACTAGGAAATTGATAATCAACAGTTTATTGATAAAACTCTATACACCCATGAAGTGATGATAACATATCTCAGTGACATTCTATTGTTCTATTGTTTAAAAATTACCTACCGCCGTATCAGAGATTTCTTGTTATATACCATGTAGATTGATAATGTAATTCAGTATAGAATATAATGCTAATCTAAACAGATGCTTTCTATACTCAATCCTGTTATGATATAAATTGTAAGGAATAACATAACTCATATAATCCCATGTTTGACACTGAGCATATCAGACTATCACCCATCGCGTCTACGCCATTAACGTAGTTCAACAGATCAAATGTATCAGTGATCTTCCCTTTCGCAATATCAATGAAACAAACACAAAATGTACAATATGCACAAGACGAAACGGCAATTTTATTCTCCTTCTCGATGTAGGCATAAGCTGTTGTAGAAAATCTTAAATACTTGTGAACCATTCATATCGATAATAGTTACAAGAAAAAATGCTAACCTATCCCCAGGTAAAGTTGTCATTCCATAAATGCTTTCACCACTTGTTATTATTTTCTGTTTGAGATGAAGCTTGATTTGGTGAACAGAGATGATAGGAAGAAGAAACTGTGCTTGTTTGTCTTTCTTGACCTTGACCTTCTTGGCGGACGTGCTCACATTTATTTGACCAAATCTATTAATACTAGATTATTGATGAGTTCTGTGTTGAACGAAAAGCTGAGCTCAAATTCACACAGATTCCCATCAGTTTCCATAGATAGTAACGCCTTTTGTTCTTCCATAGTATCCTCTTCAATTTGCTTTGTTGCCAGGAACTTTTGTAATTCCGTTCCATGCGCATTGACAGCTTCAAATAAAGTTTGAACCCGAAAAATATATATTTCCCTTTTAGAAACTGAATCCAAAAATGCATTAAAGTCCTTGGCTTTATTCCTTACAGCACGATCAAGTTCAGATTTCAAGTTTGCCTCAAGTTCTACTTTTTTACAAAGTTGCATTTTCATTTGTTGTATTTCTTCTCTTATTTTGCATTTCTGTTCGTCCAGTGTCTTGAGATTCCTCTTTCGATCTTTTTTAATCATATTGATATTTTTAATAATATCATATAAAGTTTTTTTTATAAGTCCAGAAACAATGTTGATGTTTTTACCACTTGAACAACATCCTCTAAATTTGCAAGGTTTTGACATTTATCATGACTCGCAACAACGCATTTTCTACAAGGACAATCATGTTCATTGCAATAAGACTGATTTTTTTTTACAGTGAATGCTACAAAGTTGCCTTATTTTATGTAAACTGGTTGGATAAGTGAAAATTGGTATCGTTTCCTGATTTTTTTAATGTCTTTGATAAGCTATGATGCTCGGTACAAGACTCGCACAACCCTTCGTCACATTCATAACACCACACGGTTGATGACTTTGAAAGATGACGTAGTTCACAGTACCACACGTCAGAATAGGGTGGGTTATTCTTCTGAAAAAATAAATAACTGACTAAACACAGCATATTTTTTCTTCAATTTTTTTATATGAAGCAGGGGCAACAAGGCACAAGTCAGAAAGTCCCTATTAAAAGCTTGGGCACTTCTAAAGGGAGAAAAAGGTACGGAAAGTTTGATATTTGCAAGAGGTAATCGTATAAGAAGTCAGCTGGCACTCAAGCTGAGTTCGGGTAAGACTTTAGGTACTCATGTAGCACTTTGGCAGGTTTGGTTCGAACTCTCGTGACGATATTTGACCTGTGACACTTAAACACGAAGATTTCTATTGATTGACGGGGTTAGAATTACGGATGAAAATAATGAAGTCGAATATAAAATCTGTATCACTTTAACGGGAAGATAATGGATATGAATTATTCTTAATTACAGACAAATATTGCTTGTTTTCAAACATATCTTTCATGTTCTTGGCTTTTATGGAATTTATCAACATAATACAATCTGATAAAAATATTGTATACAATATATCTTAATTCTGTTACAACCACTGTTTTACCAGCTTAACTGGTTGAAGTATGCATTGCAATATACTGGAAATATTTTACCGTAATTGACGAGTCATTTTTTTTCGGGGGGGGGAGGGGTAACCGCTATAGATGCAAGAGATTTAGCGCGCTGTATAACCTTGATTAACACAATTTTTATCGGAAATGCTTGTACCAAGTCACGACCAATACGGTTGCGTCCGCCATTCCGGGTTTTTGCTTTAATTTTGTCACGTTTTATATAGACATTCCTTCTTTTGACTATTGCCTAGATGTTGGTTTTCCGTTTAGTAATTTTGTTATTACCTTTTTTGTAACGATACATGTTACGTTGATTTCATCTGAGTTTTCTCTCTTCAATTACTAGTATCAGTAACAAATCGCTTAAAATCGCTTTACAGCCCTCCGATTTAGAAACAAATATATAATAATGATAATAATAAGGACGCAGAGTTCTTAAAGTGTAAAAGAGGAAATGACTGAAAATTTTAAATTTAGTCAGATTAAAATATAACTTGTTTCCAAATCATCTTCCAAATATACAGAGGAAGATGTTTACAAAATGCTGGAATTTTTAATCGACAACATATTTGTCCAGTGTGGTGGACGTGTTTTTCAACAAACGGTCGGCATTCCAATGGGAACAAATTGTGCTCCTTTACTTGCTAACCTATTCCTTCACTCTTATGAGGCTGACTTTATAGCTGATCTGATCAGAAAGAAAGAATATCGTTTGGCTAGATCCTTCAATCTCAGTTTCCGCTATATAGATGACGTATTATCTTTAAACAATCCTAATTTCGGGGATTTGATACATCGCATCTACCCAAAATAACGTGAGATAAAGGATACTACAGACACTGTGAAGTCAGCCTCATATCTTGACCTACACTTAGAAATCGATGGTAAAGGAAAACTATCGACCAAACTTTACGACAAACGTGATGACTTTTCATTCAGAACTGTCAACTTTCCTTTCATCGGTGGCAACATCCCTTCGGCTCCTGCGGATGGAGTGTTCATATTACAACTCATACGTTATGCCGGAGCTTTCCGAAACTTCGCAGACTTTTTGTATCGCGCTAGAACTCTAACAAATAGGCTTGTGGAACAGGGTTATGTTGCTACAAGATTGAAGTCATCACTACAGAAGTTTTATGGTCGTCATCATGAACTCGTGGATCGTTATGGTGTATCGCACTCCTAGACCTATATCGTATACCTTATGTTACACCCCTTCACAGACCATACTTAAACTATGGTTAAATATATGATATACTGAACTTGACATATTAAAATCTGTATCACATGCTGTTTCAACCCTCGACCTATATCACACCGCGGGCCGATGGCCCTAGGGGTGATATAGGAGGCTCAGGTTGATACAGCATGTGATATCGATTTTTGGACATGCAATATTCAGTATGTATTGTGGGTGTATTACGCAATAAAGATATTACTACTTCTATTATTATATACTAGTACTTGACATTTAGATCAAATTGAAGTTTATATAGTGAGTTAACCCAACTTTTTAGGGCGTATGTAACTTATAGAAATAATAATATACCATATATGGAATGTTGAGCTGATTTGAGTACTCTTGACCTGACCTTGATGACATATGATCTACATGTACGCGCGCATCACCTATTCTTCGTTACAAAAAATACGACTGTGATTGATTGTACCGGAATGGGTTGCGTCGGTAATAGGTGACACCACTATAGAGTTTTATAATACTTTATTTTGCAAATTACACCCATATGGGTCAAGCAAATACAATAAAAAGAAAAAACATAAAATACAAATTGGACATCAATAATCAATATATATATATACAGGTATATGCAATTGTGCAACTTTTGACTGGCATGGACCTCAATTTCGCAATTCTAATGATTGCTTTAAAAAATCACATACTGCTGGCAAAAGTTCAGCTTTTGGAGATAGTAAATTTTTTAGTTTATCTAGTGGTTGATATTGGCTAAAATTAGGGTTTAGTTTAACAATTTCTGCAAATAGCTTATTTCTTACATTCGAGTTCCCTTGAAATATTTTTATACCTGCCTGTTTCAACTTCTAGTGTATGGTCGCTCACACGAAATTTAGTAATTATTTGTCTGTGTTTAAATTGTGGCTCTTTTATCAGATATTCTTCTATTTCTATTTCTGATTAAAGTTTACTGTATAGAAATAATTTTGAGCTATCATTGATAGATGAAAGTTTATTTACAATTTTTTCTTTGTAAATATTGCTTATTTGTTTTTTAAACTTTATCTTTAAATTAAATTTAATTTCACTATAAGGTTTATCAGCAGATTCAAAATCTTTAATATCTAATCCCACATCTTCAAACATATTATTTACAAAACTATATCATGTATATAACCCTTCACCATCAAGATTTTTATTGAGCTCATATGCTTCTTTCATTAGGGGATTAATATTTCCCATGTTTAATCTGCAGAAATATAACATGACTTGTGTCGTAATAAATGATACAATAGAAAATCTGCCTAGTTCCAATTTAGCAGAAAAATTACAAGCTGTTTTTTTTCAACCCCAAAACTGATTTACAATATCTGTTATGTACTATTTCAAAGGGAAACTTGTCTTCCACTGAGAGAGAGTCACAAACTGAACCACGTTGCGCTGCTCTTTTCATAGACTTTATAATAGAAAAATATTCTTCCATGAACCATACTTCACTGTTATATAATAATACTGGTTTAATCAAAACATCAAATAATTTACATGAAAGGGAGATGGGTATTGACTGAAAATTAGAGAATCTCCCTTTCAAAGCAAATAATACTTTAAGGCCTCTCTTTGTTAATTCTTCAACAGCCTTTTTGAAATTACCTCTGTAGGTTATGACATTTCATAGAAAATTGTATTCTATTGCCTCTACAATTGGACACTTTTTGAAAAATAAACTAGGACTGGGATTGTATTTATTTTGAAAAAAAATATCATCTACATTTATTGATTCTGATCTTATACACTGAATTGTGAAGCAAAATTATCAAAGCTATTACTTAGTTATAAGCTGAAAAAAAAACATAAGAAATGTAATAGAATTATTTGGTACTTATTAGCTCACTACTTCATAAATGCTATTTATTTGATGGCCGCCCTTTACTTCTAAACAAACCAGGAAGTTAAAATTGGCTAAATAAACAATGTCATGTGTGGTAGCTATAGGCTATAATTAGAATAATTCCCATTTGCTGATCAGAGGAAATAAACGTAATCATCAAATATGTTTATATTATAACCCAACTTTTTAAAATTGTGACAGCATCATATTGTCTGATAAGTGATATGGTCTGGTGTCTGAAACTATGGCAAGCCAAAGTGGACAAAAATGAGTATTTTCTAATATTAAAAAAATGATTTTTTTAATATTACAAATTCATTTTGTAATATAACAAATTAGATTTCTTATATCACAAAACAGTTTTTTTTATTATTAAAAAAATCAAAATTGAATTTCTAATATTAAAAAAACGATTTTTTAATATTAGAAATTGATTTTCTAATTTTAGAAAATGGATTTGATGTATTCAATTACGATTTTTTAATATTAGAAAATCGCTTGTAATATTAAAAAATGTGACTGATTTTTATGGCAAGCCAAAGTGGACAAAATAAATATTTTGTAATATTAGAAAATAATTTTTTAATATTGCAACATCATTTTTTTTTAATATTACAAAATATTTTTTTAATATTAGAAAATATTTTTTAATATTAGAAAATATTTTTTAATATTAGAAATTCATTTAGTAATATCAAAAATTCATTTTCTAATATTAGAAATTCCTGATTTAGTAATATTACAAAATAACACATTTAGTAACATTACAAATTGAATTTGTAATATTAGAAAATGAATTTGTAATATTAAAAAATCACTTTGCAACATTGCAAAGTCAGTCACATTTTTTATATGAAAAAAATGATTTTCTAATATTAAAAAAATCGCCAATGAATACAAGAAATCCATCAGTTGAATTTTTAATATTAAAAAAAAAACATTTAATATTAGAAAACACTTATTTTGAATATTAGAAAACATATTTTTAATATTAGAAATTCATTTAGTAATATTAGAAATTCATTTAGTAATATCAAAAATTCATTTTCTAATATTACAAATTGAATTTGTAATATTAGAAAATGAATTTGTAATATTAAAAATCACTTTGCAATATTGCAAAATCGGTCACATTTTTTTAGCTCAACTGGCCGACGCCAAGTGAGCTTATGCCATCACTTGGCGTCCGTTGTGGTCGTCGTGGACAAATTTTTAAAAATCTTCTCCTCTGAAAATACTGGACTGACAGGTTTTAAACGTAGCATGGTTGTTCCTTCGGGTATTCTACACAAAATGACCGTTGTGATTTTTGATCCATGAAAAAACATGGCCGCTGTTACTAAAAATAGAACATAGGGGTCAGATGGCATTTTTTAATATTAGAAATTCAATTGATTTTTTAATATCAAAAAATGATTTTTGAATATTAAAAAAGGGTTTTGTAATATTAGAAATCAAATTTGTTATATCAAAAAATAAATTTGTAATATTAAATAATCATTTTTAATATTAGAAAACACTTATTTTTGTCCACTTTTGCTTGCAATAGATTTTGAAACATTACAAAGTGATTTTCTAATATTACAAATTCATTTTCAAATATAACTAATTCATTTTCTAATATTACAAATTCAATTTGTAATATTACGAAATGTGTGATGTTTTATAATATTACTAAATCAGGAGTTTGTAATATTTGAAAATGAAATTTTGATATTACAAAATGAAGTTATAATATTAAATAATATTTTCTGATATTAAAAAATGATTTTGTAATATTAAAAAGTATGTTTTCTAATATTAAATAATGATTTTTCAATATTACAAATTCATTTTCTAATATTACAAAATATTGATTTTTGTCCACTTTGGCTTGCCATATGAAACAGTGTTACATGGCTTTCAAGACGTAAATGCATGACCAATGGCGGTTCCAGAGGGGAATGCAGGGGATTGACACCCTCTTTTTATTGGAACATTTGTCATTTTCATGTGTAAAATTGACAAAAATGGCAAATAATGTCCTATCATCCCCTTTTATCTGAGGAACAAGGGCTTGCTCCCCTCCTTTTCAAAGTGTCTGGATCCGCCCCAGATAATATTTGGCAAAAGTTTAAAATATCAAAGGCAGGAAACAACCAATGAAAGGAAAATGTCGCCATGCGTGAGACTTGATAGGCCTGGACCGTCACTTTTAAGGACAGGATTTTCATGACTTAGGAGTCGCTGACAGAAACATAATTATGAAATTAAGATGAAGATAAAGATATGATGATAATAAAGACTCATAAGTCATAGACTTGATATAAAACACATATAACAATCATGAACATACTAGACATACTTAAAGAATATATGAGACATAGTAAAGTACACATGAAACATATGAAAGCAGATATATAAACACACAACACATGCATACTATTATTGATAAGCGTCAGGCATAAATCAAAGCAGCAAACTAAAAGCATTTTTTTACTACCGCTGGCAAAGAAGTAAAAGCACTAATGAATTATAAATAACTAAATAAAGCAAACAGAAAGAAAATAAAACAATGAAAGCTAGAGGACTTCAGCAGAGGGGCAGCAAAGTTAACTACATGAACAACAGAAGCAGTTATCTGAAAAGCACCACGTGGAAATGAAAAACATTTGTCGTAAAAACGAGGATTGTATTTTTTACATTTATGTATGAGTCTGATTATCGCATCCGTTCCTTTTTTTCTGTTGTTGTTTTTATCACATTTATATATGTTTGTGGTAAAAACGAGTGTTTTGACATTATTACATTTATGTACGAGTCGATCTGACGTAAAAAAACGAATATTGTCTTTACTGCATATATGTAGGAGTCTATTTGTATCATTCCATCAAACAAACAAGCGTTTCTTATTTAATTATACGCAAAATAAGTAATTTCCTAAACTTTTAACTGATTTAATTTGATTCGTTCCTTTTTCGTTGTAATAATAAATTTCCTATTTTATATAGTTACTTTTTTAATTAAATTTCAATTTCTCACTCTATAGATTTAGATATATACCTTTTTTTCCAGGTCTCTGATTTGGAGAACTTTCAGTCAGTTCTTATTTATTAAATTTCTCTTTTTTATCTAAAAAAAAACAGATCTCATTTAAAGCTCGCTCGAAGAAATTATTGGGGTTTCAGTGAAGTAGAATCAATACAAAGAGAGAAAAAAACGAAAAGTAAATTAAAATCATCCAATGGTTTCGCACGACAGGAAAAATAGATCCCGTTCTAACCAAATAATCCTCTAATAATGGTACTGATTGAAAGTTGAAAAGTTCAAGGGTCATATTTTTGTCATGTCTCGTATGTAATTATTTCTTATTACCTATGCAAATGGTTTTGTTTTGTATGTTTTATGGTCAATTTATTTATTAATATTTTAATGTTTCCCCGGTCAGAAATAAAACATGAGGTTCAAATTCAGAATTATCACGATAAAATTGGTTTTATTATTAATATTCGCCGAGTGGATTTCTGGAAAATGCATAAAAACCTTGTGACAAGAAACAACGAGTATGAAAAATGTTGGAAAATAATGAACTTCCTTTTGTATTTGATCATTTTGAATTTACTCTTTCAAATAGTGTTTTCTAACAACGACGAGAAGACCAATCAATTTGAACCATTGGACACCCCGCCGAAGAAGAACAACCAGGTGAGTTTTAATGAACCACACGTATCGCACGAGGAAAATGACCGTCAGGTACCACTAGAACCACCGCCGGCACCATCAAAAGAAAAAGACCGTCATGAACCGTTGGAACCGCCTCCAGCACAACCAAAGGAAACTGACCATCAGGAACCATTGGAACCGCCTTCAACAACGCCCCAGGAAAATTACCTACGGGGACCGAATGAACCGCCGCCAGCACCACCAGTACCGCCAGAGGAAACTGACCAGTGGGAACCGTTAGAACCCCCTCCAGCACCAACAAAGGAAACTGACCATTGGGAACCATTGGAACCGTCTCCAGCACCGCCAGAGGAAACTGACCAGTGGGAACTGTTGGAATTGCCTCCAGCACCACCAGAAGAAAATGACAGTTGGGAACTGAATGAACCGCCTCCAGCACCACCAGAGGAAACTGACCATCGGGAACCGTTGGAACCTCCACCAACACTGCCAGAGGAAACTGACCCATGGAAACAAAATGAACCGTCTCCAGCACCACCAGAGGAAATTGACCATTGGGTACCGCTTACGCATCATCCCATGCTGAAAGAAAACGACGGACAGACAACACTGGAAACACCGAACAATAAAAGTGAAGTATTTGAAAATACATCTGATACCCAACAGATTAGTAGAAAGTATGGATATATTCTACGTCAGACTTACGTTGATTATGAAAAGGCAAATTTCTTTCGCCCGACATCGACATCGGAAGGTTGTTCTCTTTCTGGATCGTACTCATGTTATACTTCTCCTCCAAAACCGAATGAAAGATTGACCGTAATGCCATGTTTATTTGATAACAAATGCTCTGAATATGATGACTGCTGTTACGACAAAAACTCTTTTAATCTACCTTCAGAGAAGAGAGAAATCACTTGTGTAGGAGCTTACAGCGACGGAAATTCTATTGGTGGATATTTCATGTTGACATATTGTCATCCAGATTTTTCTACCCTCGAGGAGGAGGTCTTATGTCATAAAACAAGAATCGAAGGAAGAGAAACAACACCTGTTATAACACATGACAATATTGTATTCCGAAATGAGCATTGTGCCAGGTGTAATAACGTAACATATTTCAAATATTTCTTGCTTCATTATGAAAATCCAATCATTGGAGCAGGTCCATTTGACTTAAATTTAACGACAAAAATGGAATTAATTGAATCTGGCGTTCCATTTCATCTCTTGCCACCTCACGGGACGTACCCAAGAGTCTGTGTGCAGACATTTGTAGATTATAATAAAACAGACGATCCTGCATGTCTAAGCTTTCAAAGTCCCGTTCTTATGATGAAAAACCATACTCCAGTTCTTTACAGAAATATTTACTGCTCGTATGAAATGGACCATGAATACGAATGCTTTGCGGGATACTCAAAACAATTTCTCGATTTCAATACAAGTTTAAAGGCTATAGTGAATTACAACGCAGATATTTATCAACTTCAAATAAAAGATTTGCAAAACTACGTAAGTAGAATAGCACACAGTCAGTAATTCATAACAAACATGATTGGAAATACAATGAATATTTTGTTGTATATACAATTATAAGACTTAAAACGAACTGGGCATTGGTTTGGCGCTTATAAGTATACATCAACTGAATACTTTAAAACACTACAAATGTATATTATACTTTACGTACTCAATTGTTTAACCTGTATGAATGCAGATTTAATCTGAGGTTTCAAGATATGATCTTCATATTAATTTTAATTAACCATACTACTTTTTGAATAATTAATTATTAAATGAAACGTATTTGGTGAAATTCAAAACAAAAACATGTTTTTGTTGTTATGTTTACAGACTGAAAGTTGTTTCCTCCACGTTCTAGAGAGAGACAATAGTTGTACCAGTACTGTGGTATTTTATAATGTACAACTGGAATACAAAATTCATCTCGACGTGATAGAAGTTTCTAATCCTGACGACCCGGAACCAATTGACATGTTGAAATGGGAATGCCTTGAGATTTTAATGATTGAAACGAATTTGTTACCTCTGCCGATGACGGTACAACTGAAAACATCCACAGTTTTAGACGAAAAATGCGATTTTGAATTTGAATACCTTGTTTTGGTTTTAGAAGTTGTGGAACCATTGCATATAACAAATGACGAACTGTTGTATATTGATGAATACATGACGAAACTAAAAATTGAATTTATCAAAACAAATTCTAAACATTTACCCGAATCAAGATTGCGTATGTCATTCAAACAAACGAATTGCCAAGGGTTGAAAATCGATTTCAATCGACGGTACCTTGTTCCTCATAGTGAAAATTTTATCAATTTGAAGTTGTTTGGTTCATGTTACAACATAAAATACACCTTTAGAGTAGTTAAGGACATCTATAGAGGGCCCTCTATTGTGGATTCAAAAAATGTCTGTACTCATTCTCCTTCTGACAGTAACTTCTCAGGTCCTGTATATCCATGTTTTAGAACATCGCTGTTGTCACTTCTCATGGCAATGTTGTTTGTAAAAGCCTTAAATTAACATATATAACAGTTATTTGGTGCATATGATAACATTACTATTGTATATTAGGTTGGTTTAAATGACATTCTTGGAAAGAGACGTACATTTACTGTGTATTTTAACTAGGAGAATTGTTACACTTTCTTTGGTTCTGTATTTTTTCCATTTTCTTTCCTTCTTATTATTATCTATCCCTGTTGTTGTTATTTTGACAAAGTACCAACAACAAACCAGGAAGTTTTAAAAACCTGTTTGTCTTCCCTTCTCTGTATATACAATACTCTAATGTGTTTCTGATCTTGATATCAAGATTTTATGGTGTTCGTTGTGATTCTTATAATGTTTTTAATCTGTTTCATAACGTGTTCTTATCATTTTATGGTCTGCTAGAGTCCTTAAATATTTATACAGCATGATAAGGATGGCAAATGAAACTGTTTCTAGAGATATTAGTTTGTCTCTTGATAGTTTCTTTTGGAGTTCCCTAAATTTTTATATTGGCAAAAACGATTTGGTATCAAGCCTTTAATTGAGCTACGTTACTATTACTGTTTGTTGAAAGTGTCTCCAAGGAGTGTTAGTAACAACCACTTTCTTTTTTTACAAAGCAAATCAGGTGATGGTTTAAGCTACTTGTATTAACATAAACGCCCATCAGAAGTACCGGAGGATAAAGTATGCGATAAGGAAGTGAAACAGATACAATTTACCAGTTTCAATGGCTTAGACATCTCACTATTCGGTTTCTCTGAAAAAAATATTGGCGATTTTGTGTTGAGTACTTTTCTGTCTAGGAAAAATGTATGTAAGGTGTGGCATATGAAGGAAAATACGCAGATTTGATTACGTAGTCCAAGTATTTTTACCTCATAATCTCCAGAAATAACCATCAAAAGTGTTTGTAAAGCTTGAATTTTGAGGAATTGATAGGTCAAATTAAGTTGAAATGCGCTATGGAAAAAATTTTCTCACAATTTATTCTGATATAAGCCGAAAAAAATATATATGTCACAGATGCTTTAGGATGAATCTAAATAGTTTTTTTCTGTTGTTTATAGATGTATTGAATATTTTTGAATAAAAAAGACCAAATTGAAAATAATGATGTGCCTGATTCTTACATAGAATGGTACTTAAACACTTACGCATTATTTACCTTCTATAATTTTTTTAAGTCAATGACACCCACACGGCCATAATACTGAAACTTTGTGGCTGGCAACTACTCACATATCCCGACTACAACAGGAAAAACAATTACAAAAAAACAAAAGAAAAACGCATCGATATAAAAATATTTTAAAATAGAGATTTATAGGTCTCATCGTGTATTCTCCTTGTGAGCATTGAATGTCATTTGTTTGTAGGTCTCATCGTGTATTATGCTTGTGAGCATTGAATGCTATTTTTTTTATAACGTGTTATTTTTTTTAGGAAAGAAAATAAAGAAGCATTTCGTATCTAATGATTGTTTACCTTTGTGCACCAATGTATATATTTATTTATGCTATAACCCTTCTATTTTAAAAGTAAAATGCATTGACAAAATATATTGTGATAGTGACTGACTGGAAATAATTTGTGTTGTCAAACCTTATAGTCATTTTGTCGTCCTCTTTGAAGCAGAAGTGCTGTCTTTTTATAGAAAACGTTGGAGTTTTTTGTTATGTTTTGTCCTTTTTTTTGTTTTCACTCTACCGATAGGCTACACAGTTTCATTTGGGCCCTCAAACATAAAAAAAACAAACCATATTTGCTAACCCTATCTGCCTTATCCATTATTTCATAGCAGTATATGCTTATATCAATGTGATATGAACTGAATAAGTAGTAAAACGCTAAACAATTGGGTAAAATGTTCCATTTTTGTTGTAGGCATAGAAACAGAAACCGGATATTTCATGAAAAATGGGTTATGATAACCTAAAACTGGATGCAAACATAACACAGAATATCATGAACTTGGGTACATCTTCCAAAATACGAAGTGTAATTAGTAGTTTTAATAAATAGGGGGATAGGGTCTTTCTGCTCGTTTCCACGCTACTTACATTTCATAAATTTGCGCGAAATCTCCACAGGAAGAAAACACAAATGCTTATATAACATCATGCACAATGACGGACTGAACCAGTATTCTAGCGCTTTAGTTTTGTATGTGTTATGAAATTTGTACACCAAACATTGCATGATATCATGTCTTTCTATGTAACTTAACTTCATTACCCAATTTTTGAATGGTCACCCGTTTTTTGTCCCTTGCAATTACATACTTTATTTTTAGACCGGATCATAATTCGAATCTTACTGCTAGAAATAATACTCATCTGTATAGTGGAACCTTTTTTGTTTTTTTTTTATTTGCAGTAAAATCACCATGACTGTTCAATAACTTGACGTAAAAATTTTTGTATTCTAACTAGTGTAAATACTCGCCAGAGCTTTGCATATTTGTGCCTTTTTAAGATTCATTTATACGTCTGTTTTAATATGAAGGTAGTGAAATATAGCTGCATTTTTTGTAGCCAATGTGTGTGAATAAAAAAATGTAATAATCATCGGAAAAAGAAAACATGAACATAAACCATGATGGTCAATTTCAGAGATGCCATATGTTAATGTTATATTACAAATGTGTAGCTGTCACTGGAACAATAACACAATCTAGGGTCACAAATCAGACAGGGAAAACAGAAACGCACAACAAAGAACATCCATGTTAAGTACTCCTACGTCTAAGATTTTATTGCATTATCCACGTATTTATACCTCATAATCTTAATAAATTACTGTCAAAGTGTTTGTAAAGATATTTTTAAGATATTGATAGGTCAAATTTAGTTGAAATGCACTATGAAAAAATGGAGGAAAAATTTTCCCGAACATTTTCCTTATATAACCCATAAAAAATATCTATGTCACCAATGCTTCAGAATAAATTTAAATACCTTAAAAGGAAAGACCAATTTATGAAAAATGATACCCATGTAAACAAGAATAAATAAACTTTAATGCAACATGCGCTTTTATGAAATGCTCAAGGCTTTGAAAAATTCGAAATCTTTGAAATATATGTCGATAGCCATCTTGCAGAACTCTCCTATCCGAAGGAAGATCATAAGCAGACTTTATCAATTTTTGCCAATAGCTTCCGATCAGCTTGTGACGTCAATAAGTCGGTTTGGTACTGATACAAGTACTGCACATAATATGTAAACAAAGAATATTCCGTAAATATTTCTGCGATCCTGTTTATCTAATCATCAAAACATGCTGTCTTGTCAAGCTTACGATTATACAAATGATAAAAGAGAAATATTCAAAAAAAAATTTGACCAGCAACACGAACATTCTTCGGAAGTAGCCAATATAGATTTTCTCAAGACATGCTAGTCTTCTTGCAACAAATTCTGTTGCTCGTCAATGTAATCTGGCATTTGCTTACAAGTTGTGCCCCAATCTCGTCTTCTGTATATTTTGGTTTGAAATTATATGGGAAAAGTATACAATTTACCATTTCTTCGGACATCGTAATCAATTACCTATCTACTTTAACTTTACACACCGACTTCGTGACGTCACAGCTAAACCGAACATGGTGGCGCCCATAGGTGCCGGAAATTCAAATTCCCTAATTATAAATCACGATTAATTAGTTAAGAAAAGGAAATTATTTAGTTTCAATTTATTTTCATAAACATTTAACAGATTAGTTTCGATATTTATGGCTTGCACAATAACATAGTCTTCTCCTTTAATAGTTGTTTTCTAGATGCATTTGAATATTTTTGAGGCAAAAAGGACCAAATTGAGAAAAATGATGTGCCATCCATTGCCTGATCCTTAAAAACATAATGACACTTAAATAACCAAAAAAAATACGCACAAAACTAGATGAGCAAATAGGAGTACACTGAAACTATGGAGCATAGACCAGGTGCAACGGTAAGGTAAGCGTCCTCTGCTTTTCAAGAAAAACTCGCCGAATTGCTAATTCAGATTCTTGCGTCTGTGCATTGCCATTCTGATTTGATACTTCATTTATTTTTGTCGACGATATTTAACAATACCGTAGACAAGACAAAAAGGAATTATAGTTTTGAGTGTAATAATAAATTGATATTACAAGAAACTTCTCTATCCTTTGATGCACGAAGTTCACGAATCATTGTTCTTTTGTTATTCTTTTGGTTATTTTACGTTTTTTTTGTTGTGTCTGGTTTTCATGTATGGTCTTTGATCTGGACTAATTTTTTTTTAATTTCCGCTAGAATCTTGTATACCTTCCTCACTTGAAAAGGGAAATAAATGAAACTACGACTCGAACGGCATTCAAGAAGAATTTATTCCAAGGATAAGTATGCCAATTAGACAAGTAAAACAGGCATACACAACTTAAGACATGAAATAACTAAAACAAAAAGTACAAAGAAACAGACACATATAACAATGGAAATGAAACAACTAAAACAACACATACAAAAAACAGACGTCTAGACAGGGAAAACAGACACACATTACAATGGAAACGAAACAACTGAAACAACACATACAAAAAAAGACGTCTAGACAGGGAAAATGACACACATAACAATGGAAATGAAACAACTAAAACAGCGCGTACAAAGAAACAGACGTCTAGACAGGGAAAACAGACACACATAATAATAGGTATGAAGTAACCAGAATAAATAGTAAAACAAACAGACCTCTAGTCAGGGAAAACAGACACACATAACATAAGACATGAAATAACCAAAAACAAAACGTACAAAGAAACAGACCTCTAGTCAGGGAAAACAGACACAAATAACATAAGACATGAAATAAACAAAACAAAACGTACAAAGAAACAGACGTGTAGGCAGGGAAAACGAACACACATAACATAGACATGAAATAGCTAAAACAACACGTACAAAGAAAAAGACGTCTAGACAGGGAAAAGAGACACACATAACATAGGAAATGAAAACCAAAACAACACGTACAAAGAAACAGACGTCTAGACAGGGAAAGCAGACACACATAACAATGGACATGAAACAACACGTACAAAGAAACAGACGTCTAGACAGAGGAAACAGACACACAAAACAATGGACACGAAATAAACAAAACAACACGCTCAAAGAAACAGACGTCTAGAAAGCGAAAGCAGACACACATAACAATGGGCATGAAACAACTGAAACAACACGCTCAAAGAAACAGACGTCTAGACAGGGAAAACGAACACACATATCATAGGACATGAAATAGCTAAAACAAACACGTACAAAGAAACAGACGTCTAGACAGGGAAAAGAGACACACATAACATAGGAAATGAAAACCAAAACAACACGTACAAAGAAACAGACGTCTAGACAGGGAAAACAGACACGCACAACAATGGACACGAAATAACCAAAATAACACATACAAAGACACGAAAATAAACGAGCAAACCTATAACATAGACCAAGTGCACCGGAAGGTAAAATAAAGAAAATTATTTCACTATATACACATAATTGTCTACACTTTGCTGCAATTCATATACATAACTTATTTGGACAATGTGGTGAAGGACTTGACTTCAAATTTTATACCAACTTGTTGTGTGGTTGGATGTTAGTCATTATAGCTGCTTTTGCTAGTGAGTGGATCAACAATCCCTTTCTCTAGATCCCTTTGCCGTTGATGTTATCGATCTGGATGTCCTTCGTCACTGGGTCATGAACTTTATAAAATATGGGATCCGATCTAAAAGTTTTAAAGTGGGTTCAGACTTTCATTTACTCATTCGGGTGTTCAAGAATCCAAATCCTCCTCCAGATCCTAAACTTTCATGATACATGTCATAACGTCCTAATCTCAAAATCTATTTCTGTCGGTCTCGCTATTACCCATAGACGGTTCATTTTGATGACATATCTACATTACATAGCATCATGCCAAAAGTGAGTTCCAAACCAAATAACCACCGATGTTCCTTATTTTTTCCTGAGACACCTTCTGTTAACGTTCTGGCTTATACATGCTTTGAAATTTCAGAGATATCACTTCTCGTCGCGATAGTCGTTCGCCAAAGATTAAAACTTCCATCGACTTCCTCTCATCGGTGTTTGGCACACATCATAATCTTAGTATCTCTTGTGATGTTAGTATCAATGATTTGTGTCGGTGCAAGTGATGTGAATATAATTTGTGAGACAACTGGGGCATTGTTGCATTTTCTTTGGTTATGTGTCCTTTCCTTTTTTTCCTTCTCATTACTATACATCATTTATGATGTGTTTTCGGCAGTGAAACAAGTGAGATACAATCGCGTCACCAAGACCCTCGAATTTGTGTTTGTTTACTTCGTGCCTTTCATTATAGCAGGTGTATGTCTTTATCTTTCAGTCTTCAACCGTACAGGTCTTGATTTACAGTACTGTAACAAAATTTGTTTTCCATCTGGATATCACGGTTTCATGTTTATTTTTGTGTTTCCTATCATGTTCTCAATTTGTCTTGATATCCTTCTATTGGTTTTGTTGGCTAATAAGGTCAACTTGACAGTGAAGAACATGACAAGCATGGCAAGAGAAAATGTTACTAGAGATATCAGAATAGTTTTTAGTTTGACGATTTCTTTTGGAGTCTTCTGGATGTTTGAATTGGTAAAAGGATATTTGGGACCAACTTTTCTTCGGCTTTATTTCTGTTTGTCTGAATGGTGGCGAAGGAGTTGTTGTAGCCGCCGTATTAGTTTCTACAAAGCAGATCAAGAGAAAGATTCAGTTCCATGTATCAAACGACTGTCATTTACAAATGAAGTGGGAGACATGGCTTCAGTCAGCTGAAATAGTTGTTACTATTTTGTGTAAAACAAAATATAAATAAGCATTTTAAAATTTCTATTTTACCAGTGCTATTATTTGTGAACGAATGGTTTCTTGTCGTCAAATAATAATCACTAAGTGTTGGATGGTAATAGAATAATTATTTGGAAAGCGTGAATAACCAAAATCTGATTACAAGTGCCCGAGGAACGCCGGAATTTAACGAGTGATCCGCCCATGAGTAAAATATTCATGAGTCATTGGCACGAGTGATCATATTTTGGTAATGTAACAGTTACTAATGAATTTGAAGTTATTAAACTTGGGCACATACAAAGGTCACTCAATCAAAGCGTTGTTTAGTACGTTTTATTAACACTTTCGACGACAGATTTTTTCGGTACAAAACAAATGAAACATTCTTATGCTGAGTTCTCATTCGGATCTTTTTGAATTCACGAATATCAGTTGATTATCCTATTAATTATATAGATTCACTCAATTATTCGTTGCTTTTTTTCTACATAAATTTTGAATTTAGTGAACGGCGTATTGATATTCGTCAACGTCCGAGAGTGAAATTACCGAATTTATTTCAGTGTGAATTATCGAATTTGTTTACAGTGGAAACAACGGTAAATCACTACTATCTATATAATAATATTCAGTCTTAAACTACGTTTTGTGTGTATTGTGTGCATTCTTGTAATAAATATGTATTATACATTGATACATCAAAATAAAATTCATCTCAAATTTGTTTTTTTTTTCTTCAATCAAAAAGACTGTCTAAATGAATAAAAAAACAACACTTTATCATTTCACTGCTTTGAGATATATTGAAAACTCGTCTAAAAAAATGCTTACGAAGTATTTAACTGCGAGGATCGTTTTATAAATTTGATGTTTAAGGTTTAAAGGTTTACCGTTATAGAACAAAAACGGAAAGGTGATATATCGAGCAACAGATGATCAGTATACTACAATGTCTCGTTGACAACATGTTTGTCACTTTTAAAGAGACGCTTCATCAAGTTTTATGCATTTCAAAAACTTTTATTGTGCCCCTCGCCTAGACGATATGTTTCTTTATACATTACCACTACATAATAAGGAGAATGTTTTCCGTTCTTTATACAGCAGAATTAGTAATGATAAAGATGATATTGACACAGCTTCCTCCGTTTCATGTTTTATCTTTATCTCAAAGTAGTCTTCGCAGTACAAAAATATACGACAAACGAGACAATCTTGAATTCTTCGTGATATATCATCTTTACCTGAGAGACAGGCTTTTAGACCAAGGTTATAAAGGTCGTCTCATATGCTGCCTGAAAATTTTTATTTCCAATATCCAGATCATGTTGAGAAATATTATGTTTCTGACCAAACGATTATAGACGATGTTATTTTAAAAATATAATCAATATAATTTCTGTACTTTGTTAGTTACTGATGTTACCAACTGTTAAAAAACAGTTAACCCTAATGGAAGCGAGGGGTTAAGGGCGCTTTAAAAAGCTTGTTTGACACATCAGTTTCATCGGAAATACTTGTATCATTGTAGAATTTTTCAAATTTCCGTTGTTTGAATTGCTATTGCAATTCGTTATATGGATATTCCTTTCATATTATTCCTTTCAACTATGGCCTAGGGTTCATCACATTATGTTTGTCACTGGTATTTTTTTACATAGCCCAATTCTTCTAATGAACTTTGACCTCATTCAGACGAAACTGTAGTACTAGACAGATACTAAATTCCAACCGATACTTGGACGTCGTGAAAAAAATAGAGATTTTAAAATCTATGGAATGCTTGAAAAAAGATGGATAAAATAAAATATATACACAAAAGAATTATATAAGATGCAAACGAAGTGCCAGTTTCAAGGATTATGTTGGTGTTCCGGATGATATTTAGGCATTATATTGATGTTATTATGTTGGTGTTCCGGAGGATATTTAGGCATTTCATTGGGGTTTGCAGATTAGCGAACAAAATGAATCACACTTCGACATCCAATATTTCAAGTTGAGTATCCTAGATGTACACACGTTAATTTGAGTGTTCCTTTATATTCAAATGTATGACAATGTCCAAGCTACAGCCAAAAATGTTAGTGTAAAAATGTGTGGAACCAATAATTAAAGGTCTGTGGTCAGATGTGACGACCATCATAAAATGGGTAAAAGTTTATTATAGGACTAAATAAGTAAAGTCTGCACGAAACAGACAGAAGGTTTTCCCGAGATATTTTGTGTGAGTCTTCGTGTAAGTCTCAGTTTCGTTATCATTTTGAACATTAGTAGATAGTGGTGTAACATCGAGGGAGACTATGTTAGTTCCAAGCAAAATAAACTACAAAGGTTTCATTTTTTAAACATTCTGTTTGAACAAGAAAAGAGTTTTTGAACAGTGGTCTGGCATTGTAATTGACACTTAGATATTTTCCTAGGTATAATCATTTTTCAGATTCAAGGAATATATATATATATATATATATATATATATATATATATTTTTTTGTGTGAAACTTTAAATTTGGGTAACTCAGACTTCATCAATTCCTCCTGTTAACTAATATCTATCTAATAATAAACTTGTTATTTATTTCGTTTGGTTTTAGTTGGATCGTAACGTTTTCAAATGTTTAGATTATGTTGGTGTGATAAAAACACACACGCACACTTTTGAACGAGGGCACATATTTCCTCCTCCACTTACATACTAAATAGAGACAATAGAGACTTTTTGGGCTTTCATGTGGCATTTGATACGCGGAATAATAAAACAAAGTGTCTATTCATTCAACACACGGTGTGTAGTTATTTAGAGACTTAAATATTTTAACTTTGCTATACTTGCAATTGGCATATGTATTATATTAACGCACATTGAAAACAATTTAAAAGAAATAATCAACGCTTTTCTGTATGCTTTAACGGTAATATGAGACGTGAGAAAATGAAACAGGAGTTTGTATTATTTAAAATTGACCAGACAACTGTTTTATCCAAACAATTACTGATTTAACTTGTCACATACCCGGATGGGGCGCCATTTTGAAATTGAAACACATTGTTTTTATCTTTCCATCTATTTTATACAAAGTGACTGAATGCATCCAGAGAATTTATAAGTTGGTCAACGATTGATAATATCACTTAAGAAACAATGTTGATATTTTAGAGGGGATTAGTGGGCAGAAATAAATAGACATTAGAAAAAGATTTTAGTTTAATTATATGGGGTAACCATGTGACTTTTGGTCAAATTCCATGCACAATACACATATATGTTACTTATTATAGACACTTTTTACAAATTTAAGATCTAGTATAAGCTTTACAATACAAGTAGATGAAAATATAATGATCTCAATATATTTTAATATTATTATTTAATCCTGAGTTATGACTGACATGAGACGTGGAAAACGAAACAGAAGTTAACGGTAATACAATATTGACCCAAAAACTATTTGGTCCATACAATCACTGGTTTAGTTTAACTTGTTTCCGAATGTTGCGCAATTTTGAAATGGAACAATTGTACTTTTTTAACTGCATTGCCAAGACAATCGGCAAGTGGGTCAAAGTTATGATAAATTTATTAGAAAAAAAAAGAAGATATCACTTAAGAAATAATATTGATATTTTAAATGGATTTAGCATGTAGAAAGAAACATAGACATTTAAAAAGTAATCATAACACAAATTCATAAGAGTGTTGGTGCGGACACTGTCGTATTTGCTCAATTGTCTAACATCATGTAAGGGTGCACAAACCTTTATGATGATGCGACGCCATTTTTATTAACTAAAGAAAATCTAATGATAAATATTTTCAACATTTATTACAATTCTCTATACTATTCACAAATCGATTTCAAAGACTTCTACCATTCTAAGCCAGTAATAAAATATGGACACATCTTTTCGTTTCTTTCAAGTCTATATCTAGAACATTATTTACACTTTACCAGCATATTTCACGTAATGTAGCTACTTCAATCAGAACGTCTCGACCACTGAACTAAATCGGAACATAATCAAGTCATAAGTATAAAAAATACGAAATTCTACACTTGACAGAAAATTACCAACTGACTTTCAAGCATTTATCAATTGTCTTACGCATTGACCTTGTAGGTGCTTCATTAAATAAAATTTCAGTATGACGTATGCACTAATACAATGTTCACAATTTCAAAATCCTGAAATTCAACACAAGTCATATTTTGTTGATAAATATTTCTTGTATATTTGTATTCCTACTTGTGACTTTAGTCCGTTTCATACAATTGATACTAATGTATCCCCAATTTCGATCAAAACAATTAAATCAGTGTCTAGACATGCACGATGAAGCTAATATTTCACATACTTAAAAAAGGTAAGCTTCCAATGCCATGCTGATTTGATAGATGCGAATGCTCTCTTTATGTTGGAAAGACAATAGGTAACCCGTTTTGAGTTGCACACGTAGAAAGCAATCTTGGTATGTTGCATCAACCTAATAGTATGACCAATATAAACCGTCTACTGAACAGCCCGAAAAAAGACCTGGAGTAACGACTGACGGAGACTACCGAGATAATTGACAATCTAATGAAATGAAAAAGGAGTTTTATAAATCAACCATTTCAATAAGTGGCTGAGGTTTCAAGGGCGAAACATTGCTTTTTTCATATCAATGATATAAAATGGTATAAGCGTTTGAATTGTCACTGTATTGTGTATCTGAATATGTCTTGGTGAGTATTTGCCACAATGAGCTCGTGTTTAGATACATCGTAATGAATAGCTCTCGGACTATCAAGCCCATCTCTTATCGATAAAACCTGCTTACAAGATTTCCCATCTGGAGACAGAACGACAACCTTCGGTGGAGAATTTCCGACGACAAAAATAAAACCTCTTCGGTCTACCGCTATACCTCTAGGAGTGTTTAATTTCGTTTCATTAGCAAATGTCCACTCAATGTTACCATCAAAGTCCACGCATAACACTTTGTGATTATCCGAATTAGAGATATAGATTTTATCGTTGAAGACAACTACGTAACAATCATAGTTATCAATGTCAAAAAGTTTACGAATATTTCCTCGGGATTCTTTCTTGAGACTAATCTCATATAATCCGATTTCTGACACTGCACAGATAATATAATCTTCTTTCGCATCTACACTATCAACGTATGATGGAAGATTAAAGCTATCAGTAATCCTCATCTTTAAAATATCAAAAAGACATATACGATGAGAAGAATATCCACCAGAAGCAACGGCAATTTTCATCTCCTTTTCGATATAAGATAGATCGCAGGCCCAAGTTGGTGTGGAAAATCTAGATAAATTTGAACCATTCATGTCGGAAATAGTTACAGTCTTGTTGGTGAGAGAAGAAAATGCCAACCTTTCTCCAGGCAAGGTTGTTATTCCTCGTATGCTTTCACCACTTGTTATTATTTTCTGTTTGAGATGAAGCTTGATTTGGTTAACAGGGATTATAGGAAGAAGAAACTGTGCTTGTTTGTCTTTCTCTCGCTGGAGAATGATCTTTTTGTCGGACGTAGTCACATCAATTTGACCGAGTCTACATATACTTGAAAGAAGATTAATACATTCTTCGTTGAACGAACAGCTTAGTTCACATTCACACAGACTTCCATCAGCTTCCATAGACAGCAAAGCATTTTCTTCTTTCCTAGTATCGTTTTCAATTTCCTGGATTGCAAGAAACGTTTGCAGTTCTGTTCCATGCGCCTTGACAGCTTCAAATAAGTTTAGCACCCGAGAAATTTTCATTTCCCTTTTAGAAACTGAATCCAGAAGGGCATTTAAGCTTTTGGTTTTGTTTTCGACGGCAAAATCAAGTTCTTTTATTAAATTTGCCTCAAGTTCTTCTACTTTTTTACAAAGTTGCATTTTCATTTGTCTTATTTCTTCTCTTATTTTACATTTCTGATCGTCCAGTGTCTTGATATTCGTGTTTCTGTCTTTTTTTATCATTTTGATATTTTCAATAATATCAAATATAGTTTTTTCTAAGTCCAGAAACAATGTTGATGTTTTTACCCCTTGAACAACATCCTCTAAATTTGCAAGGTTTTGACATTTATTATGACTCGCAACAACGCATTTTCTGCAACAAGGACAATTATGTTCTTTACAATAAGACTGGAAATTTTCACCATGAACGGCACAAATTTGCCTTATCTCCTGTGCAGCAATTGGTAGTTCGAGGTAAGTGGAAATCGGGACGGTTTCATGATTTCTTGATGCCTTTGATAGTCTATGATGCTCGGTGCAGGAGTCACACAATCCTTCATCACATTCGGAACACCACACTGTTGATGACATGGAAAGATGACGTAATTCACAGATACCACAGTTTGGGATAGAATTGGCCATACTGGTTCAAAGACCTTTCCTTAAAAACAAAAGAAAATATGTTAAATAATTATAACAAAGGAGTACATAGAATGTAGAATTGATACGAAACAGGTGTACCTACATGATAAAGAATGAATTCAAAAGTCAGAGAATCCCGGTTCTTTTTTTAAAGTGTATAACCATCTGTTATATTAGATTCAAGATTTCTCGTTTTTCAAGTTATCAAAATGCTAAGATTAAAGGCCTTCGATTTTGACTCCTGTCAGCAGTAAAATACCAGTCAATTCGATTTCTACTAATTCAGTTTATATGAACGTGGTAACCAATTTGGTATTTTCTGCTTATGCACATAATTTTATAAATTATAAATTCCCGCCAAACCGAGATCAAAAACATTGTTTACGAAAACACGGGTTTTCCCAATTTAGAACAACTGCACAAATGCATTCTAATATTCTTTAAATCATACATTCACATTTTTAAGCTTTTTAATAACGATTGTCAGTCTGTTTTCGAATCATAATATCAAGATTAACTCTATAACTTTGGTACCAACTAGAGAGGCTGTCTTCTAACCCTCCTGAGTTTGTGTGTTATTCTCGACGGGAGCTTTAAGATGGCGATTGATGGAAATACAATAAAGTGTGAAAAAAAAGGAGAGGGGACGGTAAAGGCTCTCATTGGCCTATAATACAACTGAAAACTAATTATGAATTGTTGAAAGATTTAATTGTGAATTAGGAGACTTGTATTCATTACAAATGAGAAAATATAAAGACTTGGGGAAATTCTAACATTGAAGGACAAAAGAATTTCTTGAAGTTTACACAACAACAACAACAAAATTCAAAATGAACAGCAGTTTTTGGCTAAAGGGAAAAACCACCTTTGCATTAGGTTAGACTCTTATGATAAATCATACCTATGTGAACAAAAATAGTAACCTTTAATGCAAACTGCGCTTTTGTTAAATGCACAAGGCTATGTAGAATTCGAAACCTTTGAAATATATGTGGATAGCCACATCTGACGGAAGACTTTATTGATTCTTAATGATAGCTTCCGATTAAACGTCACGTCACCAAATCAGTTTAGCACTGATACAAATACTGCATATAAATGTGTTAACAAAGGATATTCCGTAAATATTTATGCAATCCGGTTTTTCTTATCACCAAAACATGTCGTCTTGTCAAGCTTACGATTGCATAAATGAAATATTAAAAAAAAAATTAACCGGCAACACAAACACTCTTCGGAAGTAGCCATTAGATTTTTCCCCAGACATACCAGTCTTCTAGCTGCAAATCCAGCAGTTCGTCAATGCGTTTGGCATGAGCTTACACGTTGTGCTTCAATATCTTCTTCTGTATATTTTTGGTTGAAATTATGGGGAAAAGTTTCTTCGGACATCGTAATAAATTACCAATTTACTTTCACTTTACAAACCGACTTTGTGACGTCACAGCTAAAACGATCATGATGGTGCCAATAGGCGCGGGAAATTCAAAAACTTCCTAATCATAAATAGGGAAAGAAAATTATCTTTTTTTAATTTAATTTTCATGAACATTTAATAGATCAGTTTCTTTATTTATGACTTGCACAGTCTTCTCCTTTAAAGAACGTATAATTGAAACACCATTATTATGCATTATTATTAGCATTTTTGATGCTATTACAATAAAGCTGATTATTTTAGTCGGTAATCTTAGCTTAATGCCCCTTCACCTTTGTTAAACATCTTCGAACTCGGCTATAAGTCTGTATTATTTCCAAAAAACATTTCAAAAGAGTATTACTACGCTATATGATCAATAAAATTGCTCATTACTTCCACATCCCCATTTTAAGTAAAAATCTTCTTGAAATTTACATTCATTCTTATCGACTTGCAGGTCCGCATTTCAAATTGATGATACCGAGGTCTCAAAAACTGAAACTAGAAATAACATAATATAGTCGTATTTACAAGCTTACTGATTTATGTACATGTTATTTTCTATTTCCAAAAAATATGGCCGCTCTCCTTTGATGTCCAGGGAAGTTTACCTGGTCGGCAATAAAGTGTATAGCTTTGATCCGTTGATAACTCAAGGTCTATCTGTTTATTTTGGTAATGTATGGTAGCTATATTTAGATTTATTATATTACATTTCTTTATCACGAAGATCGTCAGTTACACTTACGTTATCCAACTTTTTTTTATCTGAAAGGATGTGCTTCGATAAAGATTATTTATATAGTCTACCAATTGGAGGATTTAGAAGTTTTAGAATAATCAAGGGAACCAAGATTCTAAATAATATAATCCAGGGACAAAGACCAGACATGTAAAATAGACATACACAACAAAGAACACAAAATAACCAAAATAATACAAACAAAGTGACAAAAGTAAATGAGCAACTCCAATAAAAACTAGGAGCACGGACCAGGTGCATCGATAGGGTAAGTGTCATCTGCTTTTCAAGAAACACCCGCCGAGTTGCTCATAAAACGTCAAGTCCAGGGTAGACGAAAGAGGAAATGAGAACTATGACACGTTGAACAAATCAGTTTTCATGGTGCAGATCCACGAGTTCATGCTGACGATCATAAATCTAATGAAGTGATGACTTCAATCTTGTAGCACCATAACACTGCTTTAGAAGTCTAATTGTAAGAAGTCTAGCGCGATACAAAAAGTCTGCGTAGTTCGACAAGCTCTGGCACAACGTAAGAGCTTTATGAACACTCTATACGCAGGTGCTGAAGGAATGTTGCACAGATGAAAGGAAAGTTGGCAATACTGAATGAAAAGACATCACGTTTGTCGTATAGTTTGGTCAATAGTTTTCCTTTACCATCGATCTCTAATTGTAGAAAAGATATCACTTCACAGTGTCTTTAGTATTCTTAATCTTCTTTGGGGTGCGATGTATCAAATCGCCGAAATAGGATTGTTTAACGATAATGCGTCATCTATCTAGCGGAAACTGAGATTAAAGGATTTATATAAACGATGTTCTTTCTTTCGGATTAGATTAGCTATGAAGTTAGCCTCATAAGAGTAAAGGAATAGGTCAGCAAGTAGACGAGCAACATTTGTTCTCATTTGAATGCCTACAGTTTGCTGAAAAACGCGTCCACCACACAGGACAAATATGTTGTTGATCACAATGTACACTTTGCTGTTGTTCATCAGCACCATGAAAACTGATGTATTCAACGGGTCATAGTTTTCCTTTCCTCGTTTGTCTACCCCGAACATGACTTTTTATGAGCAACTCGGCGGGTGTTTCTAGAAAAGCAGAGGACGCTTACCCTACCGGTGCACCTAGTCCATGCTCCCAGTTTCTACTGGAGTCCGAGTTGCTCATTTACTTTTTTATTTTGTATGTATGATTTTAGTTACTTTATGTTCTTTGTTGTGTATGTCGGTTTTCCATGTCTGGTCTTTGTCCCTGGATTACATTCTTTTGATTACCGCTATAACCTTGGTTCCCTTGATTACTCTTTCTTCAGATGTATTATCAACGGTATCTGTTTCGGTCATTACAAAAAATAACTAATCCCGTTTTATACTATCAAATGCGCGATAAGTTATAAAAAGACACGAAAAATATATAAAACTACGGGTTTTGATCAAGTTCGTAACAAAACTAATAATTGGACCAAATAGGAATACATATCCTACACTCAAACAAAACAATTTTTGTTGACATGCGATCTGAAGGCTTTGATCAAAATATTAGTGTTTATTAAAGAATGTGAGAAGTACAGAATCTTGTGCTAATTTAGATAATACGATTGTTGCTTTACTACTTCCAGTGACAATAGTTTTGAATGCAGTATAAATTTTGTTTTGCAAGTTTGTAATTACCAATAATGCGATACTTTTTAAAAAAAATATTTTATACTGAACTTCCCGCAGTTTTAGTAATCATTAGAAAATTAGTGAGATAAATTAGAGCTCTTTGTGGTAAAACAAGTGTTGTCTTTTTTACATGTCGAACTTTTTTTATGTTGAAGCCCTTTTGTCGTTGTCTTTATTACATTTATGAATGAGTTTATTTTTTGTAAAAACTAGTGTTGTCCTTAATTTAAAAGGCATTTCACGCAATCGGACTCCAACTTCGGACTGTGAACTGTGAATTCCGACAATAGTTTAATATTGTGATGGGTCATCGCAAAGCTACTTTTTAAAAGGAATCAAAGCTGATATTTTCTGGGTCTCATTACCACTCGTACAACTCGTTTCCAAAAAAGATAAATAAAATAGATCAAATTCAATAAGGTCAAATTGAATTGATTAATGTGTTTTGAGACACCCCTCTCAAGTCTAACTGTCATAGCCCACAGTCGGTAGTCAATTGGGTGAAATGTTTAATGAGACAGGTTTAATTTGTAAGAGGCTTAATTATAGAGCTAGAGATGCATTATCAAGAAATATGCCACTTTTCATAGGTTTGATGACATCCTTGGTTTTTATAAAATTTTTCAGGGTGACCTTGTTTACCGGCCGTTTAGTTCTATAATAAAAGTTCTATCAAACTGTATCTTTAATATGTGGTAGGCATTGCCTACATAAGCGCGCATCATTAGCTTCAACATTCATGAATTATGATATTTTTATTCAGAGCAGCTACACCAATATCCTTTTGCGTTTTGCAGAGAGTCTGATTCATAGTTTGTATAGATTCCGAAAATATAACAGTTCTCCACTGATGGTGGGAATAAATTTAAGGACAATCTGTGACGTAAACAAACAATTTCTGACCACATAGTTTCCTAAAAGACAATATAAATTGTTTTCCTATCTTAGAAAAATATGCTTTAATTTGAATAACAGAATCGGAGCTATATTTTTTTCAAGGCAGGTAAGGTTTTTGAAAAGCCAGTAAAACAGCGTAGAAAGACGCGTTATTGATCAAGCCCAACGTTTCCAAAACTTTTTAAATAAAACTTTCGAAATATTTTTAAAAGCCATTGATTCAAGCCTAGCGTCATGTGTACAAACTTTAAAACTGAATTTATCTCATGATAATGAAAAAAATCAGTAAACATAGCAAAAAGAAAATTACACAATTTAAACCATATCTTCATTCGAACCTATACAGCCTATTCGGAAACACTTATACAGAAGTCCAAAGGGGATATAACTTACTCACAGACTGAAATCAGTCTCTGGGTGCTTCCACCGTCTAAAGTTAAATTCGTATTGATTCCAAAAATGAGGACTTCGTCCTCCATTACATTTGTGTATGAGTGTGTATTTGTCATAAAAACGAGTGTTTCATTACATCCTTACTTCCCCTTTTATTATATTTATGACATTTATGTATTAGACTATTTGTATTGAACAAACTAGTCTTTCTTATAAATATTTAAGCAAAATACGTAATAAACTGTCGTTTATTTTTAATGTAATACAACATGTTTGTTTCAATAATGGGTTCATTTTTTCTTTACGATTAAGTTTGATTTCGATAGTTAACCGTTGTAATCATATTATGTGCTGTTATTTAATTAAAGGTCAATTTCACACTTTGCATATTTAGATAAAAAATCTTTTTGTTTCTCAGTTGCTCTCTGGGTTGGAGGAACCAGCATTAAAATGAAAATCGATTTTAAATCATCTTTTTTTGTCGCCCGGGAGGAGAAGGTTCCCGTGCAAGGGAATGTCATATACATGTTTCCTGCTGTACCGGTAACGGTCGAAAAGTTCTAGGTGCAACACTTTGTCCTGTCTGAAGTATAATTTTTACTTTGACATGTATATACATTTTTTGTATGTTTTTATTGTCAATTAATAATAGTAATATTTTAATGTCTCCATGGGCAGAAGATAATAAATGATTTGCAATAAATAGTAATCACAATAAAATTGGGTCCATATTAATTTATATTTGCCAAGTGGACTTCTGAAAAATGCATAAAATGCATGTAAGAGGAAACACTGTAAAATGTATGAAACTAATGAATTTCTTTGTGTATTTGATAATTTTTGAAATTCCCTTTTCAAGTAGTTTTAATTTTCACAAAACGAAAAGAATCTTCTTGGACAGACACTTGGACACCCTGCCTGTACCGCTCGAGGAGAACAACCGACTAAATTCAATTAAGAAAACCGCTTCCTCCACCCGACGATAATGACCAAGTGGAACCGTTGAAGCTACATCAAGCACCAAAAATGACGGAAGGTTGTTCTCTTTCTGGATCATGCTTTTTAAATACGTCTCCTCCAGAACGGACTGGAAAATTTGTAATAATTCAATGTTTATGTGATAAAAAATACCCTGAGTATGAGTATTACAAGAAGCTCATAAGAGCAAAACATAGTTCCTTTGTACGCATTTTTTGTTATTTTATGTTTTTTGTTGTGTGTATATCTGTTTTCCATGTCTGGTCTTTGTCCCTGGATTACATTCGTTTGATTTCCACTAGAATCTTGTTTTCCCTGATTACTCTTCCTCTTTTGAAAGTGGAAAACAAAGGAACTAGGACTCTAAAAGCAAGCAAGATATAAATGCCAATGGTAATTATGACAATAAGTCAAGTAAGACAGACATACACAACATAGGACATAACCAAAATAACACGTATGAAGAAAAAACCGATAGCATAGACCAAGTGCACCGGAAGGTTAAATAAAGAAAATTATTTCACTATATACACACACTAGTCTTCACTTTGCTTCTTCCAATGCTGCAATTCATATACTTTACTTATTTGGACAATGTGGTGAAGGACTTGTCTTCAAATATATACAAGTTGTTGTGTAGTGGGATGTTAGTTATTATAGCTGCTTTTATTGGTGAGTGGATACACCGTCCCTTTCCATAGACCCCTTTGATGTTATCAATCCGTATGTCCTTCATTTTAAATATAGTGCAATTTTTCAATAAGAATTAAATTCATTCCATGTCGTATAAAATGAAATAATTTTCTTTCATTACACCGAATGTTTTTTTTTCTTTCGAAGATTACTGTATTCTTAACCACAAATATTGATGCAGAGGCCGGTAGGTCATGAACTTAATAAAATATGGGATCCGATCTAAATGTTTACAAAGTGGGTCCAGACTTTTATTTACTCATTCGGGTGTCATAGAATTTATATTCTTCCCCAGATCCTCAATTTCTATGAAACATATCATAACGTCCTGGCTGCTTTTGTCATAATTTCAAAATCATATCCATTTCTGCCGGTCACGCTATCGCATTATTATGGTTCATTTTTATGACAATGGGCATATCTTCATTACATAGCACCATGACAAAAGTGAGTTCCAAACCAAAATAACTACCGACGTTTCTTGTTTAACCTGGGAGACCAATTGTTAACATTTAATAAAAATATGATTTTTATTGTCATGTCACACACACAATGACCTTATCTCCAATGAACCGGAAAATAAAAGGTCGTTTGCTGCTATTGTAAAATAAATAGAAGTGAAAGTAAGATGACCAAGCAAATATGGCAAATAAAAGCCATCGGGTACACGGAAAAACAAACTGAAATAAAGTGGTCATCTGGTTACACAGATAGGTGAAACGTTCAAATTGAAAAAAATATACATTTAGCAAAATAATTTATCAATATTTGAATGAGCGGTAATAGTATCAATTGAATTTTTATTGAAACGTCCGTTGATATCGAGGGACTAAACGGGTAGGAACAATGGCTTTTATTTTGTGACAAAATTTTTAGTTTATTATTTTTTATGTATTTATTATTGCTTAATATTTTAATTGATCCCATGCCATGGTGAATGAATGTAGTAAAGTCAGTTGTAATAACAATAAAACTCGTCATCTATTTTTACATTCGTCAAGTGAATTCCAGAAAAAAATATATGAAAAGGACCGTGATAAAAAAAAAAGAAGCATAAGAAAAAACATTGTAATATTCAAAATAAATAAAGGACTTCTTTTTTTATATTAACACTTTTAAATTCCATCTATCAAACTTATTCCCAACAAAACAACAAAACATTGAGAACGACGAATGGCCACTCCATCAAAGCGTTGTTTAGTACGTTTCATTTGCATTTTCAAAAACAAAACGAGTACATCATTGAAATAAAGTGAGTGTTTTTTTTTTCAAATTATAATCATTTTATTTCACTTTTTACCTCAATGAAAGACAGAACAAAACATTCGTATGCCGAGTTCTCAATCAGATCTTTTCATACCTTCATAAATGGTAAGTGGTAACTAACATTTTTTTCGATAACTAAAGACATTATGGAAAAGTTTTATTCATTTTACTGTAATAAAACGTTACCAGAATGTTATAGTTTTAAATTTGTGACATTGAATTTATATCATCAATATTTGTACAAAGTAAAAATTTGAAATTTACAGAAGAAATTAGATTAACGATACTGGAAATTTGTCTAATTTTCTTGTCGTGATTACCAATAGAGCAAAATATTGAATTAGGAAAATGCATTTTCAATTAATTTTTATCTAAAGAAGCAGAAGATTATGCAGAATTTTTTTTTAATAAAGACAGAAATAATTCCGTGATAGTAACTTTTTTAGGTCTTCGAAAAACTAAGAGTCCATTAAAATCACCAACATTTTAAGTACAATTTGAATTAACTTACAAGTGTTATAATTAATACATAAACTCCGATTAAAACAGCAGCATAACGAAACACAAAACAAATAAAAAAATATATCTAGTTTACCACAACATCATTTATCGTGGATTATCGTGATTACCTATGTACAAAAAATACTCAAGCGATATAAACTACTTCTATTAATATTTTACCAAGATGTTTTTAGAGGCTGTCCATGTAAAAATCAGGCAGATTCTATAATACGAGTGGCACAGGGAAAATTTTATCCTACTGAATATTTTGTTACAATAATGTAGTGTTTATACCATATGTATGGTTTTTGCATGGACATCCTCTTTAAAACATGTTATATGCGGATGAATATTTTTTTTCATAATTTTTTCCGGCTGAAAATTGTTTTCTTGACGTTAAAGAAAGGCAAGGAATTTGTGGCGACTCTGCTGTTCTACAATGTTATTATCGAATACAAAATAATAATCAATGTCATTAGGTATCTTTATCCTGATGATCCGGAACTGATTGATGAGTTCAAACTGCAATGCATTGAAATTTTAGCAACAAAAACATTTGCGTTGTCATTACTGACTACAGTGATAATTAAAAATGCAACGGCCTTAAAGCAATAATGCAACATTGAATCTGAATATTTTGTAGTAGTGATTAAAGTTTTACAGCCATTGTATTTAAAAAGAGACGAACTGATCTTTATCAAAGAATATATGAAAATGCTTAAAATTGAATTTATCAGAAAAAAGTCTCCTCTGTAGCCAGAACATCGGCTGAGCCTGTCCTTTACTAAATCAAATTGTCCAGTAAAAATGTTGATCAATACCTGTCCATAATAATTGTCAACGGGAACGAAAACAGGTCAATACTCGTTTCGAATGGTCTATGATCTAGCCTTCATCTTCATTGGTGTATACAAAATTAAGGATCAAAACACGTTTGTAAGAAAACTAATCTTTTCGGTGATAAAAGCTTTCCAATTCTGGCTTATACATGTTTTGGAACTTCAGAGATTTCACTTCTCATCGCAATAGTCGTTCACCAAAGATTAAAACAACCATCGAATCCCCCTTACCGGTGTTTGGCACACATCCCAGTCTTACTGTCGCTTGTGATGTTAGTGTCAATGATGGGCGTCGGTGCAAGTGATATGAATATATTTTGTGAAACAACTGGGGCATTGTTGCATTTTCTTTGGTAATGTGTCCTTTCTTTTCTTTCTCTCCCATTACTATACATTATTTATGATGTTCGTCGGGCAATGAAACACATCAGATACAATCGCGTCACCAAGACCCTCGAATTTGTATTTGGTTACTTCGTGCCTTCCATTATAGCAGGTGTATGTCTTTATCTGGCTGTCTTCGACCATACAAGTCTTGATATACAGTACTGAAACAAAATTTGTTTTCCATCTGGATATCACGGTTTTATGTTTTTTGTTGTGTTTCCTATCATGTTGTCAATTTGTCTGGATATATTTCTACTGGTTTTGTTAGCTAATAATGTCCACTTGTTAGTGAGAAACATGATAAGGATGGGAAAGATATTATTACTAGAGATATTAGAATAGGTTTTGGTTTTACAATTTATTTTTGAATCTTCTGGATGTTTGAATTGGTAAGGGATATTTGGGACCAAACTTTATTGGGCTATATTTCTGTATGTCTGAATGGTCTCGAAGGAGTTGTTGTAACAGCCGTATTCATTTCTACAAAACAGATCAGGAGAAGGATCCAGCTACTTGTATCAAACGAATGCCATTTTAATGAATTGGGAGACGTAACTTCAGTCAAGTGAAGTAGTTGTTACTATTTTGTACAAAAAAAATTCAGATATACACGTAAATTTAGTATTTCACCTGTACTATTGTTTGTGAGGAAAGGGTTTCGTGTCGTTAAATAATAACCATGAAGTGTTTGATGGTATTCAATTTTAAACTGTGTTTTGTGTGCATTCTTGTAATAAATTTGTATTAGAAATTGATGCATCAAAATAAAAAATATCTCAAATCGATCGTTTTTTTTCTCCTTAATAGAAAATGCTGTCTTAATCGCTTTTTTTAAACATTATTCAACTTTTCACTACTTTGTCTCACGATTGAAAGCCCCTCTAAAAGAATTCATCCACAAAGCAGTTTTACAAATTTGATGTTTATGGTTTACCTCTATAGAACGAAAAGCAAAGAATGTGCTTTACCGAGGAACAGCTGATCAGTATGCTAAAGATTCCCCTTTACAACATGTTTGTCACTTTTAGAGAGATGCTTGATTAGCAAATTTTCGGCAGTTTTTTTCCAATATCCATATCTTATTGAGAAATGTTCTTTTCAAAAGAATCTTTTTTTTTCTGACCAAACGATAATAGGGACGATGTAGTTTCATATAACACTATAACAATAAAGTTAGCAATTTCCGTATATCCGTTACACCCTTGATTTCGTTCATTATAAAGCTAAGACAACATTGATTTGAGGACATAATTTGACCGTCTTTGTTGATATAAACCACAAAAATCTCCCCGAAAATCGTAACGCAGTGTTAACCAATCAAACGCACGATATGAGTGACGCTGACGATCAGCTGACTGTTCCCATAGTTGGTGTAATTGCCGTTTTCTTGCTAAATATATATACCCAACACTTTGCACTCGTATGTTCTTGATCGACTAAGGGATTTCTTAACGCCCATGTCTATTATTTGTTCATGAAAATCATTTATATATTTTAGTAAGCGAAACAGTTTTTTTAAATATGAATGAAACGTAACACCCCACTCCCCCTCCCTCCTCGGCGTTCACGAAAATCATAACTGTACTTTTAAAGTAAGTGAAATCTTCTATAATAATCACAGTAGCAATTTAAAATATGAATATTAATGAAATATATGTACCCCCGCAGTACCCTCACTCTTTGGTGTAAAACAATATTTGGGAGAAAGCTTATGCAAGTAAAAGGTTACTTCTGTATTTTTTCAATACCTTAGTTGATTATGATTTCAAAGCAAATAGTTTACCTGTAAGAGTAGTTGACAAGTTTTCAATATTATACATCTGTGTACTGTTTACAACACGTTAATTAACATTTTTATATAAAATAAAAAAATTGGAACCACACGGTATCCTTGTCCATTTCAACTGGAAGCAGTTAAAACTAATCTGCGGAGGGATTATTTTAATTTACACTCTCTAAATATCTTTTAAGAAAGTTGCGTATTTATATCAATATATATTTCATATATATTTTAGTATTATATATTCTTATATTTCGTGTGATGTACGATTTAATGAGCGATACTAGATTTGATCAATATAGGTATATTAATCTAACTATAGTCACTCGGAAACCTGTATATTACATGTAGATTGTTCCAATTTTACACGTTTATCTGTGAGTGTAGTTATGGATGAGTCTAAAGCAATTCTAATAGGTTGTTTAACGGAAAACCAGGACCTGCGAGATCGGCTTTTAATTATATAGGCTGCAGACCTATATGATATTAGGTATACACAGGGAGTGAAAAAACATAAACATATAACATTTTACAAGATAATAAATGGTCTTACACATGACTGCATGCGAGAAATGGTCGCTCCATATTATCCAAGGCAACATAATTATGCCATGTGACAGGAAGGTCAGAATTTTATTCTGCCTCAATGCAGGGCATTATCTTATTATAATAGTTTTTTTACCTGCTACTATTAGATTATGGAATGAACTTGATAATGAAACTAAGAATTCACCAACTATAAGCTCATTCAAAGTGAAACTTGATAAAAAATATAAACCAAATACTCATCAAAGCACTTTGACTATGGAATAAGGAAAGTCAACATCATGCTTTGTCAGTTGAGAAATGAAGCCAGTGATTTAAAATCCCACTTGTTTCATGATTTCTTAGTAGATGATCCTCTTGTCCATGCTGCTCTAGTCCATGTGAGGATAATTTTCATTACTTCTTTGACTGCCCAGCATATATTGATATTAGAAACATTCTTTTTAAAAATCTGTCACACGTGGGTTTAACTGTTGATCTTGATCCCCTGTTATTTGGTGACCCAAACTTGAATTATGAGAACAACATGATTATTATTAACCAAGTTTATCAGTATAGTAGAGATTCAAATAGATTTGTTTGACACTCTTTTATCTAGTTAAATGATATTGTGACTTTGTAAACCTTTTCTCAAACATCAACTATGCCTACTATTTGTATATACTTTACATCTTTGTTCTTTTTATTTTCATTTACAATTTACATCAAAATGAAAATTTCTTGCTATTGCCAAATAGTTTATTATTTACATTTCTAGTGTCAGTAATATCTGTATTTTTTCCCTCTCTTGTATTTGGTTCTTTTCATTTCATTTGAAAATTTCTTTCTTCTTTCTTTTGTTTTGTTCTCTCTATCTCACAATATTTACACTATTAATATACCGATGAAGATAACTGTTGTTGGCCTATGTACTTATCCTAGGTACTGTAATTCAGAAATTAAAATTTACAGTTTCTATGTAATTAAAGGCAGTGGCAATAGGTTATTTCATATAGTGACAAATAATCAGTAATAACTCAAATCATTTATATTCCATTTCACTACTTGTGTTTACATATATTACTCTAAAATGTATTGTCCAAAATCGCCATGGCCTGCTGCCACATGTCTATTGATTAATAATTCATATATCAAATATTGTGTTATATTGATAATTGTAATTTTGTACCTAGTAACATGGAGAGGGCTTATATAGGCTTAGACTGCTACCCAATCCCTTTCAGCTTTATACTGAATAAAATACTGTTTAAACTGAAACAGTTTAATATAAAGTCCCTGGTAAACTGTAGTAGAATACATGAACGAGTATATATATCTCGCAGACAAATATATGACTTTGGGGTGTTTTCTTTTCAGCTCCAACTGCACTTCCGTACCAAAATTTTAACAAAAGTAACCCCCGTGATTTTTTTAAATACAAGCGTTCATAAAATGCCAAAATCTCCACATATTGGCATCAGAGCAGGTCTTGCTAGGATATTAATTGCTATTTTTGTCAATTTTGCACATGAAAATGACAACCTTTGCAATAAAAAGGATGGGTACCAACCCCCTGCACTCTGCCCCTGGATCTAACACTGAAACGGAAGGGCATGCGCCCATTACCCTCTCTCCTGGACCCACCCCTGTACATGTATACAATATTTTAGAAGCAACTGAGTGACCAAAATTAGCAGGTCATAATTAATACCAGCATTTGAAGAGTACATGTATTATTTTCATACATGTACATGTATCTACAAAAAAAGAGCTCTGAACACCCTTTATTGTTCAACTGGTAATGTTAGAAATCTGGTTACTCTTTATATATTTGGTCCAGCAGAACATTTTTTACATTACAGAAGTCGATCCTAATACGCTGGAAATTTTTGTATTCCATATCTATATTGCCCTATCAATCATATTACAGCATTTACTACAAGTATTATGCATGGTTTTCAAGATAGAAGTTGAAGAACCCTGACTTTTGTTCATTCTACATAGAATTACTTGAAAACACTTCCACCAAATTTAATAAAATTTGATTAATTGTATTTTAGACTTAGAAAAAATGCCGACACATAATGATTTGACACTGATCTCTGTTGTCAATGCATTTCCACAGATACTTAGTTTCGTATGATAATTGCATGTAATATAAGAATCAGTTGGTTGCTCAAGTATTCAAATCCCAAAGGAAGGTTGGTATTGATTTTGAGAGAAATAATCTCAACCATTACGGTCAAAAGCAAGCATTTCGTAGATTTGAATTATATACATGTAAATAATAAAAACAAATGAATGTCTCTGGTATACAGTTTTCTATATCACTTGATTTTGTACCTGCAGGAATGATGGGTAAAAAGGGACAGAAGCCAGCATCTCCCTGAAGTTCCAGGTGCAATTATATTGATCTTTTTGAGGTTATACTACAAGGTTCCATTGGGGGTGGGGGTAAGACTTGATCTAATTAAGAACAAGAGGCCAAAACAAGCATTTCCGATGTATATGTGATAACTTGAGTAAAACAGAACAGATCTCTTTGAAAAGATACCACAATGTGCCTTTTCTTCAAAGGAAAGTTCAGACTGATTTGAACAGAATAGCGACCATAAAGGGCCACACTGATTCTGGTGAAATTCTTGCTTCAAGACAATCAACATTTCAAGCTGTATCAACCTTGAATGGTATGTACATACTTGCCCCGCAGCAGCCCCATTTTTCAAGGTTCAACCCTGCGGTCATATGAAACTGTCATCAAGGACGTATTTTACTGGGTTATGGGATTTTACATTTTTTATTTTTTAAAGTACAAAGATTTAACTATATGACATACACTGTGTAGATGTGTTTTTTTTTTGCAGGGAAATACAATGTAGTTAGTATTGAGTTACCAGGTCATTTGAGTAGAAGTTAATTCTGACATAGAGTCCTGCAGAGGTATGTTTGTTATACCAGGGCAGTTTCGTATTTTCAAACAATTAAATTGCAGTACATTTTAAGATTTATTTAACCATACAATCCAAATTATAATTTTAATTATATATCATGTATTACTTTCAAAATATTTGTAGTAATATCACTAGTCCAATCGGCACCGAGTATATGGGGAATATATAACACAAACTTTCTTAAAATCTCAACACGAACTAAAACATACTGACGTAGAGATTGTGGGCCAATTTATTGTATCAAATTTACCCATTTATTTGTTATAGAACAAAATATCATCATACGCCAATGTTTTTTGCAGTATCTGAAGAGCCAGTTCTAACAAAATGCACTAGAAATTGTTGTTTGAAATAAATGATTGCTTGCAAGAAGTTTCTGTTGGTTCTTTCTCCTAAAGATAAAAAATGGCACCAACTTAATTGGTTTGATTTTTTACACAAGAATGTAATACAAGTCTTAATACATGTAACGTTATGTAATATATAACTATGCAGCTTCATTCCGATACTTTTGTATAGACTTACCATTAAACCTCTGGAACAGGGTTATGTTGCTACAAGATTGAAGTCCTCACTACAGAAGGTTTATGGTCGTCATCATGAACTCGTGAATCGTTACGGTGAATCCATCTGCACCATGAAAATTGACTAGTTCAACGTGTCATAATTTTCTCTTCCTCTTTCGTCTACCCCGGAATTGACTTTTTATGAGCTACTCGGCGGGTGTTTCTAGAAAAGCAAAGAACGCTTACCTTACCGATGCACCTGATCCATGCTCCCAGATTTTAGTGGAGTCCGACTTGCTCAATTTCGTTTGTTAATTTTAATGTATTATTTGGTTACTTTATGTTCTTAGTTGTGTTTTTCTTTTTTTTTCTTTTCATGTCAGGTCTTTGTCCCTGTATTACATTCATTCGATTTCCGCTAGAATCTTGGTGCCCTTGATTACTCTTTCAGATTTGTGGGACTTAAAATTTCAGTTCAGAAATATCCTTATTCCATGTAACTGATAAATACCACACTATTAGTTTCTCTTCAACTGAAAAATCTTATGAGTCCAGATTTAGAGCAACAAACCTTTATTAAGCAAATTGGTCAATCCTTAACATGACATAGCAAATTTCAACACATCCATGCAAGTACACCCTCAGGAAAGAAGCATTGTAATGTATATGCATATAACTTGTCTTATTATGTATAAATCTTAACCTTAGTTCGTGAGAGAGTAATTAAGGGAACCAAGGTTATATCGGTAATCAAAAGAATGTAATCCAGGGACAGAGACCAGACATGGAAAATAGATATACACAACAAAGAACATGAAGTAACTAAATTCATACATACAAAGTAACAAAACCAAATGAGCAACTCGGATACCACTAAAAACTGGGAGCATGGACCAGGAGCACTGGTAGGGTAAGGGTCCTCTGTTTTTCTAAAAACACCGGCCGAATTGTTCGTAAAAGTCAAGTCCGGGGTAGATAAACGAGAAAATTATGACCCGTTGAATAAATCAGTTTTCATGGTGCAGATGGATACACCATAACGATCCACGAGTTCATGACGACGATCATAAAACTTCTGTAGTGATGACTTCAATCTTGTAGCAACATAACCCTTTTCCAGAAGCCTATTTGTTAGAGTTCAAAAATACAAAAGGTCTGCGTAGTTCCGGCAAGCTCTCGCATAACGTATGAGTTGTGATATGAACACTCCATACGCACGTGGTGAAAGAATGTTGCCACAAATGAAAGGAAAGTTGACAATTTTGAATGAAAAGTCATCGCGTTTGCCGTAAAGTTTGGTCAATAGTTTTCCTTTACCATCGATTTCTGACAGGTGAAAACATATCATCTCCTTTTGCGAATCGATACGAATGCCTGCAAATGTCTACGAGTTGTTAAGAGTTGTTAACGAATGCCTACATTTTAAATACGATTGCTTGCAAATGACTAAGGATTGTTTATTCGCAAGTATTCGTAAGAAGGATTTGTGAAAGTGAAGGGGGTTAAATAGAAGAGAGGGATTAGTGGGCTTTAACTAGCTTGTTTTACACATCATTTCTATCTGAAATGCATGTATCATTGCATTCCAAATTTCTATGTTTTTGCATTGATACTGCCATTTGTTATATAAACGTTTCTTTTTGACTATTGCCAGAGTTTATTAGTATTTTTTGTTTCTACTTTTAATTAAATGTGGTGATCGTCATTCGAAAAGTTACTTTTTATTATAGGACTTAATAATGTTAGTAAAGTCTGAACAAAACAGACAGAATGTTTTCCGAGAGAGTTAAAGAAATGGGATAAACATTTTTGTACATTAGTTGGTCAAAGTGGTGATAAATCGTTAAGAGAACTAAAAATACCATTAAGGTAACAATATTGATATTTTACAGAAGATTCATCTGCAGAAAGGAAATATATTTAAAAAAGTCGTCATAAAAACGATCTCATAAGAACTTTGATGCCAACACTGTCATATTTGTTCAATGATCTAACAATTCAAGGACGTGCAATTTTTTATGATGATGAGACGCCATTTTATTCAAATAAGGAACGCATCAGTGAACACCGTAACCTCAAGCTGTGATTTTAAGGTAAAACAATAAAAAAAAAATTAACAGTTGTTAATTCTATTATACAATCATATATACAATTTACAAAATACTGATTACGCAACAACATTCATACAAAACAGACGCAGAGACGAGCAAAAATAAACAATTTAAGCATTAGTACAAAAAAAAATGACTCTACATTAATTTACAACAGAGTAGCTTCTTTTCTTTCATTAAATGAACTAGGGTTGATATTGAATAAGGAATCATTGCTTAAATACCTTTTCCAATTTCCTATGTTCCCTTTCCAAAGAATGAGATTGACCTGATACCAGAAATTGAACCTTTTTTCTAATCTGCTTCGTGGACACAAATATCAGCATCACAAATACTCCTTGAAGACCATTTAGACATATAGATATGTAACTCAACGCAGCGTGATCCCAAATGCCCTTGATCAATTCAAATACCCAGAAAATTCCAGAAGAAAACGTCAAACGGAAGAAAATTCCAATATTTCTAGTAGCATTTACCTTTGTTAAGCTTGCCATGCCTTTTGCATACAGATGAAGTTTAATTGCTAACAGAATAAGGAGAAAAATATTTATACTGATGAAAACCATTATGGGAACAGCAACAAAAAACACAGACCCATGATATCCAGAAAGGAAGCATATTTTCCCGCCATAATATATATCTAGATTTGTACAACTGCAGAGCGCTAATGAGACACATACAATAACTAGAATAGAAGGTACTAGATACCCAACGCACATTCCAAAGTTTCTAGAAACGCGCATGCTTCGCAGTTGTTTTATCACTAGAAAAATATCAATTGTTAGAAATACAAGAGAAAGCGATTGAAAAGAGAATACACCGAGCCAAAGAAAATGTAAAACCACACCAATAGTAAAACACATAATTTTAACATCATTTGCCCCAGCGCCAACCATGAATACAAACATTGCCATTGCTAATAGTATCATAATGTGAACCAAACAACGATCAGGGACAGTCGATGGCAGCTTCAACTTTTGGTGAACCACAAGACCAAAGACAAGAGATATTAATGATGCCCCAAAACATGTATAGGTAAGAATTGTAAGAATTTTGTCTTGAAGAAAAAACAAACTGGCTTTCGGTTTATCTTTACAGGAATATTTTGAATCGAATAATAGGATTACTCTTCGGTCAAAGTCTATTTCCGATCTAAACTTAAATTGGATGTATCTACATTTTGTAAACCATTTTATTTTATCTTCTCCTTCTCTAAAAGTGACAGGCAATTGGTTATATTGTGATAGTTCTCCCTGACAATTGATTCTTGTAAATGACATCGTTAATCCGTTTTCTTGCAAGTTGCTCCCAGGCGTTTCCTGGACAATGTGGATAAAATCAATAGTAATACTTTCCATATATTCGTCGACGAATGATATCTCCTCTTTGGTCAATCCGGGTTCTGAAACTGACAGTGTTAAAATTATACCGAACTCGCAATCTTCTCTTGCTTCTAAATAATTGTTAAGAGGGAAAACTTCAAATTTTTTGTTGATTATTCCAAGGCACTGTTGTGAAAATGATCTGAATAAGGCGTCAGTTGTAGCAACCACAGCACTACTCAGACTTATGCCATACTGCAAAATGAGATTGGTAAATAAAAACGTATCTTGACAATTTCCCGTAAACCCTTCCGCCTTAATGTTGCATTGTTGTGCCTGAAACAAAAATGAGTCGTAAATTGGGAATAGTTCGTAGACTAAACATTTCAATAATACTGTAAATATTCAATGCTTAAGTCTAACCAATGCTCTAAATACTAAGGACAAGATAAACTCCTGAATTTAGGCGTCTGTTTTTGTATGTGTGTGATTTTATGACTCTAACACTATTATAACTATACACGTATAACGGTGATATTGTTTTAGCAGACAGCTGCAATATTTCCTTTTGTTGTTATTGTCATATGTACACGTCGATTGAACAAAATGATATTTTTGATCTGTATAGTTCCTTGAATAACAATGCAGAGGAAAATTAACGGTTTACAACTTAACTCTCATCTGACCGCCTCTAAAATGCATTTGGGAACTGTATACTTTTAACATAGTCTTTAAACGAAAATTTAATTTGTATTTGCTTTAAAACGCTAGACATCTGGTACGTCCCTAAACTTCTAAAGAATAAGTAGCGAAATGATAAAAAATTATAAGGTAACGCAAAACATATAGGAAAAGAAAGTAAATATGGATATCAGGTTCGTTTCATACTAAGAATATAAGTTGACATATAAAGGGTTGGTCCAACATCAAACCAATAAATGAGCCATTTTTCACCAACTTTTCTCTTCAACGCAATTTAAAAAAAAAACGCATATGCAACTGTGATAATTATTTATAAGTCCAGGTTATTTACGTTGTACATAGAAACTACTGTCACATCGTTAGAAATTAGGAGTATGTAAATGTCGTAAAAAAACTACAAAACACACATGTTCAAACTAACATATTGGGCAAATCTACACACGTGAGTAAATGCGCCTATATTTAGGAATTTCACCCCGGTGCAAATTAACATATATGCAAATTTTGCAAATGTACAAATTATTGTAACGGGACTTTATACATAATGTTTAATAAAATTAAGGTTCATGGACAAAATACAAGAGGAAATTTAAACATATGAATTAAGATTAACGAGCAAAACACAAGAGGGAATTTAAACACATGGATTAAGATTAACGACCAAAACACAAGATGAAATTTAAACACATGCATTAAGATTAACGAGCAAAACACAAGAGGAAATTTAAACACATGAATTAAGATTAACGAGCAAAACGTAAGAGGAAATTTAAACACATGAATTTATTACAAGTTTGTTTTGATTTACTATCATTTTTGATTATGAACTACGATTTGTTTTTTTTTAAATATATAAAAATTAAATTACCAATGAAATGTTTAACACACAAACAAAAAAGCCGTTTTGTATAAATATTTGAAAGTTCAAATTTAAGAGTTATTGTGGCGGTCGTCTGTCAAACAATGCTTAGGAAGTAATATTAATTCATAATACTTAAAACAGGAAAATGTGGAATGAAGTTTAATGCTCTTATATCAACTCTTAATGTTATTGAAGGGTCAAATTAAAAAAAAATGTATACATACATCTGCAAACATAGCATTCCTCTGGGTATTGGTTGGAACATAGTTAAAGTTTATCAACACAGTCATTGGATGCATATCAAACCGACCCCCATTTCCGGTGAAACACTCAAAATGAACGTCATCATCGTCTACACAATGTTCATTTCTATAAATAATAGGAGTGTTATTTCTTATCGTAATGACCGGACTCTGAAAACGATTACATAAATGATCGTCTACTTTATCGTCTTCTATTACTACACACATCCTTGGGACAGTATTTGTCGGTGGTATGAGGAAGAAGGAAACATTCGATGATATTGATATGATATCGGCTGCCAAATCTTTATCCAAAACTTCTCCTCCAGTTTGTTTTCCCTTATACTCTAATGAAAAGTATTGAAATTCTGTGATATTATTGCATTTAGCACAGTGCTCGTTTCTAAAGATGATGTCGTCGATTGAAATTACAGGAACAGTGTCTTTGCCTTCTATTACAGTTTTTCTGCAGAGTCGCTCTTCTTCAGTATCTATAAATTCTGGGCTACATGATGTCAGCATAAAAAAGCCGGTGATTGTATTTCTTCCACTCACTGATGGAACGCATGTAAAATTTCCTGACTTTGATATATTATTCAGGTAAAAGGGTCTTTGAAGCGCATCGCCCGAAAAGTCGTGACAACAATCATGAAAGTATCGACATAGTTTGTCACAAAAACACGGACTAGTTTTTGAAGGTCCTGGTTGATACTTGAAAGCAGAGCAACTTCCTATGGCAAAACAGTCAAGAGCTTGTGAAAAGAAAGAGTCGCTATAATCGGCATAGTACTCGTTTAGAAGATGAAAATATCTGATCCGGTACGGTACGATATCCTCGGTTTCATAATCATTTTTAGAATTATCTTTAACATCTGACGACACGAATGTTACATTTTGGAATGTATTTTCACATATTACAGACGCAGCTAAAAGTTTTAAAATGAAATACATGTAGACAATATTCATGGCGGTAGGTTCTTCTATAAAACAAAACTCCCAGCTGCTTCTCTTTTTATTCCATTTTTAATTTTTTTTACCTGGTGGAAATAAGAAAAAAAATTACCTTATTCATTGATATTATGGCTGAGGTGTTCAATTTATTTTAATCTGTTTTTCCTTCGCAGTTGAGAAGCAATAGATAACAAAACAATAAAAGAATTCATATGGGCGTAAGAAATTTGCTAATTTGGGTAACTTTAATACCTTTCAATATCAGGAGTTGTAGAAACTGATTTGGGGCTCTTGTGTCAATAAGTATACTCCATTATATTAGGGTTCTGTAACAAAACGTGACAGACGCTCTATTATATTCCGTTCGTACGTCTGTGCGAAACAAAATTGTTCCCAGTCTGTACCTTTCCTGTCTTTTGGTGTAGGCTGTTAATACTTAACTAAAGGTAAATCGGGTCAAGACAATGTGCCAAATACCATGATGGTGATCTTGAACATTGAAATTTGACTTCAAGGTCAAATCAATGATTCTTGAATGACAAAGTCGTGTCCGGGGTGTTAATTGTTTTGTCTTTTGGTGTTGCTTTTGATATTTTGCTGATTTGTGTCTGTGCTTGAATAATTGAACGTGATGTGCATGGCTGATGTACAGAATTTTTATCGCAACAGGGCACACAGAGACGGAATCCACCTCAATGATATCTATTATGATTTTAGTGTAAATTAGTTTAGTAATGGGGCGTGACTTTTTGTCAAATTTCATGCAAAATACACATTGTTGTACATTTCATGAATACGTGTACAAATTAAACATTACGTAGAAGCATGTAAAATATAAATAAATGAAATTATAATGATCACGATAAATTTAATTTTGATCTATGATTTTCAATATGAGTTATACATTTGACCTGGAAAATGACGTTCATGTTAAGGTCAAGAATCAGTAAGTAAACGCCACACAGCGGTAACTATTTGCGATCATTACGTCATTGAAGAAAAACGGCGCGAAATAGATCATTGACAGTGACGCACTGTTCCTGTCCTTAGCTTCTCAGCTGTTAAAATCCAAAAAGAACCAGATTATAGATTTTTCTATCGCAGTTTTTTTCATAATTAAATAATATTATGTAGTATGATCGGAAGTTATTTTCAAATTGTTTATTGTATCGATATTGAATATTGTTTTCAAGATCAAATTAATTATTGACGAGAGAATTGTTGAAATTTTTGACACACATGTATAGTGAATTCACGAGTTAATATATTGAAGTAATTTGATAATGTCATGCTGTGAACTACTGAATAACATAGAGTGAAAGGAGATCTGGTAGTTGCCATTTTATGAATAATCAAAACTACTCTTAACTTCAATGCAATTAAAAAAATATGTATACTGATCGATGTGAGAAGAAGAACAAGAAATAACAACAAACGGCAGTTCAACCAACATTCTAATGCATGTATTACGATCAAACTCGGAATCTTGACGTGTTTCTACATTCCTCATGCATAATATAAGCAAAGCATATCCATTTCAGTGTGGCACATTTACACATAATCGTTTCGAAAGCACCGGACATTGACATATTTTTTAATTAATTGCAGTATTTTTTTAATTATTATTACATGACACGAAGAATACGATACTGGGTCCTAGGGCGGATAAAAACTGAATCGCCAGACATGTATATCCCCGTCCGTTTGAAAACAAAACTATAGAGAGACATAAAGTTAAAAAGAGATCCCCCTAAACTCCAAGTGAACTTTTATTGTTGTATCCACTACGGCACTGCTTGTTTTAATAATGTTAAGCACACTTAATAAAATAAAAGTTTGAAGAAACTCTGTATTAAACCTAATTGCGAATATGGATGCGCCCTTGAAATAAAAATCTTCTGTGTTTCAAAATATGTGTTATTTATTACACCATGTTTTTGCTTGTTTCATGACTTACTGGTAGCAAAGTATAGTACTATGGAATCCGCTATTTGCAGTATATGTATAATCCTAGTTTAAATGTTGATCCCTTGGATTTTTGTTTAAAAAAACAAAGTTATCTCATATAGTCTAGTAATTTATCCTTCAAACGAAGTGTGAGGGTATATAGGTTTCACCCTGTCTGCCTGTCCGTCTGTCCAAACTATTCTCTGAGCAGCTTGGAACATTGTTATGAAACTTTGTGGGATGTAATATAAGTACATTGTTATACAGTCAGGAGTATAGTTTTGGAAAAAATGTGAAATGATGGCTGTTGAACTTGGTCTCATGCGTAGTCCGCAACTTCTCCTTAACGACATGCAGGACTGATATGTAACTGAAAGGGGTTTTATATAACCATATTGAAAAATACATTTTGACAGGAATTTATATTGGAACAAACATGGTAGAAATGATGACCATTGAAACTTACGCATTTTTCAGCAAAACTTTCTCTGTTGCGTTGTTCGCAACTTCTCCTCAACGACTTACAGGATTGTTATGAAACCTTAATGGGGTTTTATATAACCAAATGGAGATGTCCATATTGTCAGGAACTTCTATTACAGTCGTATTCTCTTTTGTGTTGTCAACAATAAATAGTACTGATTGCTGTTTGCAGTTGGGTGTTTTAGAAATGGAAGCAGTCAAAAGTGCGTAGTCTGCCTATCATTAAAATTGTGTCTTATATGAATCGTATGTCCACTTTGTTCCCCAAATGTACAGGGTTCAAAAGGCTGCGTGGTATTAGTTTCAATTTGCAAATTAAAATCCGTAATAATATTACCCGGATTAACCAATTCAAAATGCTGAAATCCCGAATGTAAAGTTCATTTAAACTGCTTGTGCATAGGATTTCTGGGATTGCTGGATTTTCCCATCAGGTTGGTCATTTGATTTTCTTCAGTATAGTATACATTAAGGAATAAAATATATCGTTTTCAAGAAATACTGTGGAAAAGATTTTGTGTTCTGTAGAATACAACATATTATGTGGTATATAATAACTAGATTTCCAATGATTTTTATGTTTTGGTGTTAGTTATTCCTGGAAATGAAAGTCGTATTTCTCCGTTAACACCCTGGTAACCTATGCTAAAAATTAAGAGTGTTGTGTCGAATTGCAAAATCTACCTACTGATAACATATTGAAAAATTCTATGTACAGACGCCTTACTGAACCTTGACCTTAATTCAATATTGACACAAAATCTATTTGGTCCACTGGTTTAGTTTAATTTGTAACATATCCGGATGTGACGTAATTTTGAAATTGACATGCTTATTTATCTACTTTTTCAAATGAACGCATCCAAAGAATCGGTTAATGATGATAAATTGTTTAGAAGGCTAAGAAGATATCACTAACGAAACGATATTGATATTTTTTAATTAACGCCATTAAAATACAATAATCTATACAATTTCTAAAGTAATACAACAAAAAATCTAGATACAGCCGCACAGACAACGCACAGACAACGATTATTGAAACATTTCAAGCAATGCACTAAATCAATTCACATCCGGGTAGTTTCTTTGTTACATTAAATGAACTAGTGTTGATATTGAATAAGGGGTGATCATTGCTGAAATACTTTTTCCAATTTCCTATGTTCCCTTTCCAAAGAATGCGATTGACTGGATACAAGTAATTGAACCCTTTTCCTAATCTGTCTCGTGGACAAGAATATCATCATCACAAATACTCCTTGAAGACCATTCAAACAAACAGATATGTAACTAAATGCAGCGTTATCCCAAATGCCCTTGATCAATTCGAATACCCAGAAAATTCCAGAAGAAAACGTCAAACGGAAGAAAATTCCAATATTTCTAGTAGCATTTACCTTTGATAAGCTTGCCATGCCTTTTGCATACAGATGAAGTTTAATTGCTAACAGAATAAGGAGAAAAATATTTATACCAATGAAAACCATTATGGGAACAGCAACAAAAAACACAGAACCATGATATCCAGAAGGGAAGCATATTTTTCCGCTATACTGTATCTGCAGATTTGTACAATAGCAGAGCTCCAATGACACACATATAGTTACAAGTATTGATGGTACTATATAGCCAAGGCAAATTCCAAAGTTTCTAGAGATGCGCATGCGCCGTAGTTGTTTCATCACCAGAAAAATATCAATTGTTAGAAATACAAGAGAAAGGGATTGAAATGAAAATACACTGAGCCAAAGAAAATGTAACACCACGCCGATAGTAAAACAAATCAATTTCACGTCATTTGCTCCAGCGCCAACCATGAAAAAAAGCATTGCCAATGCTAATAGTACCATGATGTGGACCAAGCAACGGTCAGGGATAGAAGATGGCAATTTTAACTTTTGGTGGACTAAGAGCGCGATAATTAGAGATATAAATGATGCCCCAAAACATGTATAGGTAAGAATGATTAAAAACCTTTCTTGATTGAATTGACTGACTTCCAGTTTATCTTTACAGGAAAACTTAGAATTGGTCAATATGAATTGGGTTATGTCAATGTCAATTTCTGATCTAAATTTAAACTGAACGTTTTTACATTTTGTAAACCATTCCATAGTGTCTTCTCCTTCATTACAAATAACGGGTATTTGGTTAAATAATACATAATCTCCCTGACAATCAATTTTGGTGAATGACACTGTTACTCGGTTTTCTTTTTCATTTCCTGTCAGTGCTCCCTGGACAATGTGAATAAAATCAATAATAATACTCTCCATATACTCGTCGATGAATGATATCTCATCTTTAGTCAATCCTGGTTCTGTTATTGATAGAGTAAAAATTCTATCGAAGCCGCATTCATCTCTTTTCACAATTGAATTTACAAGAGGAAATACGTCAATATTTTTGTTTATTATTCCTAGACACTGTTCTATGAATAGTTCGAATAAGAACTCATTTTCAGCAACCACAGCATTACTAAAATTTATGCCGTATTGCAAAATGAGATAGTTAAATAAGAAAGTATCATCACACTTCTCTTTTAAACCTTCCGCCTTCAGAGTGCACTGTTGTGTCTGAAAAATAAATAAATAAATAAATAAATAAATAAAACTTTACATTTCGTTAATGTGATAAATATCGGCAAAAAATACCGAATCGTCAGCGGTGGTATTATTCATGTACGTAAACATCCAAAAATATTGCCTAAACGGGAATACATTAAACAGAGGCGATCTACATACACATATACAATGTAGCAAACCGAATAAAAAGATTAAACATGAAAACTACAGATAAGAGAAACAAGAATCACACGAAAAAACTGAAGGACTTAAGGGACTAGCAATATGAACTCCCACAAAAACGGGAGAGACATCAGCTGCACTCGCCATATTGCAAGTGAGTATAATCCGGTAATAATCTACCATAAATAACGAAGCTCTCCGACACGTGTCAAAAACTATTCACAATGCAATCATTCATTTCAACTACGTAACATGAAGTAGTGTAAACTTATCCAAAAATATAACCATAAAACATACTCCACTTCATCTTGAACTTGATATTACAAAGCAATAGATCATGCGATAAAAATTGACATAAGGCCAAAATTTTACTTGAAGACTTCAAAAGAAATAAAATTTACACCTCTCTGAACGCACTAACACGATAGCAAGGCGTTTCAAATTAAATGATAGAATGAGATTATTTGAAATATCAATATTTATTTTAGCCGAACCTGCGTATGGATATTCGTGTATTTCTGGTAAAAGATTTTACATTTTACTTAATTACTCGGATAAATGTAGACTAAACCTCAAAATAAAAAAAAAACATTTTGAAAATGCCTAGCCAGTGTATTGATACAAGAGTACATGTAGTCATTATCATATTGAAGTGTGCTTTGATTTGAAAAAAAAATGAACATTAAACACATCCACAACTGGTACAGGGTAAATTAAATCTGATCTTTCTAGAATAGGCATTTAAACTTTAATGAAAACTTTGGTATTTTCAGAATTGTAATGTGATTTATAATTGTAATAAAGAACCGTAGTAAATCAAATGACCTAGCCACTGCTCTCAGTTTTTAGTGGAATCCGTGTTGCTCATTTACTTTTGTTTCTTTGACATATTATTTTGGTTATTTTATGTTCTTTGCGGTGTGTATCTGTTTTCCTGTTTGGTCTTTGTCTATGAATTGTGTTCTTTTGAATTCCGCTAGAACTAGAATATCTTGGTTTCCTTGATTACTCTTTTTCACTTGTTTCAGAGGAGCTACGCACATTACTGTGGCTAGTAGGTGTCAGGTTAGACGGGTAATCGGTAAGACGTGGAATCTTACTGAAGATATCTTGTTTCATCTTGTTAACCGTTATTTTTTTTAGTGATGATATTAACGAAGGCTGAATATACACCTAGTTTAGAAGTTTATTTGACAATATCCACGGTCTACAGAGAAAGTCTGTGTACAGATCAGCGGTTAAATACATAGACTAGAGGTGTTGGCATATTGTCACTTAGAAAAAGAAAGTTTCTTTAGAAGTCAAAGTCATTACGTTGTCATAAAGTTTCGATTTTAAGAGTCCTGTATTATCTATCTACAAATTAAGGTTTGGGAATAAGGCAGACAAAGTATCAGTTGTCTCTTTAATATTCATTTAAGTTCATTTGGGTAGATTGAATGTAAGTAATCATTGAAACAAGGAGTATTTATATGTCACGGATGATTTCTTTCATATATTTTTCTCATTTATTCATTTATATTATTTCACAATGTCATGTTTGTTTCATATATATATTCATACACATTCATATCTCATTTGACTTGTCCTGACATGACCTGCAATGACTTGGCGTTTTCTTACACGTAGTAGAATCTATATGCACGACTGACTTTGTATGCTTTCACCCGCGAAAGTTGTAGTTTTACGGGTACTAACTTTTCACTATTACTCTTGGTTATACTGTCTTTGTATAAGGTCGCTGTATTATTACACGGCTGTTGTATTTTCAGGTATTCATACTATAATACGCTATTTGACTCTCGGAGGTTGTTATTTCAATTTGGATAAATATTTAATTACGGTCAGTTATATTTACGGTCTGGTCATATTATTCATATTGTCGTTTCTGTAATATTCGCCGTGGAAAATTGTATTTGCAGGTGTTTAAATGATTCTACCTGTTGTTTATGAATTAAATTGTTGTATTTTCAGTATTGAAAATAATAGTACATGATCATCCTATCAAGACTTATAGCAGTTGTATAGCCATTTTGTCAATTCATCACTTGGTCTCAAATACAGATATAGAGATTCAACTTAATCTATAAAAAACGATCTAATAGTATATAACAGAAACGAAATTGAAAGACTGAGCTACTCGATTCTCTTTCTCTTTTTTGTAGGAGCCCTTGTAAAAAGCTGTCTTCATAGGAATGTATAAACACGATCAAGAGTGGCGCACAATTCCTTCTCATATGTAACTAGTACATGTCCCCCAAATTCGACAAAAAAGTTGCCGACCAAGAATTCTAACATTTTACCAACTTCAGACTCGGAGTGCCTTTTGTAAGAATCAGTGTTGTAAGAAAATTCATATTTTTAGCTGGGTGAGATTTCCTTATCTCATCTAAGGGTTGAAACAAAATGCGTGCGTTTCCTGTAAAATTAAAGAACAATTGAATAAGAAATTAATAAACGATCATATCCTACGAATACCGAGTATGTATTTGTAAATTCTTTTATAATAATTTTTAGCTGTCAAATGCAGATTATTTCAATTTAAAACTTTTATCGGAAAAATAACTGGAAGTAAAAAAATAAATAATGAAACACCCACTTTCTTGTGCAAGATTTGGGAATTCATTTGATATGATAAAATACTTCTCTAACTCGTTGGAGTCGTTAGAGAATGATTAAATTTTAACCTCGGGTTGCACTCATACAGAGGTTACTCTTTTAGTTCCCTGCTTTGTATAAAAACATTTACGAATTATATCATGTAGAACTGACTTCAGCTTGACATGTGGCAGTATGGTGTACAAGGTAGAAAAAGCAAATGTTTTTATACAGCTACAAAAGGTAAGGCTACTAGAATCATAGAAAGAAAACCACAAGATTTAAGAAGTTGCCGTTTCTACAATCGTGCTCTATACAAAGAATGTTACGGTTTTTTTATTTTCCTTTTTTGTTTAATATTATTTTCATAATTTTTCTTATTGGATGATACGCAAATATTCTAACCGCAACACTTGAAACCACTTTTTTCTTTGACAGTTACCTTTTTTTTTATTTACTTTAAGAAAAAGATAAAAAAAAAAAACATTAGAATTAAAAGACGGGACAAAACACGGATGGGTATTTTTATACCAGAAGCATATGACATTTTTGTTTTGATAAACAGTCATTTTAAATTAGACATGCGATAGCAAAAACTTCAGCTCTTTTTTCAAACATTGAAGTAAGTTCCGTTATACATTGCATAAGTTAGGTTGACAAGTAATGCTTTCCAAATTGTTTTAAATGAATGATTGAAATAAAAGCAAACAACGACCTTTTAAACTTCTGTAAGTTATATATTTTAATGCTTTCTTTATAAATATGTATGAGTCCCTTTGAAACATCCGTTATCTCACGCTGTCATTGTCAAATATTTTAAAGAGCAGAACTATGTAAGTCTGATGAAGGGTTCACATAGTATAACAAATCCAAAAGCATAAATTCACAATTATAAGTGTGTGTGTTTTAAATTTAAAAAAAGATTCAAACAAATTAAACGCTCTTAATTCAAAACTAAATAATAATGTAATGATCAAATTCCATAAAAGCTATTTTAATGCATACATACATCCTTTGTGTTCTTCTGAGCATTGGTTGAACCATGGTTAAAATTTATTAACACTGTCAATGGGTGCATATCGAACCGAGTATCTTCCCCTGTGAAACATTCAAAATAAACGTCATCATCTTCTATGCAATATTCATTTCTATAAATAATAGGAGTGTTATTTCTTATTGTAATGACCGGACTCTGAAAACGATTACATAAATGATCGTCTACTTTATCGTCTTCTATTACTACACACATTCTTGGGACAGTATTTGTCGGTGGTATGAGGAAGAAGGAAACATTTGATGATAATGATATGATATCGACAGCCAAATCTTGATGCAAAACTTCTCCTCCATTTTGTTTTCCATTATATTCCAATGAAAAGTATTGAAATTCTGTGATGTTATTACATTTAGCGCAGTGCTCATTTCTAAAGACGATGTCGTGGAATGAAATTACAGGAACAGTGTCTTTGCCTTCTATTACAGTTTTTTTGCACAGTCGCTCTTCTTCAGAATCTGTAAAGTCTGGGCTACATGATGTCAACATAAAGAATCCGGTGATTGTATTTCTTCCACTCACTGATGGAACGCATGTAAAATTTTCTGCCTTTATTAAATTATTTAAGGGTCTTTGAACCGCATCGTTTGAAAAATCGTGACAACAATCGTGAAAGTATTGGCAAAGTTGGTCGCAAAAACAAGATCTAGTTTTCGAAGTTTCTGGTTGAAAGTTGAAAGCAGAGCAACTTCCAACGGCAAAGCAGTCAAGAGCTTGTGAAAAGAAAGAGTCGCTATAATCGGCATAGTACTCGTTTAAAAGATGGAAGTATCTGATCCGGTACGGTACGATATCCTCGGTTTCGTGAACATTTTCAGAATAATCTGGAGGCATGAGTGATACATTTTTGAATGTATTTTCGCAAATTACAAACGCAACGGAAAGTTTTAAAATGAAATAAATGTACAAAATATTCATGACCACAGGTTCTTTACAAAAAGAATTGCAATTCACAACAGCAGCCTCTCTTTTTATTCCGTATGTCAATTACTCACTGGAAGGAAATAAAAATATTATTAGAATGTTTATTGATATTGTGACTGAAGAGTCCATTTCATTTTAATATTTGTATCTCCGTGGATGGGGAACAATAGAAAACAAAACAATTAAAAAATCATTTGTTCAAGAAAATTGAAAGGTCTTTCCCATTCATTTCTAATTTGCTCTGACTGCTTTACACCATGTCCAGATATCGCTAAAGGGTAAACCCTGGAATAAGGCCGTCAGACAAGTGTGTGTGTGTGGGTGTGTGGAATCACATTTTTTGTTCAATTATTATTTTTAATTTTATTTATCATAAATGGAACTTTAATATTTAATTTTATTATTATTATTTAATATTAATTGAACTTTGATGTTTAATGCGTTGTGTAGTCTTGGATTATAAATATGTCACTTCCCAACACCTCAGTCAGTTTTGACTACAGAAAAATAAAAAGAGATTTAAAAAACGTACAGAATGATATCTTGAAATTGGGAAGAAATGGGCTTAAACGGAACTAGAATAAATCAAAACATTTTCTAACTGGATAACGTGTATTCATTGATATTGAATTGTCTTAAAACGTACAGAAACATATGCATTATTTTTTTAAAGAAAAGAAATGGGTAATGAAAACAACATGTTCATTGAGTATTATACCTAAGGAAGACGTAATGAACATATTTTTTAGTATTACTTTAGTAAATGTTTAGATATATACCCAAACTAACTTGAGATTAAGGGTACCATAGAAACAAGGACGTCAGGCTTATATCCAAGTCATGACCATTGCTGTACCAGCTGCTCCGGTGGTTAAATTACCTATTTTGCCAGATTTTTTTTGGAATTGACTTGAATATTGATCGGATAATTTGTAGATTATTTTGTTGTTACCCTTATGATTTTGACTTAAAGATCGACTGAAAGGGAAAACTCTTAACTGTTTAACTATACGACAAATATGGTGACTTCTTATTTAATCTGTACCAACATCCCTTCACCTCCTGTGTTTGTAGTTTAATAATCACAACTCATAAGTTTTTTTTCAGATTCTGTCGAAACTACGCGGACTATAAAGACTTTCACCTATACACAGATGATTCAGAACGTTTGAAATCGAAGCTTTCTGACAAACGTGATCATTTCGACCTTTCACTTGTGAACATCCTCTACTTAGTGGTAATACACCAAGAAGGGTAAGTTAGGCTTTGTTATATCAATTCTACAAGTTAAGCATCATAGTTAGATTGACCGAAATGAAGTGAGACAAGATATCTTCAATTTCACGGGGGTAACATAGTAAAGAATTTAAATAGTTGTATATTTCATTTAGATATCTTTAGGTCACGTGGTCAGATTAGATGTTATTGTTAGTCTCATCACAAAAAATTAGGTGTTTCCCTTTTAATTTTTAAAGAATTTGGATAGATGAATATTTTTTTCGTTTGTATACAGTCTTTATTACTTGTTGTATTTCAGTTCTATTTGTGTATCAGGTGAGCAATAACCGTCGTATTCGCGTCCGTCGTCGTCAATATTTTCTTCAAACATCTTTTTCTCTGAAACTACTGGACAGAGTTTTATGAAAGACGGTCCTTACAGTTTTATCTTAGTTAAAGTTCATGTTTGAAGTTACCTAAATAATATTTCTCTTTGAAACCTTTTCTTTCAATTCCGTGTAGTTTTCTTAATGCTTTAAGTTTAATATATTCAAATCTCTCATCATCTGGGTACATGTAGTTTTATGACCTTGTTGGTATTTTGGGATTCCCAATAATTTGTTTTCTTTTGTATCTATTAGTTGGTAATGCTTAATGTTATGTGAAAATTTGTTATTTAGTTTATAATTTATTTTGTTAATGTCATACCAAATCCTCCAGATGTAAATATGTTAAATACTATAACTATATTGTAAAAGTGATATAAATAACATATAAAGTGGTTATTTCTTCAAACATTTTCTCTATTTGGAAATTTAGTAACAATTAAAAACATTTGTGCAAATTTTAATCAAAACTTGTAAAAGTAAAAAAAAATAAAGAGTCATTTTATATCGATGGAAGCCACTGTTAATTTAATGGTAAAACAATGAAACAAACAAAAATATTTCAAATATTATATATGCTTTGTTCGAAAACAATCACGAAGAATAAGAAAGAATTCTTGTTTAATTCGTAACCTTGTCAAATTAAGTTATCAATTTCTAGTGGCAATCGATTTAAACAATTAAATACTCGTTATGTTGTCGTTCTTGTTGTTGATGATGATGATGATGATGATGATGGTGTTGATGTTGTTGTTGCTGGTGTTGTTGTTACAACTGTAGAAATAGTTGAAATATGTCCATTTGTTGTTTTTGTACTTTCAAATGTCGAGGATTGCTCATTGGTCTTAGCAACCGACATGCGCTCAACTGGAGTTGTTGACATTTCTGTCGCTGCACTCGACGATTCATTTATTGTAAATATTGACGTAGACAAAGTGCTAGCTTCTTTGGTTTGTTCCTTAGTTTCTGTTGTCTCTCTTGTTGTTGAAGTTGCATGTGCTAATGATGTATGGATTGTTGTGGTTGGATCAAATTCAGAAGTAACGAACTTTTCAATTGTAGTTTGCGTTTCAATTTTTGGTGTAGTAATTCCGTTGGGTATAGGTGTTAAATTTAATTCCGAATTAGTAGTCGTTGTTAGGCCTCTAGTATAGGGCTGTGGTTCTATAAGTCTAGACTTAATGAATGTATATTGTTTAACTCTTATGGAATTCTGTTTGTATACGTATTTATGGAACACAGGAAGATTTGTAAAATGGGTGTTAATGGTATCAACTACATTTTTATTGTTTGGTATGTTAGAAGACGTGAATAGTAACGAGATGTCTGCTTCTATAGACCCATTCCTAAAAAATAAAATAAAATAATTTTGTCTTTTTGTTTTATGAAACGCTTTCGATTACTGTAAAAGTATTGTAATTCGTGGATACCATTTTCGTGGTTAAGGGAAGAAACACAGGTTCATGTATTCTTGAATTCGTAGTTTGAAGTTTTCAGTATACAAATCAATGGGATTCTCCATTCTACTGGGAACCAATTTTCGTTGTTTGGTCTACACACGAAAACTGGTACCTCATGAACAATATTACTTTTTACAGTAAAATGTGGAGGCTGAATATACGTCGCAAGTATTCAATAATGTCATATGTGGAACACTTGCAAAGACGTTAACAGCGGTGTTCCAATTCCGTTAAATTATCAGCGTATATAGCTAAAATCATGCCAAATAATCGCTATTTTCGTGCCAAATAATAACTTTCTTCTTTATTTTTGAATCTAAGGACTTTAAGAAAAAATAAAATATTAATCATAAAGGTACGCTCTTGACGGTTATAACTTTTTGACTTTCAGCTTGTTCCAGGTAACAATTTTAATTAATCGTACATACTAACTATAAGTTTCAAGTGAATACCAAGCAACATATGCTTTATGAAACGATGAGTCTGTGGTAGTCACTTTTGTGATATTCTATAATTTGCTTGTGATGTCACTGGAAAAAAAATCCCATATGGCACAATGAAATATGTCCCGTTTGAAAAACGAAATCGGCAAAACGATTCTAGAATCAAGAAGAAAAGAACAAAAGATTTGAACAAAGAAAGGAAAATGATTTTATTACTAAATAAATTTTAATTTGATAAATATTATAATTGTTCAGCAAAATGCCCCTCCAGGCGTCATGGTTTGAAATATGATCTATTTTACTGAACCTTACAGAATTGTCGTACTTCCAATCTTGGACTGACTGATTGGTTTGTTTAATAATGCTCTTTTACGTGTTTCATTTCATGAATTTTCAGAATGATATTTTTTCTCAATTTGAATAATATCCATATGTTGTCATTTTCCTTTTTATCAAGATAAAGCATCGTCATTTTGTTCAGAGTTTTACAAGATAGTCCCACTAACTTAAAAACAACGTTTTCCCCTAATATTGTGCGTTGTTGATAATCCTGATATTCTGTTATGCTTTCGTGTATGAACATCGCGCGTAACGTTACAACATTCTATGAGCATTTTAAAAGCAACACGGTTGGTGTTCCCAGAAAAGCAGAGGATGCTTATCCACGGATGCACCTGGTCTATGATCCCCTTGTTAAGGGGAGATCGGTTTGCCCGTTTACTTTCGTTTGTACATGTGTGATATTTTGGTAATTTCATATTCATTGTTGCGTGTGTCTAACTTCCTTGTCTAGTCGTTACCATCGGACTTTGTTCTTTTTTTAATAACCTCGAATCCTGGTTTCCTTGATTTCCCTTTCAATTATGGTAATTTTATGAAAATCTATACACTGCAGAAAAATTGTAAAATTTTTCCCACACGTGAAAGACTGCTGCTTAAATCTATAGAGAGAAGCTTACCTAAAGGAAGTGACACCACAGGACTGAAAAGTGCTTGTAGAAGAAAATGCCGAATCAATCTACAATGAACAAACATTATTTAAATAGTATGGCCACACACAGTCGTTATTGTTTATCAAAACAAAACAAAAAAAAAACCTACACAAAAATAGAACATTAGAGGAAGCATGAATTTAAATTTACTTGCACCATCGCCTTTCTATATCTTTTCAACTCTGCTATGTTTATCCTTCCATTATGTCTTGTGACGACAAAATTCTGCTTTACTAATTCAATTATGTAAAAGGGGAAGAAAGTTCAGAGACAATATGAAAAAGATAACCATATTCGACGTGTTGTTTCTCAAACACAACAAATATAACCCAGCGTATTTGGGGACGAAATTTAACAAAATATTGGCAGATTTGTCCCATCTCTGCGTGTCAAAAGTATATATATGACTGATACCTGATAACATATAGAATAGGTCATTCCACTGGCATTAAAACATGTATCAACCGTCCCATTAAACTTCATACTAATTTGTATCTGTGCTAAAGATAAAAAAGTATAATTAGTAAATAGCCATTTTCGGGAAGATTGTGTATTGATCTCGCGGGACGCATCTCTTGTTTTATAAGGCAATTATTCTTAAAGGAAACATGTCAAATGTCGTTTACAGGTTTCCTTCCATAAAGATCACTTAAAAAGCAAGCATTTCGTATCTTTAATATGCCGAAAGAGTAATCAAGGGAACCAAGGTTATAGCAGTAATCAAAAGAATGTAATCCATAGACAAAGACCAGACAAGGAAAACAGACATACACAACAAAGAACATAAAGTAACTAAAATAAAACATACAAAGTAACAAAAGCAAATGAGCAACTCGGACTCCACTAAAAACTGGGAGCATGGACAAGGTGCACAGATAGGGTAAGCGCCTGCTTTTCCAGAAACACCACCGAGTTGCTCATAAAAAAAGTCAAGTCCGTAGTAGACGAAAGAGGAAAGGAAAACTATGACACATTGAAAAAAAACGAGCATGCCTTTTGAATTAATTAAGCTACTTTTTCGTTTGTTTTGTGTGTGTGTGTGTGTGTGTGTGTGTGTGTGTTACAATGACGTCAAATACACTCCTACACCCAAACCTACATATTCCTAATGTCATATAAAAGACTGTTCGACAATTAATTGAGAGTGAAATAGGAATTGGTCGCGATTTTTGGTAAAGATCAGAAAGTGTAATTTCAGAAATAAAACATTATTGTGCTTGTATTGTTACAGCAGATCTTAGATGGTGGAGAAGTTAAGAAATTTTAAAATGGTTCCAAACAGTTCGTTGTAAAACGTTTCCGTCATCATATTTTCAATGTAATTATAAAAAATATATGTTTTCGTCGTGCTATCTGTTGTTAGTGGCAAGTATTCCAAATGTATTAGATATATACTGTGCCAACATATGTATCATTAATTTTAAAATTCATACATGTATATATTCCTTGAACCCGTTGTTTTATTTCTTAAACTGAAAATGGAATCCAAGGGCGGATGTAGAAAATATAAAGAGGGGTTTCCAGACTATCATTTCCTCATTTTTCCACATTTGTACAAAATTGATAAAACAATGTTAACAAAGGGTGGATTTTAAATTCATTCACTGCAGCTTTAAAAGCCGCCTTTTTAAACCGTAACAACTGTTTTACGGCGTTTTTAAATACTGAATTTTTCAATGTAAACACTTAGTACTTACCTATATCTGATCTATCTGTGTCTAAAAAGGAAAATGGATAAATACAGACTAACAAGATACGGAATAAGATATAGAATCGGTTTTCGTGAATCGAGGCTTTGGATGAACTGATTTTTTTTTTATAAATAATGGGAAAATATTATCAATTTTAATAAGGTCTTCTGCGCATGCACCTATTTAGGCATTACAGTTTGAAGTAAATCATGGAACTAAAATTTTGATTGGTCAAACTTCTCATTAGATTTCTATTATCTTTTTAAATAGATCGTTTTCGTCTTTGTTATGATGTATTTAAAAATTGAATGTTTCATTTTTGAGGTTTCCTCGGCGCTTCAATGGTGTCCAAAATGAACAACCGGCCAAAGCTTGTACACGCCGATGAAAAAATTTAATTTCATTTCATTTGTTTTTCTTATTCTATTCTTATTACATTTTAGATATGCATAGAAAAAGGCAATAAACCGTGATCAATAAAAGTATTCCACTTAATTGTGGGCGAACCCTTATGCTGCATGTATATATTCCCTCGACTCATGAATCCAAGAAATTAGCGTAATGTTATGCACAGTAAATGTAATTATTTTCAGAAGAAGTTCCAGTCAACAGAATTATTGACTGAAAAGAAATTTCAGATAGAGAAATAATGTCATTTACAGTACGGGTATTTTTTTTAAATTATTGTGATTCGCTACTTTTTCTAATAAAATTTACTTACAGATGACGAGGATCGGTATAACAGGAAAAACGAATATTACAATTAATGATAAACCACACAAAAATGTAGCTACATTGTTTGTCTTGTATCTTTTTTTATTCTTTTCTACTAAATTGCTCGTACTGTCGATTCGCTCCTGCTCTGGATTGTAGAATATATCAAACCCAGATTGACCCTATAAAAATGAAACAAGGGTTTATATTATTCAATTTTCAACAGATTACCATACATAGGGGGAGCACGAAAATTCCTGTCTAGAAGTGCAAACTTTCCTGAGATCCTGAATCGTTAAAATAAAATCCAAAGGGTAGTTTTATCTTCAATGAGAGAGTGGATTATAGCGGAAATATAAAGAATGTAATCCAAGGACAAAGACCAGACATGGAAACGCACAAAGATCATAAAAAACCAAAATACGTATAAAGCAACAAAATAAATGAGCAACGGACTCCAGAGTCCGGGATAGACGAAAGAGAAAAGGAAAACTATGACACGCTGAACAAACAAGTTCTTATGGTGCAGATGGATACACCTTCACGATTTCATGATGACGACCATAAAACTTCTGTAGTGATGACTTCTATCTTGTAGCAACATAACCCTGTTCCAGAAACCTGATTGTTAGAAGTCTGACGCGGCACAAAAAATCTGTTAAGTTACGACAAGCTCTGGCATAACGCATGAGTTGTGATATGAAAACTCAATACGTTGTTGCCACAGATGAAAGAAAAGTTGACAATACGGAATGAAGTCATTGCGTTTGTCGTATAGTTTGGTCAATAGTTCTCCTTTACCATCGATCTCTAAGAGAAGGTCAAGATATGAGCTGACTTCACAGTGTCTGGTCACAAGTTCTTTGGGGTGGATGTAATGTTTAAAATCCCCTTAACGAGTATTATTTATCTATTCAGCGAAACTCAGATCAAAAGATCTGGCTAAACGATGTTACTTCCTTTGGATCAGATCAGCTATAAAGTCAGCCTCATAAGAGTGAATGAATAACTTTTTCTGGAATATTGAGAAGTGGTTAATTAGTTAAATTTCAAATGTACTAACTGCATTATAGTAACATTTTACGCTGGTCTAAGTTTGTTTTGCGCTTTTTATACAATTTGGGTTTCTTAAATTGCGAACTAGTATGTAAATAAGCACGTTTTTTTTCCAAATTTGCCAATATACATCGTTTTTGAATAAAGAACCTAAATAACAAAATGCATGGGGTCCTAGCCACTTTTACTTTGGGGGACGCTGATCAGTTTCCTTATTGCATTACAATGTGATAACATAAATTTCCGATGATATTAAGTAACAGTCTTTGTAAAAATAATGCAAATATTGTTAAATATGATAAACCCCGAAAAAAGCTGCTACACATTTTCACTTTTGTTATAAAGTTGTTTTGTGGGTCTACATAATAAAATGTTTAACCATTCATTTCAATCTGTCTGTACTTAAGAGAAAATTCACATTGAATATTCAATAGTTTCTATTGTTTTTCAGTGTCATTTATAGAGTTATCTCCTTTAATAATTCTTTGTAATTTATATCTCTTAAGAACAGGGCTATATGAAAGGCCATGTATTTCTTTTTAACTATAAAGTTTTAAACAAAATATCAAAAAAAAATTGATATGTAGACTTTCCCGTCATTTATCAGATTTGCATGATTCTAAGCTGGAGTACTACTTAAAAAGTTTATCTTTGAAAAAGATTTTTTTGTTTCTTAAGAAAATGGACTTGATTCTTTAACCCTTAACCATCATATCGATTTTTCTCTGAACAAAGAAAAAGACGTACATGCAAGTTACGGGTACAAAATAGAAATCCGTTTTCAATTAATCGGGATACTTAAAGTTCATTTCATCGTTATCAGCCATTTGATTTGTGATTTCTAGAAAAACGATAATAACTTTTCTTCACGAAAAGCATCCCGGAGGTACTTCGCCATCATGAAATCGCTATGAAAGCTGATTATAATCTGAAATAAGAAGCTCAAAAATGCTCTCCGTAAAAATCGAGAATAAAATAGCAATAAAGCCATAAATGATATTACAAAAGTAGGAACACTTGATGACCATAGCGTCTCTTGACCGCTAGACTTTTCTGGGATTCCCCTGTGTTTATAGCTTGATTGTAAAATAGATTTAGAGAAAATTGACCATACGATAACGCCAAAACTGTCAGATATTACTACAGGAGTGTAAAAAAGAAATACTGACGCGAATCGGCCCCATTGTCGCAGCTTCGGTCGAGTCCGTGCCAATATACAGATTGATGGAGATTAACTCATCTGAGACTGGTCGATTGGAACCAGAATATCAAACTAAACAGTTTGTACGTACAAATTACCATTCAAAAAACTTGTTTAGCCGTAGGCACTAGCAATTACTATGTCAAAAATAAAATGCTTTCCAGAACTTATAAACATAGTGTTCCTCCAACACTTTTAATTTTTAAGCTAGACATGACTTACCCGTGTTTTGCTTAATGGACGCAATCTCGTTTTACGTCTTATTGTCCATCTGTTTATAGCAGACCGCATCTGAAAACGATAGACAAGTGTTCATACACATTTAAAATAATGGTCATCCCAGCACATTGACAAGCGAAGCCAATTGATAACGGATGTCAAGTATTACAGCTTGATTGTGAACATAAAGGATGTTAATGATCGTTTACATCAACTTAACATCCCACGTCCACGATCAAGCTTCAATACTTGACATCCTTATCGATCTGTTTACGATCATTTCTCCCGCTTGACAGTGTGTTTATGTATCTATTTATTACTTGATCAACATTTTCGAATACTCGATGGGGAGGGGATCATTTAATCAAGTCCAATGGATCTCTTGTATTACACCAATAAATATAACTACATTTTAGTAAAATTGCAATTTGAGGCTATTGAGGCCCATAAACAAAAGCCCAGATATTTACACATAAATTTATATTGATAAAAATCCCCCATTTATTTTTTGTCATAAACTAATGTTTTGCTAACACAAATTTGTGATGTTTTGAAGAGAAAAAAGGATATGGGGGTCAACGGGCTATTTACAGAAATATACGGAAAACTGTCAGACCACCCTCCATTTTTAAAAATTTGAATATTTGGTCGTAAAAAAATCGTTGGTGTGGAATTAAAATTCAAATAAGATTCTTTTTCCATTTTAATAGTAATTAGCCATCCAAAAAAAAAATAGTTAGGCCAAAGAATCAGTAGCAATATAGCCATAATTGTGATATTTGATAATTTTCTTGTAATAGAGGCATCTGGCATTTTCAATGTTTTTTCTTGTACTTTTGAACAACTTTGATGAAAAATAGAAGTTAATCACAATGTGCCACATTACAATAATCAATTTACATGAAATAGTTTTCAGATTTCCTGATATGAGAAAATTAGAAATTTTGGAATTCCACTAAATACACATGCACGGATCCACCTTATTTTCTTTCTGACGAATTTCATACCTTGAAATATTGATCATAAATAGCTATTAAAAAGAGCTTTTTAAAACTTGAAATCTTGAGTAATATGAAGCCGCTTTTACTATATGTATAATGTATGTACCTTTTCTGAACAATACATGCCTTTAGATAGACTCTATATACTCACATTTCTGAATTTTCCGAGCAAGGATGACTCTTTTGTCAAAAGACGGTCAGCCCATGGCGGCGTTTCTGGATGAATCAAGTCTTCCTGTTTATCTCTTTTGCTTTCTTTTCGTTTTGACTTATATTTCTTTGTCTGTCTTCCCAACGATGCTTGATCAGTTGATTCTCCAGTCGGAGGAATGTATGGAGCATCGTCTGCAATGTCTGATGCTTCAAATCCGACTGGATATGACCTTGCTGTTTCCGGCCATTGCGTCGATCTAGGACTTTCAAGTCCTTCAAGACGGATGTCTTCTGGTATTGGTGGATGGTACGCGTCTTGTTTTTCTCGGTAAGACTGATTTTGGTAGTTGTGATGCACAGTTTTACCGATTCCAATAGGAAACCATTGTTTTCCAATTTGTCCGTGCTCCCGGTCGTCTGCCATTGAATTTCCAATACGTTCAGCATAAGTCCCGCTATTTTTTCGCTGAAATTTAGGTTCCGGTGTACTGGTGGTCTGATGTAATAAGTTTGTATTAATTCGCATTTCGTACTGTCCACTGGATACAAATGGATGCTCATTCTTTGACCTTACTGAACTGTGTACAATTTTACTGGCATATCCTCCACTAGTACCACTTGCTATACGCGGTGTTCCTCCTAGTGCTTGAGAATAGTCAACACTTACTGCGTCATCTAAACGGTCATTGTTATAGGGAAGCGAACTATCCTTCTCTTCCTCGTAATATCCCGACGCACCAAGAGGAAGTGTTTGACCGATGCTTCGTCCATTTTTCATTGTATCCGGAAGTTCAAGTATCTGACATGCTAAGAGGGACCACAAACCAAACAAATAAAATCCGTTATAAGCAATTGATCCATTAAAACATATCTACATTTGATCAAAACCACGAACCGTATACACATAAATATTATATGTGTGACTATTGTTTTATCCTTTCAATCGTGTAAAGCAATTGTCCATTTTATTCGTGAATGGGTAAAGCACTCAAACTTTAATTTTAGGGTTTTAAAAAGTGTATGTTTCATAAGGAGATTGTCTTTATACATGCACAATAGATATTTCATTGTTGCATGAATAGTTTCTCCCTTTAAATGTACCCCATTTTACATAGCAAAAATGAAATATTGACCAGATCGATATTTCCTTTGTCGTTTTAAAGTTCTGTAATTCAAAAATCTCATTTTGAATTTCAAAAACTTCACCGAATGGAATTAAATATAAAATAAGCCATTCAATGTGTTTGTTTAGCAGTCTGAGGGGATAATCAAATGTATTTAGGAATAATTCATTTAAAGAAATGAATTATGTAATAGGCATGATGAAAATAATTTTCTTATATTATATTAAGTGCTTTTGTAAGATATTAATTTTTTAGCTTAAGCTCATATAATCATAGGATGATTTGTGTTTACATCTCCTGGTGACATGCCAGGTATGAAACCTGATTATTCAGTTGGGTGTGGTACATGTAATATGGTCGGGATGTAGTGGCATGAGTCCAAAACGCATGCTGATGTCGCATAATTTAATTGAAGGAACTAAGGTTGCCTCCCCTTCAATAACAATATAACGCAGCAAGTTAAATAAGTGCCAATATCCTTTTTTTCATATTCCTTGACTTGGTTTTTTTTTTTTTTTTTTTTTTTTTTTTTGAAAAGGGAACCAAGATTCTAGCGGAAATCAAGAGTGTAATGTAAGGACAAATACCAGACATGAAAGACAGACACACACAACAAAGAACATAAATAATACATACACAAAATTAGAATAGTAAATGGAAGCAGGTAACTCTCCAACCCGACAGACTGGTTTAAGTACTGTCCGATTAGAGCAATGGACATCAGCAGACTTTTAACTTATTGGAGCTACGGTAAATTCTTGGATACTTTTAAATATTTTTTTCAAACTATTTAGCTACTTACCGAAGTGAAAAAAAGTTATACTTTCAAAAAAAATGTTAAGTGTTCTTTCTTTCTAAAATGGGACCGCCAACCAGGTTGTCGTGTGTTGTTGGGAAACGTAACCTGGAACCCCGGGTGGTAATATTTTCGTCCCACAAGTTTCTCTCAAATATATGGAACGGTTCAAGGTCTCACTAACCACTTCTAACGTTTCCATTACTTTACATGTTAAAAAAGTAATTTTCAAAGTCTCACTGTGAATTCCCATGACAAATGACATCTTAAAGTTGCATACCGTTGCGAAGCTTGGAAAATAAGGCTTCCAAAATCATTATGCTAATGGTACGATGATAGTAGAAATTCTTCACAAAATTTACTTGAATAAATAATACTGAAAATCCACATTTTTACCTGTTCTGCTAACTGACAGCATGGAGGCAAATTACTCACACATGTAAACAATATTCACACACTTTTGCAGTTAATTACATATATGATTTTAAAGTACACATTCTCAGCTTCATTTTGACTACTTTTAATCATAATACACACAAATAATGCACTTACAATGTATATGTCTAGGTTCAGTGTGTTTTTGGTACTACATACGGGGGTGGCCATTTGACCCGGAAGTGGTTAGTGAGACCCAAACATATTAGTGGGTTACGTTCCTTTGAAAAACTTGCTGAAATACTTTCATCCGTAAATATGAAAAAAACCTATCCCGTTTTGTTGAGTCACATGTACATACTGTCATAGTATTTTATCATTTTTTTATTTTATACAATATATATTGTTTTGCCATAGATATTAATCTTATTCTTTGTTTACATCTTTAAACTTTTTCAAGCGTGAATCACTCAGTTGTCTTTAATGAGACTTTGTTGTGATTCCGCTTCGACAGAATTAGTCGGGGAGTTAAGCTCATATTGCGATGTGGTGGGTGCCTGTGACGAAGCAGGACATACTTTACTTACACTTCCGGACAACCTGATGGTCCTATTGCAAGTGCTTTTTTTTTTTTGGTGTGACGTCTCGATTTCCTTATGTATAGGTTTTGATATATACATGTATAATAGTGTTTCATTCTGTCTGGTTCATTATGTATGTGCATTGTCTATGTGTTCATGTTTTCACTTTTAGGCCATGAATTGTGATATCCGGCTCAGTATGTCGGCCTTGTATATAGCAGTATCTCTCTCGTCCTGAAATGCATGAAATATTTCCCATTGGACGTTAAATCATTATCAATCAATCTGAAGTTTCATTTTTATTATTATTTGAACAAGATAATGGTTATATCGAAAAACTTTATTTTTCTTCAAAAACAAAATAAATTACAAAACCTAAAACTTTTTTTGGGGGGGATACACTGTCATCATTTACAACAGAATCATCCATTCACATCTTCCTCGCCTATATCATGTACTTACACGCGAGTAACTTTGAGTACCTAGAAGCCGCTCAGGTAGAAATTCATAGGAATGAATAAATACAGATTTCTCTATATATACGAAATTTCGTATATTCTGAAGATTGGTAAAATGTTCGTTTAAAATTGTTTTCATAGTAATCCTTCCTGGAATATTGTCTATTCTAAACACGGTTAGAATTTCTGATACTTGGGGTAAAATCCTGAAAAAGAGAGAAGATTTAAATACTTAGTAAGCGTATTAAGACCTCCAGGAGAAATACAGATTATCTTGAATAATCATCTATAATAATTTTGGATGACGATTAAAATAATTCTGGTGATATTTCAATCCTATGATGACAGAGTGCAAATTAATACGAATTATCTCTCATCTCACACGAGACAGTATAGATTGTACTGTAGTGAAACAAAGTACCATTATACTTACAAAAATCGGATAACATCACAACTATAGAAAGAGAGCACCTCTGAAAAGGCATTATCAATCTATAAAAGAAAAAAAGTGTTGAAACAGCGCTAACGGCTGTCCCGTATTTGTATACCTTTGATGCACATATGGGTAGTATCATTCTCGCATATTTTAACAAAGTGGATCATGAAATAGATAAACCAATACAAAAAAGTAGTAAACCTTTGTCAATAAACGATTACGATTTTGCTTATAAAGTCAATGAATACAAGGTATCCTGGTCCGAATTGTCTTGAAATTGATGCTTAATATGACTTATGTCTTGTCCTTGAATCATATTACATCATAACTTTTCAATAACTCTTCTGTTTGGTACATCTTTAAGTGTTTCAACAGTGGTAGATCCAGAGAAGGGTGCAAGGAGTTGGCACTCCCTATTTTATGAAAATTTGGTTAAAATGACAAAAAAATGGCAAGTAATGTCCTAGCATCTCCTTTTTCTGAAAAACCGCGGCTGATACCCGTACAAAGTCCTTGATCTGCCCTTGTAAAATAAATCATTTTAGCATTATGAATGTCCACACTAAAATTGCATTAATAAGCGCTTGTTAAGGAATACAAGATGTTACCTCACTGCATATACTAAGTGTCATCGCACTGACATCGAAGGTTGAGGGCATGGTCCCATTAAATACCATTCTAACTTCTATTTTGACTGCAAAAAGAAATGTATTTGGTCACATTTACGATTCAGTATTCCCGAAATTTGCTTTCAGCAAACGGTGTCATACTCAACTGAAAAACATCAACGAAGAAACTGATTTCATTTAAAAAATATTTTTAGCTTAACATGCGTTTGCGACAAAATTGTCGTGGAGTATTGTGAGTAACGCTGTGACACATCTATTTATTTTTTTTATTTTTTCTTTCAAATCAAGAGAAAAATATCTGGCACTTGTGACTTTACTTACTGAAGTCCGATCTGTCTGTGTCTGTAAAAGAATAAAAGTAGCATTATCCATTTAAATACAAGGAAAAAAAATACAAAAAACAACACTTGGGAGAGTTATTATACAAATTGTTTATCCTGTGACGACATATGAAGGGTTTTAAAGAGTACCAGGATTCGAACGGTATTGTTAGAATATAATCCAAAATCCAAAAATAACGTCTAAACAGGGAAAATATATAAATACAAAGACAACAATGAACATGAACTTACCAAAATAACTCGGTCATAGAAACAAAGTAAATAAGCAGTTATAAGTGGACCTGGTGCACCGGTAGGGTAAAGGATGGGAAAACCATGACACAGTAAATAAACCGGTTCTCATGGTGCAGACGGATGTAACATAACGGTCAAATAGTTCATGATGACGACCATAAAACTTTTACAGTAATGACTTGTAGCAACATAAACCTGTTAAAGATGACTAGCACAGTACAAAAGGTCCGCGTAGTTTCGACACGCTCTGGCATAACGTATGAGTTGTGATATGAAAACTCCATACGCAGGTGTTGAAGAGATATTGCCACTATGGAAGGAAAAGTTGAAGAAAAGATTTTTATTATTATTTTTATTTTTAACTTACAGACTTATATATGTCAGTGTGTTCTTGAACTTTGATGACCTATAATCATTATGCTCAGTAGAAATTGTATTTGACAACAAATAAAGGTTTGAAGTGTTGATGTGACCTTGATCTTTGATGACCTTTTATCGAAAGATAAAAAAATAAGAATATGCATCGATGAGGATAAACGTTTGAGACAATCATGACAGCATTAGAATACTTACATATAAAGATCAATACGATAACAGGGAAAACTGCAACCACCATCAGGAACAGTCCTAGCATACACACCACAAGGTTGTTACTTGTCTGGCGATGCGCAGTCTCGTCGCGACCTCGATCTGGTGATGGTGTTCTAGATAATGCATGTTGACTTTCTTCAGTGTGGAATACCACTGAACTCTGCAGAGGAAGATATTTCTTTGTGGGTACACATGATGTTACAGATCATAATTACATTTGTATAATTTAAACACCATCAGTTTACCAGGGGGCGTACTAATGTACATATAACAAAGTAATCCCTCGCAATTCACAAGGACACAATTGTTTAGTCAAAATATTAAAGTAGGACTACCCCTGTAAAGTATTTGACCCAGAATATGCCCCGCACATGATAGATTTGTATTTTGACACTTGGACAACACAATGAATGTTTTTCACTGACCTGTTAAGCTGCTGAAATGATTTTCTACCATTCCTCCATAAACATATATATTACATTTATACGTAGGAGAACACATATAGATCAAATCTTTTGAAAATTCTTATTAATAAACTTAAAAAATAGTGTTCATTTTACCATGTGGATTTGAATCAAATATTATCACGAAAACTCAAAATGATGTTTGAGCTTACAATTGTCAATATTAAAACTTTGGCAATGTTTCATTTTAGTTGGTACAAGTATTTTTATTTACTATACGAAAAATGTCAGGAGAGACGGACGGACAGGGGTAACACAAATATGTCCTAAAATTTTAGTTTTTGGGCATAAAAAGTATTATGGACTTTTCTTTTATCCGTACGATTCTTAAAACTGGGATCATATTTCGCATTGTACTCACCTACACACCTTTACACACGTACATGTACGTAATGAATTCAATTTTCTAGGAAGTCATCATCAGAATAAATGGGTTCACATCACAAAAAGGGGGAAAAGCATCAAAGGTGCATCACCACTTTGTGTTTTCTTGAGTTCAAAAGTTGATAATGTTTGTGAAGAATGAGCTTACGCTTTCTGATAGTTAGGATAATGCTAGTTTTCACTAACATATGTTACCACCAGTTTTTGTATGATGGGACAAATTCAGTGGATGTTTTCTCTCCTAACATTTACAGATTATTTATCTACAATTCAAAAACACTATACCTTTGGTTCGTATGACTCCGAAATCTTGACTCCACGTGCTCGCAAGGACCACTTCTGAATAGATGCTTTCATCTACAAATGAATAAAAAAAATTACAGGGTTATATGCTTGTCGAGTGTGATTACAGCAAATTAGATTCTATACACCGCAAATAGAAAAGAACGTGTTAAACCATCACTAATTCAAAAAGGATATATCCTTTTTAGCACTTTCTAAATATTGGCTGCACTTACTCTTTGAAATCTGCGATTCAGAGACGACTTTTGAATAAGCAAAGCTTGAACCCAGCTTGGCATTTCTTCACTATTAAGATTGTTCGGATCACGTCTATAGCGATGAGGTAGTTCGATGGATGAAGTGGTACCAGATCGAGATGAACTCGGTGAAGATGCATACTCAAAACTCCTGATCTCGTCAAGATTTGTGCTATTGCGAGAACAATGGACAGCTAAGATTTTATTCATGTCTTTATGATTTAATTTTCTTGTGTAATCATAGTTGTCCTCTTCAGGTGCGTGGATAGAAAGATAGGACGGAAAGGCACTAGCCTCTAAAATTTCGTGACCACGTAAATTTGTTGAAAAATGATCACGATTTTTTCTTTCTAAACTTTCCATTTCTCTCCTTACGAATATTTGTGGATCCTTTGTGTTTGGTTCTGTGGAATTTTTAATCCTCATTGGTTTATTTTGTACACCATATAAATTCCGCATCGGAAAAGTTGTGTCCATGCTTGACCATGAATCGTTTGAACTAATATAACTAATTCCTTCCACTGTACATTTTGGAAAACTTGTTTTCCGCTTTCTCTTGTTACTTTTGTTGAATTTCTGCACTTTCTTCCAATCACTGCTTCGAATATGCTTTTGGTATTGATTCTTAGGAAATTTATCTGCATGATTCATCTTGTTCCTAGCTGTGCTTGGAATGTAGCGAGGCATGTAAGCTTCTTTTTGAGTCCTCAGAAAATAGAAATCCATTTTACATCAATAGCAAATTCGAAAACATGCGATAAAATGTTTAATTAAATGTTTGAGTGGTTCAATTTTCTTTGTGAAAAGTAAACAATTAATATTATCTGACTAAGCGAAAACAAAAGCTGTAAGTTATTAGACAGAAAAAAGAAATTATTTAAATATAGGGACAAATCAACCGCGATGAGGCGTTAACATTGTGTCGTTTGATTGTATTAATCATTACATTTGGTTCGATTATTAATGATATAAATGGCAATCTAGTGTCGGAACCAGAAATTCCGAAAAGGGGGCGCTCCTGTGACTTCTAGTTTTTATATACATAATAAATCGAACATCTGAGCATTAAGGGAGTCGATGGCCCCAACTCCCCCCCCCCTGGATTCCTTTATGGAATTAATAAACATTTGTTACATTATTGTTAATATGTGATATTCTTGAAAAACTCCATTTATTGTCAATATGCATCACAATTCATACACACTTGCTATATCCATTGTTTTCTTTGAGAATGCTGTTGTGGATCCTGGTTAAACAAGTGTTATCTTAACAAAAAGATAGCCGACGCAGTAAAATTCTTTCTTTTAACTTACTATTTTCTACATTTCCATCAGGAAATAACACATGGCACACAATTTCAATTTTCTATAGTCTTTTATTCGAACGCAACTAAGTTATCTGTATTTGACCAATCGGGAAAGACGATTGTGATCAGGTGACTTGCGTTTCCATGGAAGAGCGTCAAAGGGTAAAAAGTGAAAATATACCGACTGCGTCGGAAAAAAACGGGGGTGTGATACAGAAATTTGTAAGCTGGGTGTTCCAGACCTACAATTGCTCATTTTTGCCCAGATTATGCACAAAATTAACAAAAAGGAGAGGTTCCAACACAAGGAATCCCCCATCTCTTCTCCAGGACCCACTGGATGGTTCGCGTCCTGGTGATGTGTTCGGATTTAAAAAAATCGTCTCTTGTTTGTAGTTGTCTCTATGATTCGGTTTAATTTACAAAACTTCCTTCCTTTAAACAACGGTACACTTTTTTTTTAGTTAAAATAACTTTTTTCTCGTTTCCCTTCTCTTATGTGCTATCCAGACGCCTTTCTGATTCTGATTTAAGACACGATACACCTACGACACATTTCCTCTTTTTTGTAAATTGAAAAAAGAAAGAAAGGAGCATTGAAAGCCCCAGCATCAAAATCTGTCGATAGATTAAAAGTATTATTCACATTCCAGCCAATCACTAACTAATGGGTCATGCTATGTAATAGTCACTTTATAGAAGTAGACAACCAACTACACAGATCTGTTTACAAAGTCCTGATTTACTATAATGTTTGCGTCATTACGTGAAGTTTTGTATATAAACATCAAACAAGGAACATCCACTACAGATACGTTTTAAAAGACGAAGAGTCTGAATACTTGTAACAGATCTAACTAAAAAAACTACATCGAGTGCAGCATGGTACGACGTTGAAACCTGTTACTTGAAGACAGATAAGCACAATGTATGCTCTACTGTATTTGACACATGCAGAGCATGATGGATTGTCTAAATATCTTTTGACACAAATCAGAAATTAATTATCCATATGCACCTATATAGGTGTTTGGAACTTGTATTCCAATGCATTTGCTGAATACCCTTAAAAACAAAGGATTAATTTTCAAGTGGTATCGAATTAAATTAGCTCCAAAATGAAAAAAAAAGATTCACATATAGGCGGAACCTACTTGCGGTTCATATTTCTCGGAAACGGTAAATGATAGCTCAAATTTACCAGCACATTACGCAAAGCCCAAGTTTAGATCTTCAATTTGGTAAAAAAAAATTTTTATTCAAATCTTATAACCAAAAATTGTTCTACAAACCTTTGAAATTGGCGTTTTTTTACCCCTCCAACTTCTAATTACTCGGGAACAGTAAGATATATAAAAAAAAATCTGATTGACCAAGACAGGTAGGGATTATTACGGGGATTCTAGGGAAAAAACGAAAGAAATTCGAAGGAACACCATGAAAAAATCCATCGGGCCCTTTTTAAGTATAGAAAAGTCGAACCGCGTTTGGCTTTAAATTGCCTTTTTTTAAAAACCTACAAACGGAAGATCGTTTAAGGGAAATACCTTACTGTAAATGTTCATTCACAAGTTCTAACAGCCTCGTGTGATGTCTACAATGAAATAGGAAAACCGTGAATGTCATAATTCAACAATATGTAACTACCCTAATGTTGTATCTTGCAATTTGAGTTTTAGAAGTATTGCTTTTAAAAATGCTGTTTACGGATATAAATTAAACAAAAATACCAATTATATAGATATTGAACATTTCGGTATGCTGTACACGGGTTACGGGTTCGAAAACGTCAAATTCTTATAGGAAGTTCAAGATTTAATAATAAATTGATTACAAGATGTACGCTAAACGAAAAAAGTATCCAAATATAAAGACAAATCCAGCATCGACAAGGTCTGCCAGAGTATGTCAAAGGAGCTATATTATTTTTTATTACAAGGTATAAGGCCTTGGTGTTTTGGGTGCTTCAAATTTTGTGCTATGCATATTTCAGTAAATAATATATAACACATAGTCCGTTGTCAGACAAGTGTACTATCTTTGAACACAAAGATACTAAGAACACTCAGAACCACAAACAATTAATTATGGAAATGACACTTTCACATCAAATAATTTATGGATCTGTGATTATATGATTAGCCGAATTAATCGTTTTATTTTCTATTGCCAGAATGAATAGAAATATGATTCTTCCCAGCTGAATTCTTCGCTTATTTATTCATAATGTGATATTTAACTTCATTAGTCATATCATTTTTTTATTTCCTGTGGAACGTGATACATGTCATGATTATACTGCACGTGCGTCTCACTCGATATTTGCACGAAATGCTTATACATGTATACATGTATCTGTAATATTCGCAGTTATGTAAATACAGTGCATTACGCAATATTTAGAGTTCCGTTTGAGTATAACACAAACCTTAAGAACCGATGTGTTATTCTTTCATTAAGGACTGTATGTTCTTAATTGCATGCCCTGTGTTCAGGTATTTTGTTCATTTCTATTATTTTTTTCAAGAATGTGCGCTTTCTACTAACTCACTTGCAAGTTACCTTTTTTTACAAAAATTCTTGACAAAACGGGTCATGTGCGACTTGGTTTATTGACTATTCTTGTACATAGAATACGTGTGAATGTAGCCATTAAATTGTTTTTAAAAACCTAAAGTGTGTACGAATTAAACTAACAATGAATTTAAGGATTACAAATTTATTTGTTCAACTGCCAGTAGTTATTATACCCGGATCACAACGGTTTATCATTGCATTGCCCTGTCATATAGATAAGGCAATATAGATAATCCATAACCAAATATCACGATATCGATTTGTGTGCTTAATTTATGAAATGTACTTTTATACGATCAAGCAACGTGCGAGATGTACTTAGCACTTACTGTCTAAGTACGTTTTATATTAACACGAACAGACAATGTGCTAGATGTACCTAGCACATACTGCCTTCTTACGTTTTATTATAACACGAACGAACAACGTACTAGATGTACCTAGCACATACTGCCTCCTTACGTTTTATTATAACACAAACGAACAACGTGCTAGATGTACCTGGCACATACTACCCCGTACGTTTTATACTAACACGAAAGAACAAGTGCGAGATGTACCTAGCACATACTGCCCCGTAAGTTTTATACTAACACCGAAGAACAAGTGCGATATGTACCTAGCACATACTGCCCCGTAGGTTTTATACTAACACGAAAGAACAAGTGCAGGATTTACCTAGCACATACTGCCCCGTACGTTTTATACTAACACGAACGAACAACGTGCTAGATATACCTAGCACATACTACCCCGTACGTTTTATACTAACACGAAAGAACAAGTGCGAGATTTACCTAGCACATACTACCCCGTACGTTTTATACTAACACGAAAGAACAAGTGCGAGATGTACCTAGTACATATTGCCCAGTCTAGCATTCCTAAATCACACGCGTGACGAAACCTGGGCGCGAAAATTTACGGTGTATTATGAAAGATTCTGTATTGGGTTCTTTTGGAACTCATATAATGTTGCACCACTTGACGTTCGACGATTTTCTACAGTAAGCTTTATACACCAAAATAAGCTGCTGACCACTCGAAAAAAAAATTCATGTTGAATTAACAAACAGACAGGCAGACATGACAATTTTTTATCAGAAACATTTTAGGTTTTTTACACGTGACTTTAAAGAGGTTAGATCGTATTAATTTGGCATCAACGACATAAGGAGAAGTCATTAAAAGTGTTCAGTATGCTACCAACATGACAAATGATCCAATTCTATTATGAGATAACTTGTACACGAGATTCTCCCGACAAAGAATAGTTTAAACAGATGCCTATTTCGGTTAATGGTTTTGTATAGGGCGGTAGCTTTCTACATTTATCGCTGAAAGCATTGCTACTTTGTAGTAGCATTGTGCGTTGGTGAGCCATTTTAAGTGTAAGAAGTGGGGATAGATTAAAATTTAAAATAAAAGGCACTGAGAGAATTATCGTAAACAATCCAGTAGAAGAAACAGATCATATAATAAAACAACAAACTTAAAATATGATAAAATAATACAAAGTCAGGATGGTTAATACCCTGAATAAAAAAATGAATGGTTTGAAATGTATCAAACTTTTTCCACCATAAAGTGATTGATCATCCAATCAATGGAAACTAATGTTGGATTTATTCAACGGGTCATGGTTTTCCTTTCCCCGTTTGTCTACCCCGGACTTGACTTTTATGAGCAACTCGGGGGGGTGTTTCTAGAAAGCAGAGGACGCTTATCCTACCGGTGCACCTGGTCCATGCTCCCAGTTTTTAGTGGAGTCCGAGTTGCTCATTTGCTTTTGTTACTTTGTATGTATGATTTTAGTTACTTTATGTTCTTTGTTGTGTATGTCTGTTTTCCATGTCTGGTCTTTGTCCCTGGACTACATTCTTTTGATTACCCTATAACCTTGGTTCTCTTGATTACTCTTGGAACACCTACAATACCAGAACGAGACAGTACAATCTTTAAAACTACTAACAACCCAGATTTTTTATTGTTTGACCTCAATAAAGATATATACGAGAGACAACCACCATTTTTTTTATTTTGTATTATATACAATTGTAAAATGTACATGTATACACAACCAGTTCAGTAACGCTAGAGATTAGCCGGGAAGATTGTTTTCCGACATGATGCGTTTGAGTACGGAGTAGGGAAGAGTAATCAAGGGAACCAAGATTCTAGCGGAAATCAAAAGAATGTAATCCAGGGACAAAGACCAGATACAGAAAATAGACACACACAACAAAGAACATAAAATAAAAAATAGTAAGTAAATGAGCAAATCAGACTCCACTAAAACCTGGAAGCATGGACCAGGTGCACCGGTAGGGCAAGTGTCCGGTGAACGCTCTCCAACCCCTCTCGTTGTATATTGGAGGAACAATGGAAAGCGACTCATGTTCTGATCGATAATGCATGTATTGCTTGAAAACACAGTTTGAAATGCGAAGAAAGTATCAACTTAGTGACCAACAAAAGGGCGCTTATTTAAACATTTAATAGTATAAAACACTCAATTGTTACTTTTAGATTAGACATATTTAGAAGCTGTTTTGTGTCATGTGTATCGATAGTGTTATTTTTATTTTAAATTACAATTGAAAATCTTCCCTGTATTTTCTAGACTGTTTATAAAGACTATCTTAGAACTATTATAATATTGCATTTGAAGACGAACAAACAACTTCATCGATAGATATCTTATCCAAAATTGCAACACAATTTGTTTTCGAAAAAAAAAAAAAAACGAACTATAAGCAAAAATTGAAATTGAGAAAATATTTATGTTATTTCATTCAAATTATTAGCGAACGACTGGATCTCTTTTTAACTATCGCTTTATCAATATAATGTAAAATTATTCAACAATTCCAGAACAGCAAATTTTCCCGAACTTCCCTACAATGCTTCATGATCAAATTTTCCGTTTTTTTCTGTATAATGTTTAATGATTCTACCTGAAAAATATATATGTCGAAGACTTATCTATTGAATTTTAATGTTGTGTTTTATTATATAAAAATTTTAGACGCGCAGCTAGTACAGTACCTATAAGAACTTAAAAGCAGACGATGTAAAAGCCAATTAAAATTATCAGAAGGGGAAAAATCAGTTTAATAAATCAAAAGAGATTATTTAAAATGATTTTGTTCTTATGTTACGTTTCTTCGATCATGTCAGGTATTGCAAACGCACTAGATTGCATCCTCTACAGGACACTAAACTTCAAAAGTCTTAATTACACCATACCATGTAAGCTGTCTTATATCCTCTTTATTTCAGAAGTGATTTGCACCCACTAACTATAAAGTAACATGCCAACACTTTGTTGAAAATAAGTTGACATCTAGTAAACGGAATTACAAGGCTTCGGAATATACCCATCATTAATAGAATAGTCTAGTTTATTGAAAATTTTGAATAAATAAACTACGTCTTATAATATTAATTTATCTGCTACCGGAAACGGAAATGAATAAAATAAATAATAGTTGTAAAATTTCAAAAAGAGATTAGGGCGTTCCATGCTATCATGTGCTTATTTTTGTTCATATTTTTAACAAAATCAACAAAATTTTCCGACAAAAAGATCCACGGTGGAGGTTCTGTCCCCCCTGAACCATACCCCTCACTCCATCACGCTTCTGGATGATTTTCATATAGAAGCAGTGGCCATGTAAAACACTAAATTATCGTTTTCTTATAAAGGTGCCAGTAGAAGTGCGCGTATATGTGTGTGGTTTGGGAGGGGTTAGCCCTCTACACATAATATTGCTGTTTAGTGTGTTCGGGTCGACTACAATTGCAAGACACACTAACAAATAATGCACTGCAGCTCAAAGAACCAATTAAAGTTACAAGTGGAATTAGGGACACCTCTTCTTCTGAAGCATATTTATATGGTTTAAACCAGTCTTCAGTAAGATTTACCTTGACAGCTGCTTTGGTTGTGATTATGTCATACAAAACTTACATGTATTAAATAAGCGACGGGTTGATTATCATAGGCTGCTTTAAATTGAGTGACACGAGAATCATCAAATACGTTGTGCAAGATTTTTTCTTTGGGTGTTTTATAAAAGATAAAGCAACCACAGTCTACCTCCTTTGATGTAGCCTGCACGTGAAGTTTTGTGCAGTTTCCTTTCCAGCAAAACACAATTGATCTCTCTTCTGTGAAATTAAAGACTGCTGCGCCATACATTATCTATTTTTTTCGCAAGTTTCCCAAAATAAAAGAAGTCATCATGTTATTCCTGGCAATACTGCTAATATCTTTTTTCTTCATTGTGTGTTCTATATAAATGCAATCATAGTGCCAAATCTCCACCGTAAAGAAAAGATTAGTATTATAATAATGAATGCCTAGAGAAGTTTATGAAGAAAAGGAACATGGTAATGACTCAAATGACAATGACGTCTACCCCGGATATAACTTTTATTGGCAACTCGGTGGATGTTTCTAGAAAGGCAGAGGAGGCTTACCTGGCCGATGCATCTGATCCGTGTTCCCAGTTTTTATTATCAAAGAATTCATTTAAAAAATAAAATAACATACAATTAATTGTGCTGGCGAAAGAAAGCAATTTAAGGACCAGACGAGCCTTAAAATCGGGAGTGTTTTCTTTATTCCCATCGAGGTAAACCCAATACATTGTCTTAAATGTATAAAATAAATCCTTTCCTTCGTGTTGTAATACTGATTTGTTTCCTCGCTAGCTATTGTACATGGTCCTCTAAGAATTCGTTTCAGTCATTTTGTTTCTTTATTTGTTTGTTTTTGTTTTTTATTAAGTTGCCTTTATTATTCATATTTATTTTGCTGTCGACGCGTACACGGTAGTACAATTGGCACCGAATAAGTACAAAACATTGCCTACAGCTAAAAGTGCAAATTCATTGATAACAAAAAACCTACAAAATCCATCAAATCGTTCACCGACTATTAAGATACTGATATATTGGTAGGAATCTCTTTTACGATTCGATCCGCTTCTTTAGAAATTGTATCAAAATAGATATCGTTCAAAGCGATATTGTTTACTCTGAGTCTGATACCATGTGTTTCCTACTGTTCAGAATACAGAAAATATTTATATTCTGATCAAATAGTTTACGATATGTTAACTGCCATAGAAAACATTCTGTAGTATCACACTGATAGATTATTCAGACGAAAATATTATTTTTTTTTATATTTTCTGCAACCGACAGAAACATTTTGTATTATTTTTAAGATATTGAAGCTGAAAATAATTCATATAAATAAAGGTGATATCTTTGCTTTGCCAAGAAAGAGACAATTCTGCCAGGTACAAAGATAGTCAATAATTCTGACCCCTGTGTGATATAAGTGCTTTACTAATGCTAGTTATTACTTCCAAAATTCCATGTCAGTCTTAGGACCCGATTCTTTTGTCATAACACACAGTATACTACTGATTTTGGAATGAGTGCCAAATCACTGGATGACTTTAGATATTCAAGAATCTTTGTGGCTGTATATCAAGATTCTACTTAAGTATTTTCACTTTTTGTGTGTTTATTGTTTTATTTCTAATACTTTATATGTAGTGTTGTGAGGTTAAGTAGTATGGGAGAGGAATCCGTGCCATGTCTCTTGTATACAATACGAACAATCACTAATCATTCAGATAGTATAGTAATTTCCTAAAAATCATATTTCCTTATTTAGCCCTTGAAGTTTGAATTTATCTCAAGTAATTCTTGATCTACGCCCTTTTAAACTGCGTAATTGATTAAAGGCTTTCTAATGACGTCTGAAAGAGTGAGACATAGAACTTGTACAACTGTTCAATATAACTACCTTGTGCCAAATTCCATTCATGCCCTCATCATGTTATGTCGACAAACACTAATAGTGTTACTTCTGAGTTAGTTTTGCTGTTTTGTGTCATTTCATGTTCATCCATCCCGACGTGATGCACCAAGTATTATCTGCGAAACAAAGAAGTATAACTAACTAATTCGTTCCTGTGTTTTGGAAGTTGGCACACATTCTGATAATCATGTTTATTTCTTAGATGTCTTTCTAAATGTATATTTGCCAGCTGGAATCATGCTCACTTGATGCTTTCTTTGTTTTTCCTGATTTCTGCTGCATTGAACCTTTTTATCAATTTTTATGGTTGTAGTTTATTCAATGCTGAAACAAGGATTGTAAATTAATGAAGAAACATTGGCAAAAGTTTTTGAATTTCAAATCTTTGCAGACGGTCTTGGTCCTTAGCTGAAACAAAGCAAGCAAAAATTGCTAATAGTTATAATCGCAAAAAGGTAAAAAGTACAGACGAATTTTAAAACTTTTCCCTGAAATGAAAGGCGAAATATGCCTTGTTGCTTAAATCAATTACACACAATTAGCTGATGATAATCAGTAATCTAGAATGGCCGCTTTTATAAAGTTAAAAAATATGCATTTTTCAAAATATCGCCATTTCAATGGGAATAAACTGCAGATTCTTAATCGACGACCTGTTTCTTTACTCGAAAGAGAAAGACATGATAGCAGACATTTTCAAACAACAAAATATTGTTTTACATTGATGTCTTGTTGTACAATACTGAAATAGACAATCATTTCTATTACATCTAACTCAAATAACTTCAGATTAAGTGTCACAAAGCCTTCATAATGCCTTTTCTATATTTTGACTAATTTTAGAGATCGACAAAAAGAAACTCTTAGACAAGGCGATGATACATTCCGTAATTCTCATTCCTTTTATTGTCATTATATGGTGAGTTCATATCATCCGTTATTCTAGAGCTTGCATATGTGACGCATAATTTATGTACCGTGCTACACGTCTTTTATTTAAAAAAAAACAAGGCCAGGTAGATCAATATTTCCAGGTCAAAATTAAAGTCATCATCTCAAAGTGTTTGTGACCACCATTATGAATTTGTCAGCTTAGGCTAGTTGGCCGAGTGTTGAAAAGTGTTAGTGTTTGCGTCAGTTGATAAATGGCCTTAAAATGTCAGAGCTGTGAAGGGATCCGAATCCCAATGAGGGAGCAACCAAGTTTGCACTCAATCAACTGGCCTTCATATTTGATTATATGATTATGCGATCCTTCAAATGTAACTGTCGGGTCATCGCCTCTTTAGATGGAAGAAAAAGATATAAGTAACATAAAGGAAGAACTTGTGGTAAAATCTCACATGACGAGCAATTTACCCTGTTACAAAATCGACCGGAACTTTCAGCCATTACTGCTACACTCATTAAAAAAACCTGTTTGCTCTGTTAACTTACATACTACATAAAATAAATGTCTTTCAAGGGCCAACCAAAATTACAATACGGAAATTCAGGTATATACGATACAGATAAACGTTAACTTTTTTACACCCGTTAACACCAGGTTTTTCCACTTTACACATGTTTTAGCCGTTTGTCAAATTTCCTGTAGTAAATTCTTCGAACACGTGAATCAGGTCGAATAAATATATAGGAGTTTGAAGTGTATGTTATGTAATGTTTCCACATATATAAACACCATTCTCAAATCAAATGAGAAATAAAAGGAAGCATTCATTAAGAGCAGGAAATTAAAATCTACATTTTTTTCATATATCAAAGCATCAAAAACTCAGGAAGAGATTCTCCAGGTATATATTAATCTTTGTTGAGTAACGTTTGTCTGTTTCAATCACATCACGTAGCGAGAACACTGAGCAGATGTTGTCCTCATTAGAGAGGTTAATGTATCTGTATTATTCAATATCTATTTCAAGCAACTTTTTCAAGTTACATAATATTCCAATCAAAAGTGCATTTTTACGGATTCAAATGATTGATGTTTGCAATTGAGACCCTGACCTAAAATGAGGAAATTGGGAAGGGTATCTTCAAAGTGAAGTTGTTGCTGTGAAAATATTGTCTGAAAATACTAGAGATAACTCCAGTGTAATAATATATAGCTATATGCAACCCGTCACATTTCAGAGTTCTTATATAAAAGAAATGCTACTATTGAGTCTATTATCATCAATCCTTTTTATTTAAAGACAAGCTGGTTTCACCCAAATCAAATATTTGCATATATGATTTGAAATATCGATCGTGACTTCCCTGAACACTTTGTTGAGATTATTTCGTGAACACTACATTTCATTTATGAGACTAAGAACTTCAACATTTCTCTTTTTTAACGTAGATATATATTGATCATGATATATATATTACAGTCGGTGTTTTTTTTTTTTAGAAAAGCAGAGTTCACCTACTATACGGGTGAACCTGGTACATATTTCTATTTTCATTGGAGCCCGGGTTGCTCAATTATTTTTTAGTTCTGTGTCAATTCTTCCAGTTAGTCATTAAGTTAATTTGTTTGTTTTTCTTGTTCTCGCTCACGTCTCTTGATTATGAATATCCCGTTTTTCTTTCTATTCATGGTCTTGATTTTATCATCATATAAGGGAGAAATCTTTTATCTCGTTCCATGTTGCATTGCCATACGAACATAATCTTTATTCCAAGGTTGAAAGTTGCATTTAAATAGGTAGGCAGATAATATCACAATTTTCATCACCTACCGCCATGCCTTCAGACTTGATGAACAAACTATGACGACCAACAATGTCATAAGACTTGATGTACGAAATATGACCAACCTGATAACTTCTTACATCTTACATGCTGATGGATATATTCAAGCTATGCAATAAATGAAAGGTAATAACAAAAACTATACGCATAAGTCAAAATGAAGAAAAAAAAGAAAAAAAAACAGCTCGTATAAAAAATGGCAATATCAGGATAAAACTGGAAACTACCACAATGGTGTTGACTTGGTACACGCACCTCCGATAGAAATAGTGCGTTAAACCAGGTTTAATGGCGCACTAAACCTCCCGCTTCCATTACCGTAATTATGTCCGGTATATTTCAACATAAACGGGCAGCATAAAAATACCACCGGATAAACTCACTGACCCCGATCTTGGAGTCTGGGTTACATATTTACTCACAGTTACTGCAAGTCTTCGGTCTTATTTTTTGTAAGCTGTTTATTGTTCGTTATTAGCTCTCAACTGTCAGTTCAGTTTTTTTCAAATATAAGAGTCTTTATTTAAAAATGTTACAAATATATGGAATTTGCATGCGATAAATTGTAAATGAAAAATATAATAATAAAAATTAGTTCTTTAGAAAGCTGAAATATGACGGGTCAAAAATAGCCACGTATGGAGTTATCTGAAGTGTTTGTTTTATATCTTTTCAAAGTTCAGTGAACTCTCATCAAACTACTCGGCTTTCCTTGCTCTCTGTTGTAGATTTCTTTTTCAACCATACTATGTGTTTGTAACTTCTCTTGGATTTTCCAAGGTCCTGTCATCCCCACTACCTCGGCCTTTTCTTATGCTGATGCTGCTGACCTTTTTTACACTCTTCGTACTTGCACTCCGGCTCATCTCAACTTGACCTCTTTAGAGTCTGTCACTGCCTTGATTAACATTGCCTGGTTGGTCTTAAATTCTTCCTTTAGTGACGTCAGAGGAAGCTGAAGGTTTACTGATCTACTTTAAAGGACCTTTTAGACGAAGAAGATATCTTTAAGTATTTGAACCAATGTCAGAAATCATTTAAACTATAAATGGAGAAATAAAATAACAAAAAGAGAAAAAAAAATTATATAACGAAAACAAGAAACAAATACGGGAGCGCAGAAAACGTTTAGAAAATAGGTTGTGTAGCAATTTGTACATAAATGATATTGCGTAAGTACTATCAACAGTTATTTTTCAAAGCCATGATGAACAGGCTTTTCATGTGCCTTATCATTCACATTTTTCAAATGGTTCCATGATTCGATCAGTTTATTTATGACTTATGTCAAAGTTAATTTATATGAAGAAAAGTATGATACAGTAGTTGTTCCGCACCTGGATTTCCTGATAACATTCATGTAGATGTATTTTGGTATGTTATTATCAACCTGTAAAGAACTTATGAGGTAATATATAAGGGACCAAAAACAAAACGATGCACGCCACAAAAATGCGAATCATTTTCACCAGCAACATATATCGACTGGTTGATAGTTTATAATGGGGATAAAACACTGCAACCAAAAGTTTAAAACATCAACCACTGATACAAAATAAACGTTGAATGCTTAGCGGCTATTATTTCAATTTTTATTGGTTTTGGAGTCTTATTGCTAGCAAGAGATGATTATGAAAGCTTATCTCTCATACATATATATTCTTTCTGTCATGTATTTCAGTCTTGGGTGAATTCAATTTGAATAAAGAATTCGGGTGTTGATACGGTTTTGGTGCTACGTTTTCTGTGTTTGCTATCAGCTTTTACAATTGTGTGAATATCAATTGCCACTTATGAAATGCCCCCTTTTAAACTATCTTGATATTTAAATACAGTGAAACCTGTCTAACCCAAAACCTTTTTTACTTTAAGGGGGTAGACCAAGGTAAGTGCAAGATTCCTAAAAATCGTTGGAACATTTGTATTCAGGATCTTTATATCAATTTCATTTATGCACCAAAGTAACTTGCATTGATTTCATTCTGTTTCAAATGAAACTTTAAATGCTTCTGTGAAACTGAATATGATACAAACATATCACTGATTTCAAGAGTTATGCCCTTACCCTAGGTCTACCTCCTTAAGATTAGTTCGGTTTATAAAGGTGGTTGGTTTGTCGAGGTTAAAAATAAATTTAAAATAATATATAAGGACTTTAAAGAGTCTCTTTTAGACATGACGTTTCGGTATTTTTTGGTCGATGTTTGGATTGGATTTAGACAGGTTTTAATGTACGGTTGTATTTTATCATAATGGTCACTTCTATACTCTTTTTGTATTCTTTTATTTTATTATAAGTTATTTAAAACAACTGCCATTTTATAGAAATACTGACACAAGACGCACAGTTTTTGGTATTCGGGAAGACTTTCATAGGAAGAAAAAAAGCATAAGTAGCATCTTAACGCATGCTAACCGGACATTGAAGTTCATTCAGAAGCCAGTCTGAAAAAAATGTATTGATTCTAAAGGCATGCTAATCGGACATTGAAGTTCATTCAGAAACCAGTCTGAAAAAAAAATTTATTGATTCTTAACACATGCTAACCTGACATTTTTAAAGTTCCTTCAGAAGCCAGTCTGAAAAAAAAATGTATTAATTCTTAACGCATACTAACCGGACATTGAAGTTCATTCAGAAGCCAGTCTGAAAAAAAATGTATTGATTCTTATTATGACATTTACTCGAAAGAAAAGAAAAAATAATTGCGTGCAAATGCACGATATAGACCTCCCGAATGTTATACAATAAAGTTGTTTGGTCATGCCCCATAGATAAGTATCTAATTAACTTACTTCTGTCTTATTGTATAAGAAGATGAAAGAAAAAACGTCCAAAAACATGGGAAAACAATTACAAATGCTTCGATATACATCACCACCAAGCGCTCATGATTGATTTTCAAAAATGTTTTGTTTAAGACTTGATTTTTTTCCCTTTTTAAAGTGATATAGTCTTAAGATTCTCCTTATTGTATTAAATAAATAAAAAGTACACATACATCCGTGGAAGGTCAAATAAAATAAAAGAGCATCCATCGAAAATGAAATCAGGTGAAAGAGAAAGAGAAATCAAGGGAACCAAGATTCTAGCGAATATCCAAAGAAAGCAACCCATGCAGGTGACAAAGACCAGACACCCACAACAAAGAACATAAAATAACCAAAATAATACGTACAAAGCCATTAAAGTAAATGAGCAACTCGGGCTCCATTAAAAACTAGAAGCATGGACCAGGTGTACCGGTAGAATAATCGACCTCTGCTTTTCTACAAACACCCGCCGAGCTGTTCATAAAAAGTCAGGTCCAGAATAGACGAAAGAGGAAAGGAACGCTATGATGTGTTTCAGAAATCGTTTCTCATGGTGCAAATGAATACACTGTAACGATCCACGAGTTCATGATGACGACATAAAACTTCTGTGCTGATGACCTGTAGCATAATAACCCTGCCCAAGAAGACTAATTGTATGAAGTCTAGCGCGGTACAAAAAGTCTGCGTAGTAACGGCAAGCTTGGGCATAATATGAAAACTCCATACGCAGGTGTTGAAGGGATGTTGCCGCTAATAAAAGAAAAGATGGCAGGACGGAATGAAATTTGTTTGGCCAATAGTTTTCCTTTTTAATCGATCTCTTAGTGTACGCTAAGATATGGGCTGACTTCACAGTGTGTGTAGTATCCTTCATCTCAAATTTTTTTTGGGTATATGAAGTTATAAAGTTACCCTCATAACAGTGGAAGAATAGGATACTGAGTAATTATTTAATCATCATTTGTTGTTTATTTCTTATTTTTTACTTACAAGGTGAGCTTATCTCAGTCTTTAACAATGAACGTAGACCCACGTTTCTCATCCTTTGCTAAAATCAGTTGATTATTTTACCTCTTGATGTTGGATACTGGTGGAAATTGCGGATAAAGATAAAGCAACGAGAAAGGGACCTGATTCTGAGAACCTCTGTAAATTGTAAACATTTTTTTACATTATGTAAATGCACCTGTTACACACACTGAAAGAGACCATTTTCACAGTCGCTGGAAAAGGGATTTGGTTCTACCTTTCGGTAACCTAGCAATGTAACGCCCTGTTGTTGTCACTTATAAGATATATCAAAAATTTAAGGAGGTTAAAGCACTAAAGCATTAAATGTCGGAATTAGAGAACTGTTTTTTTTTTTTCAACAAATATTAGCTAAAATCTCTAGTCTAAATTCAAGGTATACTACTACTATCTTTGCACCTGTTGTACTCACGAAATACCTTTACATACCTTCGTATATGTTTCCAAAGTTTAGCTATACTATAAATAAACTGATATGATATTTTTGTAAATGCCCGTTATTTAAAGAAAATGGTTTTTTTATTGTCTGATAGACAGAAGCAAAATAATACAAATAAAAGTATTGCACAGTGCGAAAGACCAAAGATATTTTGAGTAGTATCGGAGACCTTATGAACTAGATCTGATCTGACGACAAAACAATTTTTGTATCGTATATGAAAATATTGAGATTGTTACTTATTCACTGGTACAATTTGATATTTTTTGCATTCAATGTATGATTTTGACGATTGCTTGAAACAAAAACTTCTGTCGACTTGGCACATAGATAGATATGCCGCTTGATATTTGAAATTATGGAGAATTACCTTGTTAATAGGTTTTATATTTACAGAATAAAAGGTAACATATCAGCATTCCTTACACCGGTAGTAATTATGAAAACATTCAAAGTTATTCTTAGGTAACCCTTTGGTTGTAATGTCTGGTACGATATGTTTTAACATCATCAAACCTGGGTTTTTGCAATCCTGAAAATATATTACAAAATAAATTGTGATTAATGTAGCTTCTCAAAAAATTAGTGAAAAATGATATATATTAGAAATCATTTTTTAAAGGATTTATTACCAAGACCAGTTTTGATGTATAAGCTATACAATCGATGACCGGTGAGATAAATAGACATTTGCAATGGTTACAAGGACATACGCAAAGAAGGAAACATGTAACGGTAGTATATCATAAATAACGAATAAATAACGAATACATTACAAAATGCTTATGTGTAACAAGGTTCTTTCAATGTGACTGTCAAAATCTATTCATTACCCCAATTTATTATCTACAAATATTATGACAAGGTTATTTTTGTAATACATGTATATCATATCAATTGTAACTCAAACGAGAGACATTCTTCCGTAATAATTGGAAGTAATTCTTACTCTGCGAATGCCTGTATCCTGACAAGGTTGTATTTCATCCGTATTGTGTAATTTATTGTCAACATACAACAGGAAAAAAAACAACATTCTTTCTATTTTGCTTGCAATAGTATTTATCATGCGTACAACATTGTTGTTATTACGTCGACATTGTTACGTCATTACGACGTCATTTTGTACTTTAACGTTATATAATTATGTAACTTTGATTATTATTTCATCAATATTCGTCTTTTTGACATGTAATATTGTATATTATTGCAGCAATAATACATGATACCTTTAAAACGATGAAACAACCAATATCGTTAGAAAAACATTTGATTACTTGTTCGTCGCAATATATTAGCTTGTTTTGAGTATCGACAAAATTTAATCCCGAAGCGTTAGCAGTGTGGTGATTCAAATACGTAAAAATCCACAAACATGGCCTAAATGTGAACATACGAAACAGATACAATCTACATCATTTTGAACATGGTATATCATACCTTTTTATTTTTAATATGCATTTCTTAAATAATTTCTATGACTTGAAATTCTTTCAAAGCGGATGGTTCGTCCATCGACATCTTTTTCGTTAGTTTTTTTCTAATGTAACATTTTTGTAACATTTTTCTCCGTAACTATTTATCACTGATATTTTGACAAAAAAAAACTTCCTTAAGCTCCATGTGATGTATATAAAAATTACATACACAACCTATCTAATTTGTGGATGAGTTAGGGGAACAAATTTAACAAAAGCAGACTGAAATTTGACGTTATTTTATGAAATTTAGAAGGAATTGTCATTTCGACTCGCAAAATCAATCGACAATTGATAGCAAATATGATACAAATTAGCTGTAAACATGTCTAAAATGAGTTAAAAGCTATAGACACCTTATCGACAGAAATGTTACATTAAAAAGCAATGATATGTTCTGAGTTCTAGTACATTTGTGACAACTGGTCTGTCGGTAAAGTCACAAATGTTAAATCACGTGATTTACAGCAGACTGCCGACTGAAATCAGAACGACTGTTTGTTTAATTGGTATACTAGTAGATTACCAATATAAGGGCTCGGTCGTCAATTTACATAAAATACATATACCTGAGAGACTTGTAGCAAGTTTAATCAGAAATTCATACGTACGTTTATCAAGTTCATCTTATCCGGAAAACTTTACTTAAGCTTTTAAATTTAAACCTCTAGGTCTGTATTTGCTTAAACGACAAGTTACAAATTATTAGCAGGTTGTACATATAACAAAAATTATGAGAATTGCCTTGCGCAAAGCTCACTAAGGATATCGCCGCAACTACCCTATAAATCTGTTTTCAAAATGTAAACAGGAAGATGATGTGATATGGCAGACTAACATCTAAAGATTTGGTCAAAATATCGTGTTACGAAATGTTATGTTGAAATAATATGATGAAATATAAGCACGGTCGACTTCTACATAGGTGATTAAGTCTTCCTAAAGCAAAAATATGGAATAATAGTACACTTGTTTGCTTTTAAAGTGTGCACTGGAGCTTGATATAGATCCATCCCATAAATACTGTCAGGTAGATTTTCTCTGTGGCATTGATTGCTGACAATCGGGATTTCCTTTCTTAGGTATACATTGAAATACGGTGTGCTTGAACGATCAGAAATACCAATTACCTATACAATATGTATGTTTATTATGCTCTGTTAAAAAGACAAACATCTTGGCAAACAATCCAGTTCTATTATGAGATACATTTTCTTGATGTTTTTTTATGTTTGAGTGATGGAGAAAGCAGATAAGTAAATATGTTAGAAAAAGAGGGTTATTGTTAAATGCATAAAGTATAGATGTTCTTAATCTTGTCTGGTACTTTGTTTCGGTAGATTATTTAAAGAGGGTACTTTATACTACAATTAGAGCGATAAATTATTACTTTAAATGTCAACATGTTTGCATGAACAAAAAGTCTTTTGCAGCTTCTTTTACCCGAAACTTGTTTAGTAATTTCAAATTACTTATTTTTCACCTGCACCATGCGAATCGATTTGTTCACCATGTCAAGATTTTCTTTCCTCTTTGCCGGACCGAACGTGACTTTTATAAGCTACTCGTTGAGTGTTTCTTGAAAAGCATAGGATGCTTCCCTTTCCGGTGCAACTGGTCCATGCTCCAAGTTTTTAATTAAGACCGGGTTGCTCATTTACTTTTGATTCTTTGCGCGTGGTTTATTTTGGTTATTTTTATGTTCTTTAATACATTTTTTTCTTGCTTGTATACTCCTTATCCTCGTATTATGATATTTTTCATCAACCAACGAATTTTGATGCCATTGATTTTCCTATGAATAAAAAGACACAAAACATTTCCTAACGAAAAATCGTTATTAGCTACTATGTATAACACATGATCATAGTAGGAATTCATATATAAATGGGATTCAGAGCGGGTTTTAGTTTTAAAATGTATACATTGTCTCACCAACAACTTCCTGATCTATTTTCTCTTTTCTGTTTTGACACCACCTAAAACAGTAATCATATTTACAATGTCAGGGTATTATCAAAAATACAACCTGTATGCGTGTGGGGCGCAGAAAGAGAAAAAGACATGAGGCTTCGATTAGTACACATACAGGTATAGCTACAATACCCTAATATCGTATCGTTGTAATATAAATGAAAAAGGAACAATATGAAAATTATCTCTTTTATACGTGATTATTGACGTGGCCTTAAATACAGGAAAATGTAAAAAAAATGTGATGATTGCAACATAAATATTGTATCGCAGCATTATTTTGCTTTGTGATATTTTTTGTAAGAGTAATCAAAGGGACCAAGGTTATAGCGGTAATCAGAAGAATGTAATCCAGGGACAAAGACCGGACATGGAAAACAGACATACACAACAAAGAACATAAAGTAACTAAAATCATACATAAAAAGTAACAAAAGCAAGACTAGTAATAATAGACATAGAATAATTGTAATATACGATTAAATAAAATACGTTTTTGGCACTTATACATCACCATTCATGAATATTAAATGAAGTAAAATCTTACAGGTAATATGAATGAGCAACTAGCAATGTCAATGTGACCTAGTTAGGATTATTAAAAGAAAATAGCAAATTAAATCTGTGTCATGGTATGTTCTAGTTAAGTTTCAAGAATTCTAACATTCTAGACAAAATTAAACAGTAAGGTTTTGGGTTTAAAACGTAAAACGCACTCATCAATGAATTGATGATTAAAATGCACTTAAAAAACATTTGTTTCTCATGAACAGAACTTAATTTAACATGGTAGACCTTGACACCAAGTGTAATTTCTCTTAATGTCTTTAAAATGCTATATCCGTATAATTTAAGAAATCGTTATCATAATTTCGAGATTAAATTTAGTTCTTTAAAGACATTTATAACATGCTGCGTTTGATTAATACTTGAAATAAGAATATCTCAGGTGCAAGATGTCTAATTTCGAAACAAAAATGCTGTGTTTTTCTATTCCAATTAATTTTCATCAAAGTGAACTTTAATGCATATAAGTTACTTGCGTCTTATATCAAAATGGAAAGAAACTGCTTCCTGTGCTGGGAGTAATCATTGAAGACTTTTTTTATAAAATGAAAATACAGTAAGGATAATGCATTGGTGCACACATACCAAAATGCTACATATTGGATCAATGAATCGATGTTCTATTGATGGTGGGTGTATTCCGTGCGTAATATTCGATTCAGGTTTCAGTCACATCATAGATTTTCAAAATAAGTTAAATTTTATATCACAACTATGTCAACTATGTCAAATATGTCAGAAAAGCATGAAAATATTTGAAAATATTCTGCCTGAAACATGACTAGAAATCTCGAGAACTTTCGTCAGTAAAAAAATCCAAACTTGACACAACATTATTAATGACTTAGTCTAGACCCATAAAATAATGTGTTGACATTATAAAATTAGTTTCCATGATTTCATGTTCGATGCTTAATGAAAATCTGGTTGATTTAGATAGGAAGCACTTAAAAAATCAAAAATTGTTTTTTTTTTTTCAATTTCTTGGTAACTGATATTTTTATGTAGGAACCTCTGGCTTCGTTTGTTTATAGATTTCTTTATTAAGTTTGCAAATCTTGGTTTAATTTGTAGATTCTCTGTGTGGTTTGTTTTGTATCAATTATCGTTGTAACATAATACACATGTTAGATACATAGTGAGAATAAATGAGTTCATGGTGTTCCGTAATTAAGTTCCATTTATTAATTAGAACCATTTGACCTGCTGATGAATACTTTGTTTTTCTCTGCATCTGTTTGAAGTTCAAAGGGAAAGTAATAATAGTAATGAGTGGGTCTACCTGACCCTCCTTGTAGTGATTCCAATAAAAGTTATGACTCTAGTGTTGTGTTTATTATGAGATTTACTGTCTGATTTAACGGATATTACAGCACGTACATGCATTGATCTAGAGTACAGTGAACGCAAGGTTTATAGTGCAATGTTCGTAGAGTATCGTGCGTCCGTTCTGGTAAAGCAAGTTTGTCACCTGTTAAATTTCGTATAAATCTCCTTATGTAAAAATTTATTCTGTGGTCTTAAATAGTATTCTTTGAAAGAATCGTGCAAATTCTGTACTATGTGATACACCCCAAAAAGGCTACACATTTCTATTTTTGTTATTAAGTTGTTTTATATGTTTATATGATGAAATGAATAAATATTCATTCCAATCTGTCTGATCTTGGGAGATAATCCACATTGAAAATCCAGTAGTTTCTATTGTATTTTAGTGTCATTTATAGAGTTATCTCCGTTAATTTTGAAATCTGCGTTGGGTTGTATACGAACAAGGGTAATATGAAAAGCCACATATTCCTTTCCTTTTACTATGACATTTTAAACAAATTAACAAAAATAAAAAAAAATTGTAGGCTTCCCAACCATGAATCACATTTTGCATGATTCTTATGTGGAGTACTACGTAACTATTTATGCAGATTATCTATGCAACCAATTACAAAATGCCACTAAATTTTGCAAAAAAATTTAAACTGATTCAAGTAATTTGTCCCCAAATGAAGTGTATATTGTTGATGTTAAAGTTAAAACATTATACTTTTTAAAACAATGTTTAATTCAGTGTGTCGACTTAAAAACGGTGATAATTTCTTAAAATACAAATGGTTGTTGTGGGTCGGTATTAGTAAGCATGGCCCGCTAAAGAATATTCACTCTCCACTTCCTGAATAATCATATGGTCAAATTATAAAGAAAGACGTCCAACAGAATGTTTTGAGAATCATGATATGGCACACCTACATAAAGCTTCTTTCGAAATATTAAGTAGATGTGATAAGTAATTGCAGAATCCACTATAACGAAAATTCAAACCATAAGGTCAAATGTGAAAAAAAATCAAGCAGGAAGTTGATGTCGTTCAAGACTGAAATCGAATAACCTGTACATGTACAATCCTTCTGCATGAACCTGTACATGTACAATCCTTCTGCATGAACCTGTACATGTACAATCCATCTGCATGTTAAATAATCAGTAGTCTAACAGAGTGTTGATGTCGCTCGAATGTGAAATCGGACCCCGCGAAAGGCATATATTTATACAGCTTCTGTCGAAATGTCCATGTAAGGGGTTGTTCACAAAACTATCTAAAACTTTTCTATTTCGCCATTCGATAAAAAAATAAGTCGTCAAACAGAAAGTTAAAGTCTCTCGAACCTTATAATTTTTATCTCCTATGAACAAGGGTTATATGAAAAGCCACATGTTCCTTTCTGTTTACTATGACATTTTAAACAAAATATCAAAAATAAAGATATGTAGGCTTTCCAACCATGAATCACATTTTGCATGATTCTTATATGGAGTACTACTCAACTATTTATGCAGATCATCTCCGTGTCATGTTTTCATGTTTTGTTGATGTACTTTAAATTTGATGTCTTCGATTTGTTGCCTCAGCTTCTTTCATAAATATTTTAACAAGTAACGTAAAACTATCAGCATGCGATGTAAGAATAATCAAGGGAACCAAGGTTATAGCAGTAATCAAAAGAAAGCAATCCAGGTACAAAGACCAGACATGGAAAATATACATACACAACAAAGAACATACACTGACTAAAATCATACAAACAAAGTTACAAAAGCAATTCAGCAAGTCGAACTCCACTAAAAACTGGGAACATGGACAAAGTGTACCGGTAGCGTAAGCGCCCTCTGCTTTTCTAGAAACACCCGCCGAGTTGGTCATAAAAAGTCAAGTCCGGGGTAGACGAAAGAGGAAAGGAAAACTATGACACGTTGAAAGAGTAATCAAGGGAACCAAGGTTATAGCGGTAATCAAAAGAATGTAATCTAGAAACAAAGACCAGACATGGAAAACAGACATTCACAACAAAGAACATAAAGTAACTTAAATCATACATACAAAGTAACAAAAGTAAATGAGCAACTCTGACTCCACTAAAAACTGGGAGCATGGACCAGGTGCACCGGTAGGGAATAAATGTTTTCATGGCGCAGATGTATACACCGTAACGATACACGAGTTCATGATGACGACCATAAAACTTCTGTAGTGATGACTTCAATCTTGTAGCAACGTAGTCCTGTTCCAGAAGCCTATTTGTTAGAATTCTAGCACGATACAAAAATGCTGCGTAGTTTCAGCGAGCTCTGGCAAAATGCATGAGTTGTGATATGAACAGTCCATATGCAAGTGCTGAAGGGATGTTGTCACAGGTGAAAGGAAAGTTGACAATTCTGAATGAAAAGTCATCACGTTTGTCATAAAGTTTGGTCAATAGTTTTCCTTCACCATCGATTTCTAAGTGTAGGTCAAGATAAGAGGCTGACTTCACAGTGTCTGTAGTGCCCTTTAACTCAAATTCTTTGTGGTAGATGCGATGTATCAAGTCCTCAAAATTAGGATTGTTCTAAGATAAAACGTCATCTATAAAGCGGAAACTGAGATTGAAGGATGTAGCTAAACGGTATTCTTTCATTCGGATCAGATCAGCTATAAAGTCAGCCTCATAAGAGTGAAAGAAATGGTCAGCAAGTAGAGGAGCACAATGTGTTCCCATTGGAAAGCAGACCGTTTGTTGAAAAACGCGTCAAACACACTGAACAAATATGTTGTCGATTAAAAATTCCAGCATTTTGTAAACATTTCCTTCTGTTTATTTAGAAGATGATTTGGAAGTATTTCTTACAAAGTATGAGGAATCTCTACCAAGAACTATATATTTGTATCTAGGTGTACCATCTTTTTTTTGAAAAAAACAACGATGTATAATTGTTTTAAGTCGGGATTTAACTGAGTATAGGGAATAGAAGTATACAGTGTTGAAAAAGCATATATTTTAATGCTATTATATTCAGATGATAGTCTTGAACTGGTTGTCTTCGAAAGATCTTTCGAATTTTTCAGGATCCACATTGAATTAATATTTTTACGGGCGTAACAAGTGTTGTGGTAGGACTGCAGACCCTCTTTGACAGTTGTGAGTATAGTAATTAAAAGTTTTGAAGGAGGTTTGGTGGTACATTTTGCAGATCCAGCTATGAAATGTTGTTTGTGTGGATTCTTGTGGAGTTTAGGAATCCAGTACATAGATAGTAAATCACAATCATCGTCCTTGGTAGAGAGACCAAAAGAGGGTCGCACAGGTTTATGGTTTTCCACAATCTCTTCTTTGGAGCGTGTGGTAGCAGTATAGGTCTTATCACTGCATTTTCTACGTCTACCTCTGATAATAAACATTGGATGTGAAACGTTTTGCAGACAAAAACAATGTTGTTTTGGGCTATGTCTGCTAGTACGACAACATATTTGTCATGCATAGTAGACAATGTTTTTGCTACATCGGGGTCTTTGAAAACTGATGTAGCATTGGCACTCATTGACCTACTTAAAACTTTCATTCGTTTCAAAATTAAAGACTATACGGCCTTTAACCACTCTGACAGAGAATCATTGTCTTCTTGTTCTCGTTTTATCCATTTTTTTTCGTAGTCCTCCACGGCAACCATAAGAACTTTAAAGTTATAATTCCAATTTATTGAGCGTGATTCGTGGTACTTGGGAACATTAGAAAGGATATTACGCAGAGATTCGTTTTCGATGATGGATAAATTTCCCGTAACGACGTTATCGGAAGGATCTTATTTGAATGGAGAGTTTTTGCAAGAACAGTCAGGTGGTTTAGCCTTGAAGTCCTCAATCTCGAGGTTCTACAATAGCCTTTTAAAACTGAAAATTTTGGATGCAATGGGTAGGTACAGGAACATGAAATAGTTGGTATGGATTTGTCTTTTAAACATGGGGGGATTTTGTTGTTAACGTTTTTGTGATGGAGGATAGTAGCCAAATTAATTGCATCTATACCTTTGTTGACACACGATAGTTGAAGAAATGATCGTTTTTTTTTCATCTTGACTTATCACGCAAACTGTTTTAAAGAGTCTGTGGAAACCAGTATCCAAAATGATGGCAACAATATGTATAATGATGAGGTAGGGTGAGAAACAAGAGTGTCAAGACTTCTTTTGTAAAGGGAGTGTAGTACAGTGAGAGTTGTAGAATAGAGTTTGGTTCTAATGTGATGAAGTCCAAGAGGTTTTTGTATGAAAGGAAGAAGACCATCTATGGAAACATCATGTAACTTAGGTGACGTATGATGGCAATGACCATAACTCCTTTACCGTCTTTGATTTTTGTCAAATAAATTCATCACATTTATGCTACTGTTATATCGGCTTGAAAGGTTTTCTATACTTCTGGTGTTGTCATTGCATCCGTAAAGTATTGCAGTACCTGGTCTGCGTATCCAGTACTCCTCTCTTTCCCTATGATTATTTTTACCTACAACGGGACTGTTAGTAGGATGGTACTAACATACTTTCATAGAGTTGATTGAATGATCGTTTTGATTAAAATGTTGATAAACAGTCGGAAATTTGGTGGTATTTATTCCCGTACGATAACTGCACATTATTTTGTTTAATCGTTCTTGTGTTTCACCGACATATATTAGACCGCATCAGTTGCATTCTAATCCATATATTAAGTTTGCTGATTTGCAACTTAAGTCATCGTGACTTCTTGTGTGGAAGGTTTTGTTTGTAAGGGAACTGGAGAAGTAAGAGTCGGTTATTAGAATGTTGCATGTTTTGCAATTTTTAATACCACATTTTGATATAGTACAATATGGTTCGTCATCATTGTAGTCAAATATATCATTTAAAGTGATGGAACATGGTTTGATTATTTTGAAATAGAATTTTTGTACTGGAATAGATGATCTGCAGAATGAACGAGTTATTGGGTACTTCTCTTTTTTGAATGGTTGGGGCACTATCCATACTAGATGTGAGCGTGCTAAGATTCCCATCTGGGGATATCACATTCTTACAAGACAACAGTGTGTCCGATCAGCTGTCAGGTTCGTGCCTTTTTATACTGGGCGACGTCCGAGCCAGTTTTTTTTTTTTTATTCCTCTTGTTAAAACCATAAATTTTAAAACTGTATTACTGGTTTGATGATACCCTCGGGGACAAAATCCACCAGCAGCGGTATCAACCTAAAACTGGGACTATGGACCAAGTGTACCGGTAAGGTAAGAGTCCTCTGCTTTTCTAGATACACCCGCTGAGTTGCTCATAAAAAATCAAGTCCGGGGTTGACGAAAGAGGAAAGAAAAAACACGTTGAACAAATCAGTTTTCATGGCGCAGATGGATACACCGTAACGATAAACGAGTTCATGATGACGACCATAACTAATTGATTCAGGACCAATATTTGTTCTCCAATAATAGAATTGAAAAGTACAAATTGAAAAGTAATTTCATTAAATAACAATATTAAAAATCTGGGTTAAATAGTTATGCTTTAAACAAATAAAGGCATAAATACAGAAACAAAGATAATAATTATCTTTATCTATTACCACGGTGAAGATATATTTTTTCTATTTTTTATATCGGGTTTATGACATAGGTCGTGTCTTTTTTTATGTAAGAGGACGCTTACCTTACAGGTAAACCTGGTCCTTGCTTCATTTTTAGTGGAGTCCGTGTTGCTAATTTAACTTCTGTTTCTTTTTACGTGTTATTTTGGTAATTTCATGTTGTTAGTGTCTTTTCCCGGTCTAGTCTTTATTCTTTGAATATATTCTTTTAATTTTCGCTCGAAACTTGGTTGCCTTGATTAGTCTGAAAAAAAAAAGATGCTTTCCCTGGATTCAATTTCACTGGAAACTTTAACAAAATAGTACAAAACCTTAAATCATCAACATTGTAATGGAGAAACCCTAAAAACGTATACTAACTTTAATCAACCTTGAAGTTTGTTAACCTTAGTTATCTTTCTTATGCATTTTTTTGTTTGTTTGTTTTGTTGTTTTTTTTTTTTTTGTTGTTTTTTTTTTTTTTTTTTTGTTTTGTGTTTTATTTTGTTTTTTTTACACAAGCTCCAATAAAAAATATGTTACCAATGAATAGTTGGCCCATGGAAACTTTATCAATAAAACTAATTACAGCATTCAAAACTAATACATATAGCATTGTAGCAGTCTAGCTTTTCTCAAACATTTATGTGACATAACTTAGTAGTATGATTTATTCATGAATTGTTTTCGTACGTTTCAGGAAGATGAATCATCAATATGCCTCTTGCATTTCGAGGCAGACAAAACATATATTCTTCATGGAGGATTTCAAGAACTTGATATAACTGCTACTGTTTGTTTCGAATATGTTTACAATCACCTCTTTATACAATTTATATTTGTGATTCCGGATTAAATTAAAGCATTTTATCTCTGTTTTGTGATTATTTTTAGTTCAAAACAACATCCAGATTATAAATATTTAGGCGATACCAACTTTTTTTTGTAGGAGCCCGATATAAATCAATATATCTATCATTTCAAATTATATCAAAATGTTTTACAAAGCAATGCATGTTGCCGAGGTTATCTCGCTGTAAGAATAGTATAAAAACTGCCAAACTTTATCTCTGTGTTTATGAGTCACAATTAATGCTTTTATTTGTTCTTCAGTTTTATTAATTCTTCATTTAAATCCTTAAAGTTAATATTTTAGGTATAATGGCCCATTTATTCTACATTTTGGCTCAGACATTTTTAAATTATCATTTTATGCAGATTCTGACGTCATGGATAAAACTTTAAATGTCACATTGTATTTTTTTATTAAAACCAAAAACAAAGGCCACTGAAATATGCATAAAAAATAATACTTCTTTCTTAAACCGATTCAGCTAACTTGTTCCCAAATGAAGTATACATTATTGATGTTCTTATTTAAACATAAAATATTAACTAAAACGTTAGACTTTTAAAATAATGGTTAACTCTATATAATTTCAGTTTGTCGACTTTGAAAAACGGTGATATTTTCTTAAAGTACAAATGGTTGTTGTAAGCAAGTATTAACAAGCAGGGCTATCTAATCAATACCCTCGCTCCACTCCCCGAATAATCATATGGTCAAAATATAAACAAAAGCGTCAAACAGGAAGTTGAAGAAGATCAAGTGTAAAATTATGATATGGCACACCTACATAAAGTGTCTGTCAAAATATTAAGTAGATTTGATAAGTAGTTGTAGATAACACTGTTACGAAAATTTTGATTTTCAACCACATATGTCAAATAAAAACGAAGTCATCAAGCAGTAAGTTAGTGTCTCAAGTCTGAAAAAAAGTCTAAAAGGCCGCCTGCAGTGCCTAAAATAAATGGATCCACACATTAAAAGGTTTCTAAATCCGTTTTTTTTTTCAAAAATGTTGCGATACGTGTCCTTTTCTTGAAGAATAAGTTCCAACCTTAGTGGCTTTAAATTCATAATCCAGAATATGTATCCCTAAAAGGTTTTTTTTTTTAAATTGCCCACTATCTGTTGTCGTTTCATTTCATCCTCGTTATACCTTTTAAATAGTGATTTTGAAAGTGCTCTTTACTGATATGTTAAATACGGCATGTCATATTGTTAAAAAATAAAGTTCGATACTGCTATTTTGCTAAGGTTTTGATATAGTCCAGAATAAAGATTAAAGTTGGTCTCTTTCAGATCCTGTGTATAGTTTGTTGGGTCGTTGTTTCTTTTTGTTGCTACCTTATCTCTTCTTAGTCGCAATACTATAAAATCTCTAATCTATATTTAACCGTGGTTTTCATTCAATATTATGAATTGAACGATTTACTGATCGCATGAGTGATGTACAACTTTTCTATAATAACATACAGTCTTAATGTTCATAATTTTCTTTATCAAAGTGAAGAACATATTGACATCATCTACACATGTATTCAGTATATAGATCGGTACAATAAATAAGTATCAATAAAAACCATTACATTAATAAGAAACATTTGATTCGCATACATGTAGCAAGAACAATAATTAATTTAGTGTCTATTTACTTTAAGTGGAAACATGAATGGATGGAACTTATCTAAGAAGAGTTTGTTTTCGATGAATAAAATATTCGAAGTCTTTTTTTTTTCTGACTTTTGATTCGTTTAATGTAATATTGATACATAATGTGTTTAAAAGGTATTATAATATTTTGTAAATGTACATGATATTATGAATCTTCTAATTTAAGAGGTATTCCATCGCCAACTGCAATATAATGCCCTCTTTAACATAACGAATGCTTCTAGTAGGATTATGAAATCATGTTAATATGCATGGAATAAGTACTTTCTCAATTAGTAGGTATTACATCGCCTATTGTAATACAATGCCACCCTTAACACAATGAATGCTATTTTTTTCGTGTATTTTCTTAAAAACATTCTACAAGGATTCTCTCCATGTCGATAAAAATAACCAACACAAAAATAAAAAGAAAATATTCAAACACACAACAAACATACGAAAACCATAATGAGGTACCTTAAAATAAAACCACAAAATAAAGGATAGCAAACTTGGGGCTGTGTACCAAAGACAAAAAGAATAAAGGTTAAATGATCATCAAGTAGACTAAAAATTCCGAAATAAAAATGCAAAAAAGCGGGATAAGAGTAATCAAGGGAATCAAGGTTATAGCGGTAATCAAAAGAATGTAATCCAGGGACAAAGACCAGACATGGAAAACAAACATACACAACAAAGAACATAAAGTAACTAAAATTATACATACAAAGTAAGTAAAAAGTCAGGTCCGGGGTAGACGAAAGAGGAAAGGAAAACTATCATGATACGTTGAACAAATAAGTTTTCATGGCGCAGATGTATACACCGTAACGATCCACGAGTTCATGATGACGACCATAAAACTTCTTTAGTGATGACTTCAGTCTCGTAGCAACAGAACCCTGTTCCAGAAACCTATTTGTAAGTATTCTGGCGCTATACAAAAAGTCTGCGTAGTTGGAACAAAAGTCTACATGCACATTTACAAAATATACAACAATATAAGCATGGAATGTGTAAGAATGATTACCTTATACTACTGTGTTTATCCAAGAAAAATGTCAATCACAGCCAAAATCATAAAAAAAGATATTTCTAATATTAAGCAAATCAAACAGGCCTTTCGTTATAGATAAATCAAGGCGTTCCTTTGCTATATCAATCTGACATGAAGGCTTGAAGAGTTCGATGGAATCTTTCATCTCAACAAAACTTAGGGGGTTTGGGGGGTTTTGTGCGTGGACTTATGCTCAATTGGGAAATTATATGTCAATGAGTAATCAAGGGAAACAAGGTTATAGCGGTAATCAAAAGAATGTAATCCAGGGACAAAGACCAGACATGGAAAACAGACATTCACAACAAAGAACATAAAGTAACTAAAATCATACATACAAAGTAACAAAAGTAAATGAGCAACTCGGACTCCACTAAAAACTGGGAGCATGGACCAGGTGCACCGGTAGGGTAAGCGTCCTCTGCTTTTCTAGAAACACCCGCCGAGTTGCTCACAAAAATTCAAGTCCGGGGTAGACAAACGAGGAAAGGAAAACTATGACCCGTTGAATACATCAGTTTTCATGGTGCTGATGGATACACCATAACGATCCACGAGTTCATGATGATGACCATAAAACTTCTGTAGTGATGACTGCAATCTTGTAGCAAAATAACCCTGTTCCAGAAGCCTATATCATGATTTGGAACTGTACCGTTACATACCGTCTTGTATGTAATAACAATGATGCTTAAAACAAATTTTAATCTAATTCCAGTCAATGGAATTTCGATTAAATATTTGCAGTTGCACATTTGTCTAAAATTCCTCGGTAGAAATAGATACTAAGTAAGTTGTTTTAAAACCTATAAAAATGCCCTGCAAGGAATAAAGCACACGCCATTAAAATACAACAATCCTTCCGAGTAAGAGCTTTTGCTACCAAGTAATCAAACACCTACGATGGAATAAGAAAAGGGGATTGTCCGCCAAAATGAGATGGGGTAAATGAGTATAGGTTTCAAAATAGTTCTCACGAGTTATTAATCAAAGATTAGACAAGTATCGAAACCATTAGGAAAGAAACGTAGGAATTTATGATTAATACGTTACATATATAAATATAAACATTAGCAGCGGTATACTATCATTGTAACTCTGGCATCGGAGAGGTTGAGGTTGTTTACTCACTTGGAATATACTTAAAGGAATAAATAGGTAGGTCTTTTGTTTTATACTTTACAAATGAACGTGTAGATGAAACGAAATGATATTGAATTTTGTATTCGCAGTTTTATTTCAGGTGTTTTTGTATGATTTTTATGGAAAGGGTATGGATTATATTTTTATTTATATCAATGGAATTTCGTATAATCTTGTGAAAAAAAGAAACCATGATCATTAAGATGGCTCAAAGGCCAAACCAAAAATATACAAATATGAAGCAAAACAAACTACCAGCCATCTCTTTATATACCACTGAGTTCTTATAATTTTCTTACAAATGGATAAACATCATTTTACTCTGTCCCGAAATTCCTATTCCACGACCTATGTGTGGTCGAAAATAACTTGTTACTTAATAATTTAACATTATTAAACAGTATATATCCATATTTTCTTTGAGTTTGATATGCAAAGTTCAAGCACTTTGAGAGATGGATTAAGAATTATATAATTTTTGTGAATTCATATCGATAGACAATGTTTATTTTGTAGAACAGAATTTGAACTTGTAATTGTTTTTGCTTTTGTTTTGTTTTGGTCTTTTGGTTTTGCCTTTTATTTCTTATGTTTTTATTTTGTTTTTTGTTATGTTTTGGTTTTTTTTTGTTGGTTTTTTGGTTTTTTTGGGGTTTTTTTTGGTTTTTTGTTTTTTTTGTTTTGTTTTGTAGTTGTTTATGTTAGTTTTCTTAGAAATTGAAAATTTAACGCCTTTGTTGCCACATTTGATTTTTTCGAACTATGGGTTGAAACATATTGGTCCATGAGAACAACTCACTATCCAAGTACACTGTTCAAGATAGAGACAAAACAACAGCTTAAGAATTTATTTATCGTGTTGTGAAAGAAGAATAAGATAATTCACATAGTGTAATCTGTTCCCATCGTTATTCGGATGATATTACATCATAGCATGTCCTTATTGCCAAGAATAGTAAAGATGAAAGCATACATGCGTTAAACCCAATCGATTGTACTATCAAATGACAAATTGGGTTTTGTTCTCAACCAATCAAAATGCGACGTTACAAACGTGATATCGTATAGCGGGTAATTTTCGTGGGGTGCTTATTTTGGCATATTTTAGCGGTTTGTCTAAAAACGTCTAAATAAATTCCGTGAAATATAGAAGAAATGCCAAAATCTGTCTTAACCTTTTTACCTAAACATCGTCAAACTTAACACCCGTCATACGTTACTATTTGTGTTTCCTATGTGGTGAGAATTTCACCAATTTTGTCAGTTTCTTTTTACTTCTAATTTTTTTTTTTTTTTTTTTTTTTGTAAATATTGTCATGCCATAATTAGCTTGAAATAAGGGTCAAAGCTGAAAAGGTCACTTTGCTAGATATTCCCAATTTTATTTAAAGGCATCATTTTCATCAAAAGCGATGCCTATGAGATGTTTCATTTATCTTCATTTAGTACAGAATAACCAGCTAGTATTTTTTTTTCAATCTAGATTATGCGTTTGATGTAAGACTCGGTAGATTTAGTTCTGCCCGGGTCAGTGACTTTGACCTTCCAGCTGCTAATTTGGGAATGTTTTCAATCAAACTAGCATGAATGTGTAACATATCCAAGTGCTTATCATATTCTGATTATACTTTAAATCTGATAAAGGGGATGGAAAAATTGAACATATACTTAGATTCTAAATAAAAACTATTACTTTTCATATTGTTCGATGCTTATATGGTATCAATTATATATAGTTCTTAAAATAACGTGTACTTTTGTTTCTTTGTACAAGTTGGTTATTTCATGTTCTTTGTGTCTGTTTTCATCTGTCTGGTCTTTATCCTTGGAATATACATGTATTTCTTTCAATTTCAGCTCGAATCTTGGTTCCCTTGATTACTCTTTCGCCTAAAATCAGTAGTAATGGGTGTTCACATGTGAGACAACGAAAACTTCAAAAAATAATTAACGCCGTGGGCAGTCGTTTGCTCATATCAATGTATTCAGTTCGTTATCTGAGTTTATAATTGTTTGATCGTTTCCTGTGATAATCATTTCGTATCTATACGTCTTATTTTAGACGTTATTTCAGATTAGATAGTTTTTTCACATAAGGTAACCGTGACATATATTTAAAATGTCTTATGAGGATACAATTTTCATCGATTATTGTCAACTGTTTCGTGCGATAATTTTCGAATTATTCCGACGTAATCGGTATTGGATTCGCTTTTACATCACGTGACACCCATGATGCTGAACTATGGCAACGTAACCGATGAACCTTACAACCTCCCATTTCATTGGTCAAACGTGATGACAACCGTGATATTCAAGGCTCCAGTGGGGCATTTGTGTCCGGAATATTTTCATTCTAAAACAGTTTCATATATAACGGTTTACTTGTTGAACCAATTAAATATTTCATTGAAATACGAAACATAGCTCAGTGGTACCATAATCTAAAGCTGTTTTTCTATATTCTTTATATACCAGACTAACAAACCATGAGAATGCGTTGGCTATCTTTTTTTACAGTACTTGCTGATACTCTCTATTGATATAAATATTTCTAACAATGAAAAGCGGTGCAATTAGCATTATATAAAGAAACGTTTCTGCTCTGTTGTATCATTCACGCTTGGATTGTCTGTGTTTAACAAATTGCAATATCAGTGTAAAAACCGGAAAGTTAGAGACCACCCAATCGTCCTGACTTGGTACAGATGTTTCCGAGGGAAATAGTTATTTAAACCAACTTTTATAATGCGCTAAACCTCCCTCTTCCATTACGGTTCACTTTTTCAAGTATGTTATGTTACATGTATGATATGAGTTGTAGTACCTACAATGTTTGATACAGACTCCCCACCATAAACTTAAGTAGGAAACAATATAAACAACTCTACATTAATAGAAGATAACTGGTATCATAAAGCTAAGATTATTGTGTGTTGTAAGCCATATTGTTGATTTGTAAAAAGTGTTACTTGCTAACGTATCTTACTTATCATAAACAATAAGTTGATCTTAAGTATAAGTATGAACAACAATGAGGCAAGGTTAAGCTTTATTGTTTGGAGATATTACTAATATTACCCTTCACACCTGTATTCTATTATGCATGACACACGCTCTGTTTACCTTGTAGCTTGGAACAAAGCTTGGGGAAAACCGTTTGATATTGAGAGGGCTTGAGCTCTGAAAATGTCTTCGAATCAAAATATTTATTTTACCAGTTAATTATCAACAGTTTAAAGATCAAAATATTCATTTTCAAATCGGTCTGGGTTAAAATTGTCCAGTAAATGCTTTCTAAGTAAAATTTGTGCCACGTGTGTGCTTTCCAGTTTAAGTTTCAGTTACTGCTCTGTATATCAGGGATTGATCTTTCCAACTATCTATGTCGTGAAAAGACAACCTTTTTTTTTTTATTAAATCTTATTATTTTTTTAATCCGAAAAATGTTTTACTTTTGTTTTTTTCTGGAACACTGAAGTTGAATATTTTGAAAATTTCGAAATGCTTGTCTGTAGCTATTAGTTGAACATAAATAATTGTATTTACAATAAGTTGCATGATATTTAGGAGAATCAAAACAGATCCAGTCATATTAACAACGCTATTTCTATTTCGAGAGTTTGACAAGAATGAAGAAAGCAGTAGAATTATCATGCATGTGTGTTCACTTTACACCTACCTCATTTATTTTAAGTACTTAGATTACTGTCTTATTCCTGCCATTTGGTTGTAATAGAATTAATTTACATAATTGACATTATAATATGATGTTTACTGTGCAGGTCTTTGTGATTTTTAAATAACAAAAAAAAACAAACATTTTCATGTCTAGGCATGGGGAAACAGTTACCTCCATAAGACGGTTTCTTCAAGGTATCAACCATTAGTTTTGAGATGTCGCTAGGATCTTTTTTTTTCATATGTTTCTAAAATTTTATTTTCAAATAATTGTTTTCCTTCCCCTCTATGAATTATTGTCTTCACGCTGCCTTTTCCAAATCTGATCTCATACCACTAAAACTCACTTGGTTTCTTCCTTTGATACAATTATTTAACGACAATAAATTGGATCAAGGCTGTGATAATTGAATGTTATTGGTGTAGGAACATGTTTTAGCATGTTTGTAATGAATGGATTCGCCATTATGAAGTTCTAATCAAAACCATAGCACCAATTCATCAAAACCTCTTACCTCGTCGAAACGTTCTTTCATCTTACCTTTGTTCTTATGATGTTAATGTGTACCAATGAATACTTAGGTCTTGTTGTGTCGGCAATCTTCGCCTCTGTATCTCTGGTAATTGATTGGGTTTTCATTAACTCTGGCATTTGTTCATGGTGAATTGTTGTGGAGGAATTTACTGTTTGTTTAACAAAGACCAGAGGTCAGAGGTTGTTGTGGAGAAATTTACTGTTTAACAAAGATCAGAGGTCAGGGGGTGTTATGGAGGAATTTAATCTTTGTTTAACAAAGACCAGAGGTCTGAAGTTGTTGTGTTCTTGTTATCGTTGTTACCTTTTGCAATGTGATTGCATGGTTTATTCTTTTAAATGACAAAAAGATGAATAGCTAATAATTATTTTTGCCCATTGCAATGAGCTTTTTTATAATAAATCTTTATTTTGAATGTTGTAAACAAAATTAATGCACAATCCTGTGAAACTTCTGTGATAAGTTTGATTAAAATGTGACTTGATCTTGTCTATAATCCTGTAATCGTCTTGAAGAAACATGTGCAGTCCGCATGTGTGGTCGTCATCACGTCTTACAATTCTTCGGTTTTCGTTTAATATCCTTAAATCATATTTATGGCTATTTAAAATACAGAAACTAAATTTTATTTTATTTTGATGTATCATACTTCATACATGTAGGCAAGGGGTTTGGTTGGTGGTACGACAACCCCCTTTGAAATAAAAAAAATCGTAAAAAAATCAGTTTAAAACGAGTTTTAAATTGGTTGAGCACTATTAAAGTCTGAAAAATTTCGTCCAAATAAATTAGCCCCACCCGAACCCCCATAAAAATTCTGGCTACGGGTCTGTATTTTATAGACAATAGGCATTTTTTACTCTTTCGCGTATTTATGTAATAATTGAAATTTGTAAACTTGTGCCTCACTTTCCCTCTGTCCAACTGTGAGGAATCGTCTTTTAAGGGTAACTTATAATACTACTATCAAAACCCAGAACAGTTGTATTCTGATTCATTTTTTTCTTGCGTTAAAGGAAACCAATCTCACACCTTCCAGTTGACAAGTATAACGACTACCTATACTGACAAGCATTAACATGTATTACATCATGTTATACCACAAATAGAAATAGCGGGATGATGATAATACATTTATCTCTAAACCAATCAAAAACCAATAATATTCTTCCATCAACCAATCAAATTTGTCAAGTTGATGAAAACAGACATGATGGGTTAATTAGATAACATGTAAATAAGACTGATTATCAACGATAAATAATAACTAGGGAGCGTAGCCTCTAAACATAGAGGACGTAGTGCCAGGAGTAGCCGGCTTAGTTTTGGTAAGCTCTCCATGTAATTTAAATAGTTGGAAAACTGTACCAAAGAAACACGATAATATTGCGATGTTAAATGATTTATTTTTAATTTTGTCTAACTTTATTATTGCAATAATTGAAAATCGCAAGTTGTTTTGGAGTACAGCATTTCATTAACACGCAAATAAAAGAAAAAACATAGATTAGAAAAAAAATCGTTATATTTACTTTTTTGTTCTGTTTTGATTGATGAAAGTTTTTTTAATCCAATATCGAAAATGCCATCTGCTTGTAATTTTTATCATTATCTGCATAAATTTTATCGTACAGTTTACCATTTACTTGTTAACTGATAATCATTTTATGGTCATCACTATTTCACTGATAAATAGAGAAAAAGGACAACAGCAAGTTGTTTGTTTTAAATTGTTTTTAAGTCGCTAATATTGTTAGCGACTTTTTGCACTCGTAATTCCAGTACTTTATATTCGCATATGATTCTACATAAAAGTGTGCATTTTTCTCTCTCTTTTTTATGGTTTGTATGAGAACGGGAAGTTTACATTAAAAGATGAAATGATCGGTTAGCACTGAAATTATGTAATATTACCCAGTTTTCGATTCAAACGCAGGGGCTTGTTACAATCGACTATAAAGGTTTGTTTGTTTGTTGGGGTTTAACGTCCGAGCAGCAATATTTCAGCTATATTCAGACGATGAACATGAAATGGATGATTAAATGAACATGAAATGGAAAAAAGGATGGGACACAAGGATAATAGGGTCGACAAATTTTGATTGCCACTGGAAAAAGGGGGGATGGGTAAGGTCGGGCAATTAGCCTCCTGTGGCGGAGCGCAAAGGTTCCTACTCCTATCGAATACCACAGCAGGGTTCTTTAACGTGCGAGGAACGTGGCGTCTTTCCCAACACGGTGCACCACTATGGTTTGCGGTCAGGTTTTCCGTATTATAGCCCGACAACCCCAGCATGTAACACGCCAGGGGTACCCCATTCCACCACCTGGGGCACACATCCCAGTTGCTCTGTGGGCAGAGCGCCTAGCCCCCGGCTAGGTTCTGAGCACTATTTAGTCGCCTTTTACGACAAGCTTAGCGCTGCTGCATACATTTATTTATGGATTTCGTAAACTGTAAAATGAACTTCTTCGAGGCTTTTTTTTTTGGCACCAATATCCTTAAGACTCTGGTCATGCGGGATGGATCCAGACACTTTGAAAAGTAGGGGTGCCAGCTGGGTTTCCTCGAGAAAAGGTGGTTGCTAGAACCCAACCCTCTGGATCCGCAACTGTCATGATGTGATGAAATGTGATCCATTTAGTAGGGTTAGAAAACGAGAAATAATTGTTGTTCTCTTGAACTCTTTTAAAGTCTTTCTTTTAAGTCGACATACATGGTGTATAATCACCAATTATTAGTAGTTATCACCTCGTTGTATACAGGTGCTACTGTAATAAAATGCATGTTATCCTCTTTAATCTTTATTAACCAAGGAAGTCAAATACAATCAGTAATTTGGCATGTTGTAACAGGTCGATCATATTCCCACTGATGCCTTCCTTTGTCTAATCGGTATTATTTAAGTAGGTTGGGTGATTCATAACGATTAATTTGCATATTTTGGTCTGTGTGTGCTCCAGGTTGGTAGTTGTATGGTCGATTACTGATCAGTAATCATTAATATAAAATTCCATTATGAACAACAATATGCTACATGTAATCACATATTACGGTATAGTCGTTGTTACTTAAGGCATTTAGTGTCTTCAATTGAACATCCGAAGTGTATGAGTGGCTGTTTATGTCATAATAGGGATATTTCTATTTCTTATTTTCAACAAGCATCGGCTTACTTTTGAATTATCGGCTTAGTATTCAGAAATATGCCGATATTTTTTTCCTTTATGCATAAAGTTAAAAAAAATATATACTAGCTTACAGAAATATGCCTACTATAAACACGAACCGCCTCTCATACAAGTGGTAGGATTTATTCGTTCGATCAGATCAGTTTACACGTGTAGAAATGTCAAAACTTTAGAAAATAAAAGAAAATATTACAGTTTTTATCATTAAAATGCTCGTCAGTTCCCTGATTTCCGGTTGTTGGCTGGTCCGAAATTTTGCCAATGCTCAAATGTACATCATTGTCAAATGAACGTCCTACTAACTTACCAAAAAGGAAATTGACGAGCAAAAAAACTTCCCAGCTATATTTGGTGGTAAGACAAACCCCACAGTCTTATTTTTATTCTCTTTTTATGAATCAAGCGTAAAGTATACAACCTTGATGACCTTTGTACTCACCACATGTCTATAAGGTTACCTTACCTCAACTAACCACGTGTTTATATTGATGCAGACGATTAAAACCATGTGCACTTTACCATTTCCCCAATTAACTCCCGCCAGGAAGCTTGTTGCATGGAGAAAACCTAATTGGATAAGTTTGTTTGCAGTGGTATAACATGTGAATGGACCCCGTGCCAGTATATATTTGGTTTCAAAGATAAGGATATTCTATTACATAATAGCTGGTTCCAAATGTAACTGTAGACCGATAAATGATGTAGGAGTAGAATAAACTCATTGTACTTGTATCTCTCCTTGTTCGAAAACTTATATTGAACACGAAATTGCAGCACGATTTCATTTAGATTTAGTGAAGTTTTTGGTAAGCTTAAATGTGCAAATAGTAAGTTACATAAACACAAACCGCAAAAATTTTAGCGCGTGCTTCTCGTGTGGCAATCGAAAATTAACCATGGTTGTGGTATCGAAACCTTTTATGGACGTCATATTAGAATGCAAACAAATTTGCCAATAGCGTGTTCTTTGCATAGTTAGATCCATTGAAAGACTAGTTCCTGGCTGATAAGACTGCACTGATTACTATGCACATATACTCCTCCTTTATATTGTTCTGCAACCACAACTCACTGAAGATTTATACCATAAGATGTTAGGAATTGCCTTTTATATACATCGTCTTTAATCATCGAATGTTAATAATAGTACTTGTTTTAAAAATGATTCGTCGGCGGCCACTAGTAAAAAAATGAACTTACAGTACCGCATCAAGGGAATCACCTTGGGGGAGGGAGGCTAGGGAGACCCTCAACAAATCTTTGTTGTGCGTCCATATACACACAAAAATGTGTTATTTTCGTAAATTTTCAAATTCATAAATGGGGCGCCCCCTCCCCAACCGCACATATACGTCAACTCTGTGACCAAAAGTACGCCTGCTCTCAATATGTAAAATCGGTCGACATGAAACAATTTATGTCAGTTTCTATGTATCTTTTGAGTGCGTAGACAATGATCTTTCGTTAGACACAAATTCTGCGTGGAGTGTTCATCATAAACGAATAAAATAAATTTGGTTTCCTTTGATGCATGCAGCAAGTAAAGTAAGTTAGTATGTTAACATATATTCGCTTTCTCATGCAAAAAAATATCATTTCATACGATTTTCATAAGACCTTTGCGTGATTTTCCGCCCAATCAAGCAAATAAAATTATGACAGTTTACCTTAAATTCACGTGAATCAAGACTTCTCGCGTTAAATTCATTTCAAATGAATTTTGCGTGAAATTCACGTTAATTTTGAATAAATTTCATGTGAAGAGTATTTGCATGTGAACCCTGAGCTCGAACATGCCGTTATTATAGTAAAAATTGATTTAGTTTTATGATGAGGACGAAATAGACATAAGTGATCAGGACTTTATATCTGATACAGTATTAGGTGTGGTTTTGATATATGTGATCCGATTTCCTTCACATACACGCATGTTTAAGTTGTGGTTACCCAATTTCGTAAACGTTTGCGAGACTGCAGTGGCAGTTACCGCTTTTTAAAGTTTTTTACCTATCGATTTTCACCGGTGTAACTTACGTAATTCGGCGTTACAGATTGTATAGGTACCAGAAAAAAGGATACCAGATGAAAAAATTGCGTTGTTTTATTTCTGTGTATCAAATTATCTCACAAAACGGCTGTTGAAACGGTTTTCCCATGCCAGTTGCATGCATGTTACAACCCAAAAAAATCGTTAAATTGAGTACCAATCTTTTTACATTACATTCTGCCAGCGTGACGAAAATTCCTTTTTATGCTCTTGGCAAAGTATATTTATGAATGTTCTGAGAATGCCTCTTTGTCTTTTATCAACAAAGCCATTTCTGTTCCCAAGGTTGTTTGGCCAATTTCCTTTATCTAACTCGACATACTGACTTGATAAAATACGAACAATCGTTGAAAACAGTGCCAAGAAAAATACCAGTTTATTTCTTATCCGGAAAACTTTGCTATTGAAACTAGTTTCAATTTGCCTATGAAAACAATCAAGTATTATCCAAAGCTTTGATGGCATGACTGGTATTTTAGGGTGTATCTATTCATGCAAATATCGATAATATAGACTCAACTATTTACCTGTAGTCAAAAAAAAAAAAGAATGGGACTCTCTACACAATAGATTCAAAGATACAATGGCGAATTCGGAACATGATTTATTTAGTTCAGATATGATGCACTCAGTCATAATAAAAAGTTTGCTGCTCGCTTCATACTCACGTGTTGAGTATACTCACTCTTATGTATCCCTATTTACTGCACTGGCATAATTGTTAGGACAAAAATAAGCAATATAACAGATACTCGGGGAAACCCTCTGGCAAAACAACGCCGGGGTCATAAAAAACGAGAGAACTAATCGAACAAGACAAACGGACAAAAACGTACTCACTAGAAAAAACGTACAGCGGGTGCTCCGGAAGGGTGAGCCTACTATGCTGCTCGTTGAAGGTCAGATCCGATGAAAAAGGATAAAGTATTCTCGATTTTAAGTAGCAGGGGTTTATCTGGTCGTAGGTCTTCATTTATTCATTTTTTAAGTAACAATGTTATTATAACAACATTTTCTACGATTGAGTCGACTTTGCTTCTGTCTATGCATGACAGTGATCCTCCCTTCAGTTTTAAAGTGCTCTGTTGCAACATTTTATTTACACGCATTGAATCAAGGGGATTTGGTATTTTTGATGATTAATTATCACTTAGTACATCTTTTTTGATAAATTCTCTTGATGTTTAAACAGTATTTAGGATCAGTCTATTTGTATCAGAGATTGTATCGTACAGATCTCTCTGCAATGATATTTAACAGGATGTATATCTTCACTTCTAACTTTTCACTATCCATCTGCTGTACACTCCTTATTAATTTAAGTAGCAGTCTTAATAAAAATCAGACAGGGTGTGATTCATGCATGTTAAAACCCACCAAATTCACTTTTACTTCTTGTTCAGAAACAGCTATTGACCACATAACCATCTTGGTTTTTCATTTGGGTGTTGCGCTTTTGAGATAATAATTTATATTAGTTTGTACATGAAATTAGCACTTTGCAAGAGTTATCCTTGATGATTTGGTTTGATTGGTTGATTTTTGTGGGGGATAAAGTGTAGTTTTCTCAAAAGTACAGATCTAAGTGCAGAAAGGACTACTGTCACTCAAAAATATAGCACATGTAGACCAAAAAGCATCGTTTGTTCCCTTTGTTTGTATACACCATGAATCACTTTACCATAGGCTGTGTCTGAATCTTATATGGAATGGTAACTAAACGAACACGTATATGGCTTGTAGTAAGTCTCAAAAGAGATTGATGTAGATGTATGAACATTTCTTCATGAATAAAACAATTTGATAGTTTATATAGTCTCGTTTTGCTTGCATAAACACAAATTTCTAGGATAACAAATTCGGTCAAGTAAAAGGTCATTCATTTTTTTTTTTCGAAATAACTCTTTTTGTTCGAATTGCAAATGGGAGAGCCCAGTTTAGCATTTTTTAAAGTTCTCATTTCTGTTTGTAAAACGTTAATACTTTTACTAAACAGGAATATTGAAATTGAATCAGGAAAGGTGATTTTTAGATTTACTTGATTTATAATGCATAGCAAAATGACATTTCGGAGTAATAGTATGTCAATTAGTCGACATTTAAGAGTGACGGACGGGCAGACAGACGAGGACAGACAGGGGCGTAGCTAGGCCTGTTTTATTTGTACGCAAAATTATGGCGAGGGGTCTTGGGGCGGGGGTCGCTCAAGGACCCCAGTGAGTCATTGCATAAAACCTTTATTTCATCTTTAAAATGTCTGTTTTTATTTTTGTTACTTTTTCCGAAAGTACGCAACTGCGTATTTGCGTATAGGCAGCTACGCCCCTGACAGAATAGCACATGAAATTGAGATTAGCATTTCATACAATATTTATGAGATAGTAAAGCTATCAAAGGACTTGTTTATGTACTTTCAAATAACATGTAGTAAGATCAAAAAGCATGCGTGTATATAATATAAAAACAAAATATTATCATTTTTCTTGTATTATAATTTCTGCTTATAACTGACAAAACAGTTATACACGATTCCATTAATGATCATCAATACCCATTTGTTTTGTCTTGAGCCTGTTACGTTTGGAAATAATATAAGCCGACTTTCATGCGGTGATGATAGGTTTATTTTATTACATGCACATGTTAAAAGCATTTCGGTTTTATTGAAATATCCATGCTCCATTTCCTTATGTTCATTTGATTAAAGCATGCAGTTGAATAGTGCTTAGTGATATGATAGTCATCGCTATAATTCTGTTGCGCATACGAACTACGCAACCTTCCGGTGTTTTTCTGAAACAATTCAATCCAAACTGAAATACGAAAGGAAATGTTTCGAAATGAACAAATGAGTATCAATTCCAACGTTCACCGGTTTCAAAACTTAAGCTAATTTGATATTTTCTCGTTTTCTTTTTAGATTAGACGCACACAATGGTCAGCTTAATTGATTATTTGTTGCCTGAAGAATGGAAGGAAGTTTCAGTCGGTGAAAGGGGAGAAGGTAAAATTAATTGTCTGATTGGTTGAAATCTATTCCACGCATCGCTCAGCCGATGACATTGTCATTTTTTTCCCACGGTAGTAAGAGAAAAATTGCAATCTTTTTATTCGACCGCAAAAAGTGCGGTCGTAAATAACAAAATGTTAGCGTTGTCGCCTCATCAGTCGTTCGTCGTCAGTAAAGTTTACTGTCCGCACATTAACTTAATAAACGGTTTGAATTTGTATTAAGTTTAAAGATGTATAGTCCTTTCTGGGCCTCAGGTTTACTTTCGACTAAAATGTAATTTAAGTATTAATTTAAAAGGATGAATCTAACTATTGTTTGATATGCTAGATAATGATCTATTTAGATTTTTTATTCTTGAATTGGTTTGGATTGGGGTACAGATGGTCCAAAATTAAACTTAAAGTTTTCTTAGTGTCAACAAAACATATTGTGGTCTTTGAAGCTGCTTCCTGTATTTGGATATTAGATTTTGGACCAGGTGTTCAAAACTTACAATAGTATTGGTATAGTTTAATATTTTGATATTTTTCATGCGATAAGGTAAAATAATTATCTTGGTGTTTTACTGTTTACATACAAAAATTATACTCTGTAGTTTCTTAGACATTTCCACTGTACTTACATTATGGCTATTGGGTCTGTATACTGTATGGAAGGTAATTTTCGCTGGAGCCAACTTTCGCCCTTTGTTCTACGAATAGGGTTGTATGTATTAAATTCTCGCGGTTTTTAATTTTTGAGTCCATAAACACGGTTTACACGAGACTGTTGCTTTAAATCTGTCGAGTTTTTATTTTCGCAATTTTCTGAACCTCGCGAATATGGCGAAAATTAGAACCTCGCAAAAAATACCCACTATACGGTATATTACATATTTTTAAGTTCTTTGAACACTATCGTTCTGTGTCAGAAATATTTGCTGCGTCAAATCACAAACTCAATTCAGACCTATATTAGGCTAGAATTGTGTGTTCAAATTGACCAGGGTGCAAGTTCTGTGGTCGCACCAAGATGGGCACTGCAAAGCATTTCATTTAAGGTGTTGGTATTCCAGAAATCTAAGACACTCTGCAATAAATTCTAATTTGAAAACAAATCCAAATGCTCTGAACATGAATCGACATAAACGAACAAATTTCAAAGAAAGAAAGCTTTCAAAACAAAACAAAAAACCTCAAGCTCTATACTCCTGTATCTTGATGCATTGTTGAATTTGAATAAAACCTCAGCAGTAGTTAATGCTCCGGGAAGATTCTGCACGTTTATTTTTTATTTTTTTTGGTTCCCACAATTCTTGCTTCTTCATCTTTGCAGTAGCTAAAACTTACTTTTCAAATACTTTTTTTCAGGTTTTGTAGAATATCATGTGATGCAAAGAAAACATACCGACCCAAACACGATAGCATTTTTCTTAACGAACGACCAAGGAGATGGAGTCACTGCCAAACTTACTGGGACTCAAGCCAACAAAGATCCCATTAAATCTGTCGCTTGCTGTGAATTTAAAATTGATGGCGAAAATATTGTAGGAGTAGACATTTGTGGCGATGTTGTATTAAAGCAACAGAAAACATAACTTTGCGTGTATCTGATAATTGTGCGAAACGTTATTGTTCCAGTTTCCCTGAAACAATTCCAGAATATATGGGAACTCTTCCCCCAAGTATATTCTTGTGTATTGTGTATATTTTGAGATGTCGCCATTCTTCATAAAGCTCCCGTCTTTCCTTCAGTGTTTAGTTGTAACCAACAACGAATCGAGCTCGCCTCGTCAATATATACATTTGGCCTATTTACGAAACTATTTATACATTATTATCTGTGTATGAGTGTAAAAGGTGACTAATCATGCATTTTCAATGGACTCAAATTTGCATAAAGCAGTAGGAATTACTAAACTGTACATTGCTCAATTTGAAAACCGTCTATGTGCTTGTTATCCATATTCATTCACCATTTGGTCAAGGTTTGTTCACCTTTTATTTTGTTATTTTTGTATTAAATGTATATAATACATGACAAATCGTATTTAAGTTTTGTCTGTTTTATGAACGGATGTGTTAAATCGCCTTTTCGGTTACCATTACAACGCCAAAAAATGCTTCGCAGGGCGCAGCTTGATACGATCACAGAGGTCGCATACTGAACAGTTGGGGCAAGAATTAAATCTTGAAACAGCTTTGAATTTTGATTACGATTAGACATTTGACACAAGATAAAAAATATTACCTGAACCGAAGTGGTATTTTTTTGCCTTATTCCGAAATGGTTCCAGTCAAAACCTGCAAAATCAATCCCATATATCCTTTGGGATATGGCACTTTGTGGTACAGTTTCAAAGCAATCCATTCCCTCTAACTCAAGTTATCACCCAGAAATCAGAGAAAAAACTTGTTTCTGGTCCCTTTGTGGCCCCTTATTCTTACTTGGCTGAAGCCAAAGCCCCAAAAATCAATCGCTGTCATCCTCTTGTGGTATGGCACCTTGCAGTAATCCAATCATTTTATTATATAGACATAAGGAAAATGGCAAGTTTCAGCCCCCTTTTTGTTCCCTCTTTCCTACAAGCTTCAAGTCTTAACCCCCAAAATCAAGCCCAGTCTTCCTTTGGTGGAATGGACCTTATAATACGATTTCTAAAATATTCATTCACAAATAGTTATTGTCTGGATATAAGGAAAATGCATGTTTCTGGTCCCCATTTTTAGTTTTTACCCCCAAAAAACCAATCAAGTCGATCCATTATGGTGTAGAATATTGTGGAACAATATGATAAACAGTCTATTCTTTTAATAATTGTAGTTAATATATAGTTAAATTCTATGAAATTCTTGTTTTAGGCCCCTTTTTTGTCATAATTCTAAAACCGTTGAGGCCATACCCCCAAAAATCAATACCAACCTTTCTCGTGTGGTTTGGAACGTTGTTTTGTCGAGTATCAGCAATAAACTGTAACTGTTGATTTGATCAAATATGGGAAAAAACAGTGACTTAGAATTCCCTGAACAAAAGAAGCGGACTCATCCCTACAGCAACAATACTTAAACAGAACAGAATACATAGCTTATAGTACTAACTGCAGAACAACAACAAAAAATGAGCGTGTATATGGTACAGATAGAGTTGCCTGTTCAGTCTGTTGATATAGAATAATAGAGATGAATAAGTTTGCTTGTGTGATCAAAAATAGTCACAAGGTTCATAGAACTATGAATACATCCCAAAACAAATAAAATCAAATAAATTCGATAAGTAAATGCATGTAAATATAGTTTTGAATCAGTTGTAATGTTCTGTCAGATTCTACTCAGACGTCTTTCTGGAATTTCCATCTTCTGATCTAGGTTGTCAAGAATTGTCTGAAATTACGTCACATATCATTGTTGTCTAGAAGTTTCAACAAATAACACAATTTATATCTTGTTGTATCTGTAAGTTCTTAGACTGTTCGAAGCTAAATATTGTATGATATTCAAAAGACTGTTGGTTAAAAATTGTATGATACAAATTTAAAAACTGTCAGATATTAAAATTACTAACAAAAGCTTAAAACAATTGTCAGTTATTCAAAAGACTGCTCAAACTAAAACATGTCATGTATTCAAAAGACTGTTCGAAGCTAAACTTGATCAAATACGGATAAAACGAGAACAAGAAGACGTTGATTCTCTGCTAGAGTGATTAAAGGTCTTAATTTGAAACGAATGCAAGTTTTGGTAGGTCAATGAGTGCCAGGCTACATCAGTTTTCAAAGACCCCGATGTAGCAAAAATATTGTCTACTATACATGAAAAATATGTTGTCGTATCAGCAGACGAAGCCCAAAACAACATTGATTTTGTCTGCAAAACGTTTTACATCCAATGTTTATTATCAGAGGTAGACGTAGAAAATAATAGCAGTTATAAGACCTATACTGCTACCACACTCTCCAATGAAGAGATTGTGGAAAACCATAAATCTGTGCTATCCTCTTTTGGCCTCTCTACCAAGGACGATGATTGTGATTTACCGTCTATGTACTGGATTCATAAACTCCACAAGAATCCATACAAACCACGTTTCATAGCTGAATCTGCGAAATGTACCACCAAACCTCTTTCAAAACTTTTAACTTCTATACTCACAACTGTCCAAAAGGGTCTGCAGTCCTACCACTACACTTGTTACACCCGTAGTGGTATTATTTTGTACGTCTACCTCTGATAATAAAGATGCTAACATGCTTTACAAACCTATCAGCTCTGGCGGCTGCTATATCAATTCCAATCTTCAATCTAAATAGATAAAACTATTAAAATAAACGTAAGGCAAATATCTTTAATTTTCAAACAGTATCATATTAATATTCATTTACATGACACCGCTAATGGAAACTCATTATGAACAAGAAAGGCCAAATCTATTGAATACAATAAATAAATTGGTCCTTTACGAAATTTAGTTTTTTATCTAAAATAAATGTTCACAGATTAAATAGCAAATCATCAACTATTTCGAGAATATCCTCTACATTTATATTGAATTGTTGTAAAACTAGAGATATAAGTACAATGAAGTAGTAAGAGATGTTCATTTTCAATTTGCCCGGAGTTGCATACTGTACATACCGTTCAGAAACAGGGATATTTATTTGCCGTCTTTTTACTGTCGTTATAAATGGGAATTCATCCCATTTTTTGCTATAACAGAACGTTTTGTTATGTTCATGAGTATATTTTCTACTGGTCTTTGTACCAATTCTAGTTTTGAAGATTGACCTGTTTTTTCCTTACTCAGAATCAGTTGATTAAAAACAAAATAAAGCAGAGGTGGTTGGGGTCCATGTTCCCCTTTTCCTGATTATAGTTTAACAGTTTTATTTGTCTTAAATGGCATACCAAAATACACGTGTAGAAGACATTTATCAAAAAAAAAAATAGAAAAAAGAAAAAGGAATTTAAAAAAGAAAAAAAAAAGAAACTACAAAAATAAAATCAAGATGTAATTAAAAACGGAGTGAATTAATTTAGTCTGTAAATTGCCTTAACTCAAAACGTTTTGTCCGGTTGATATAGTTATGAACAGACGAAAAATATGAGTATTTTGATCATTCGACAAGACAATAGAAGTTATTCAGAGTGTTAAAAATCATCCTAACAATAGTTCATTGTGTTAAAAAATCACGCAAATGACACACAAATCGAAAAATAAACATATTACAGTAAATTTATGTTAACGTCTTGACTTGATCAAAGATTTTTTATATCAGCACAATTTGTCCAATCACGGTGTCCTGAAGTAATCACCCGAGCAATTTGTCCAATCACGGTGTCCAGAAGTAATCACCCGAGCAATTTGTCCAATCACGGTGTCCAGAAGTAATCACCCGTGCAATTTGTCCAATCACGGTGTCCTGAAGTAATCACCCGAGCAATTTGTCCAATCACAGTGTCCTGAAGTAATCACCCGAGCAATTTGTCCAATCACAGTGTCCAGAAGTATTTACCCGAGCAAAGGTACACAAACGACCGACCTGAATTAAAGAGAAATAATACCGTTCTACTTATATATGTGTTCTATAAGATATGCTCCGTTTTCAAGGCTGGTTTTAGACTTATTGTATATTGAAGCGACCCAATAAGGTTTTCTATCCTCTCTATATACATGAGGCACTTTGACCCCCGCGCCATGTACTGAAGCTGCTACTTTTTTTTCATCTAAATATTGTCGTTAAAAGATTAAATTAAAATTTGAGCAAATACAGAAGTTAAAATATTCTAAAACGTAACTTCCATAATTTAGTGCGCAATCATTTTTATTAGATGTACGACTACTGTCGTATCACAAAGAATACAAATTGTATTCTGCGATTTATCTTCTTTTAAATTTTAGTCTGGTGCTTGGGTTTTTGTTTCCTAGCACCCCATCAGCGCCAGGGGGTGACTCAAACATCAATTTTCTAATGAATATGTTTCTCAATGAGCGTCAAGCGCGCACAAATCTGAAAACTTATATAACCAGTGATTTCACGAAACTTCAAGATGACGTCCAAAAGTTTAAGGTCTCAGTATCGTATTAATTTTCCCATAGACTTCTATAGTGAAGTGCATATTTTTAGGATTTTTTAAAAAATATGTAAATTGATTCAATAAAACTTTCACTTATGTAGCATTTCTAAGGACATGTGAAAAAATAATTTCCCGCAAAGAAAATAGGGTGAGTCCACGAAGATCGGACAGAAAAGTAGTCTCGAACTATAAATAGCTATTTTCCCTACTTTCACTTTCGTTTTGCACTCACCAAATCAACCTTTTCAGTGGAACATTTTTATGATATTGTGTTAGATTTTCTTTTAAAAAAGTTCTTCATCTTACAGTGTGATGTTTGCTCTATTTTATAAGTCATTGTTCATATCTTTTGACAAAATATTAGTTTGTAGAGAGGCAAAAAGAAAATGCACTATATTTTTATAGCATCCATGTTTTGACGTACACCTGCTCAGGGATATGCAATACGATACTGGTACCTTAAACAGTGTGGTTGCCATAGTTCCGTTTTACCGCTATTAACGACAATCGTACACAAATTTTAAAAAATAATCTGCAAGATGTACAAAATGAACTAAATACCATAAAGTGAAAATATGCTGATCATGAAACTTTCATGAAACTAAAACAAAAACTGTGGAACTCGAACGGGAACTTGGTATACTAAAAGGGCTAAAGACTTTTGTTGACCTAAGCACAGTTGCTTACCTAAAAAAATCAGACAAACAATATCACACGAGAAGTGAAAGCAATTAGGAAAAAAAACAAGCTGGTTTAATTTCTGACGAAAATGCATGGAAACAAGATTGTGTTGCACTGCACAAAAAAATCCAAGAAACAGAGGTAACAGTGAATATGACTTATGAATGGCTGACAAACGTAACTGAAACAGTAAACTCGACAATTAATGCTGTTAAGCAAGACTTTCGAAACCAGACAAATAACTTCGCACGAGATTTAAAAACAACTGAAGACAAACAAACTCAAATTATTTCTAATGCAAATGCTCGAAAACGTGACTTTCTTGCATTATATCAGAAAGTCCAGAAATCTGACGAAACAATTGATAAAACGAACAAAAAACTGGACAATGTAACTAAGAGTATGGAACTCAGTGATGTTAGGTCGAAAGAGTAATCAAGGGAACCAAGGTTATAGCCGTAATCAAAAGAATGTAATCCAGGGACAAATACCAGACATGGAAAACAGACATACACAACAAAGAACATAAAGTAACTAAAATCATACATACAAAGTAACAAAAATAAATGAGCAACTCGGACTCCACTAAAAACTGGGAGCATGGACCAGGTGCACCGGTAGGGTAAGCGTCCTCTGCTTTACTAGAAACACCCGACGAGTTGCTCATAAAAAGTCAAGTCCGGGGTTGACAAACGAGGGAAGGAAAACTATGACCCGTTGAATAAATCAGTTTTCATGGTGCTGATGGATACACCATAACGATCCACGAGTTCATGATGACGGCCATAAAACTTCTGTAGTGATGAGTTCAATCTTGTAGCAACATAACTCTGTTCCAGAAGCCTATTTGTTAGAGTTCTAGCGCGATACAAAAAGTCTGCGTAGTTTCGGCAAGCTCTGGCATAACGTATGAGTTGTGATATGAACACTCCATACGCAGGAGCCGAAGGGATGTTGCCACAGATGAAAGAAAAGTTGACAATTCTGAATGAAAAGTCATCACGTTTTTCGTAAAGTTTGGTCAATAGTTTTCCTTTACCATCGATTTCTAAGTGTAGGTCAAGATATGAGGCTGACTTCACAGTGTCTGTAGTATCCTTTATCTCAAGTTCTTTTGGGTAGATGCGATGTATCAAATCCACGAAATTAGGATTGTTTAAAGATAATACGTCATCTATATAGCGGAAACTGGGATTGAAGGATCTAGCCAAACGATATTCTTTCTTTCTGATCAGATCAGCTATAAAGTCAGCCTCATAAGAGTGAAGGAATAGGTCAGCTAGTAAAGGAGCACAATTTGTTCCCATTGGAATGCCGACCGTTTGTTGAAAAACACGTCCACCACATTGGACAAATATGTTGTCAATTAAAAATTCCAGCATTTTGTAAACATCTTCCTCTGTATATTTGGAAGATGATTTGGAATTATTTCTTACAAAGTATGAGGAATCTCTACCAAGAACTATATATTTGTATCTAGGTGTACCATCTTTTTTGGAAAAACAACGATGTATAATGTTTTTAAGTCGGGATTTTAACTGAGTATGGGGAATAGAAGTATACAGTGTTGAAAAATCATAGGTTTTAATGCTATTATATTCAGATAATAGTCTTGAACTGATTGTCTCCAAAAGATCTTTCGAATTTTTCAGGATCCACATTGAATTAATACCACTACGGGAGTAACAAGTGTTGTGGTAGGACTGTAGACCCTTTTTGACAGTTGTGAGTATAGAAGTTAAAAGTTTTGAAAGAGGTTTGGTGGTACATTTTGCAGATCCAGCTATGACACCTTGTTTGTATGTCTTCTTGTTCTCGTTTTATCCATTTTTTTGCATAGTCCTCGATGGCATCCATAAGAACTTTAAAGTTATAATTCCAATTTATGAAGCGTGGTTCTCAGTACTTGGGACCTTTAGAAAGGATATTACGCAGAGATTCGTTTTCGATAATGGTTAAATCTCCCGTAACGACGTGACCAGAAGGACCATATTTGAATGGAGAGGTTTTGCAAGAACAGTCAGGTGGTTTAGTCTTGAAGTCCTCAATCTCGAGGTTCTGCAATAGTCTTTTATAATTGAAAATTTTGGATGCGATGGGTGAAGTATAGGAATATGAAATAGTTGGTATGGATTTGTCTTTGAAATATGGGGGGATTTTGTTGGTAACGTTTTTGTGATGAAGGATGTTAGCCAAATTAATTGACAAACGGTAGTGGAAGAAATGATCGTTTTTCTTCATCTTGACTTTTCACACAAACTGGTTTAAAGAGTCTGTGGAAACCAATATCCAAAATGATGGCAACAAGTCTGTATAATGATGAGGTGGGGTCAGAAACAGGAGTGTCAAGACTTGTTTTGTAAAGGGAGTGTAGTAGAGTGAGACGCATAGAATAAAGTTTGGTTCTAATGTGATGAAGTCCAAGAGGTTTTTGTATGACTGGAAGGAGACCATCTATGGAGACATCATGTAACTTAGGTGACGTATAGCGGCGATGGCCACGACTCCTTTCCCGTCTTGGATTTTTGTCAAATAAATTCATCACATTTATGTTATTGTTGTATTGGCTTGAAAGGTTTCCTATACTTTTGATTATCAAACGAAGAGTGGAAAATAATAAAAAAATAAAAACTGTAAAATCGTTTGTTTTGTTCTTTTTTGGGGGGAGAGGGTATAATAAAGACAGAAATTAGTTCTAAATTCTTACACAACATTTACCGTATTCAAATATTTTTCTTCCGAAATTCCATCATAGCAAGTATCCTCACCATTAATGTTGTAAAATAGTACAGCAATGTTTTAATGTTAAAATGGAAGTCTGATTGTTCCTATGGTAGAATAAGCCTTATTACGCTCTTTGTAAATACTTGGTGCTTTACATAACGACGAAGTTTTAAAGGGCAGAGAGGATTTGGCTATATCACATATGATTTTTTTCTAATATATTAACTTTTCTATTGGCCCTATACATGAATCATGGCAAATGTGAAAACAAAAGAGTAAAACTCATGTTTAATGAATAACATTATAGCATTTAGATCTATTATAAAAACCACAACAACATTCAATCAAAGTAATATAAAAACAAGTAGAAAACCATTGCAAGCTTATAACAAAGGACTCACAACTAACTTAATATAAGCTATCTTTATGCATAATCACAATGTCATTATATACAGTAATACATGTCTGAACCGAACCATGGAAAATCTAAAAACCTGTCTAAACCAAACCATTGGAAAATCATACCTGTCTTAACAAAACCATGGGAAAATCTTACCTGTCTAAACAAAACATGGTAAAATAGGACAACCTGTCTAAACAAAACCATGGTAAAATCTTACCTGCCTTAACCAAACCATGGTAAAATCTGACCTGTCTAAACCAAACCATGGGAAAATCCGACTTGTCTAAACCAAACCATAGGAAAATTGGATGACCTGTCTAAACAAAACCATGATAAAATCTTACCTGCCTTAACCAAACCATGGTAAAATCTGACCTATCTAAACCAAACCATGGGAAAATCTTACCTGTCTTAACAAAACCATGGGAAAATCTGACAACCTGTCTAAACAAAACCATGGTAAAATCAGACAACCTGTCTAAACCAGACACTTTTATATGTACTTTATATCAGTTAAAATGAATTTTAAACTTTTGAAAACTGAACCATACCAATTTAAAAATCCAAAACTTTGGTCAAGACATGTTTCACTGATATTTATAACTAAAACAAAACTGTTAGTCTGAATGATGGTCTACATGTGTTTGCGTACATTTTCTGTTGTTTTCAAAACTATTCAAGATGAAATGAACAAAAATTTGTTCTGTTAGGGTGAAAAAAAAATTATTTATCAATTTTTTTTATGTCAAGCAGAGCAGAATGTATACCTTTCTTCAAAGAAACTTTAAAATTAAAAATAAAAAGTTATGTTTTTCATCTATACTTATAAAAATATTTTCAATTTTGTACACTTGTTAGATTTAAACTTATTCTATCTGTATATTTGTGTTAAATAGACAGACCAACTGAATTTAATACATTAACTGGTAAAGATTCATAAGAATCCATGAAGACTTCCAGAGCAATTGTTTCTTACATATACATTGGTGCAGAAAAATATACTAGTATATATGATTATAAATGTTTCATGTTCATATTTTTAATTTCCATTTACAAGCTGGAAATACGGGTATATTTTTATAATGCCATGTTATAAGATACAACCATTATGTATAAAAAATCCACTAACATATTTTGTATGTATAATTCAGCCACATGTTTTTAATTTTCTATTATTTACATTTGAAACCTTTTATTACAGCTTTCCACTTCTGAGGTAGCAAAAAAGCACGCAAAAAGCAATAAGGTATAACTATTGTTTTATCATAAAATTGCTTTCATCATAACATTGTACAATTCATAAAAATACATTGCCAGAACTACTTGACCAATTCCGCTCTGCACAAAAAAGTAACCTCATAATCAGAAAGAAGAAAAATTTCTATATTTTTTGCCAGAATTAAACGATCCATGGTACAAAATACTTCCTTTCAACTAGGTTGCACTTAGAATTATAGTTATTAATGTAAGAAAGTAAATTTTTGTGGTTGTTAATTTCCATGATTTTAAAAAAAAAAAGTTTTCAGGGTGTAAAAAATCAACGTTTACAGTATTTATCACTAGTACAAATAAAAAAAAACACAATATGTAAAATCTTTGGACCAACTATAGGAACAAAGCAAAATATAACCACTAGTCCCAGTCAAAATAATGTAATTTTAGAATTTAATCTAAAATTTAATAAATTTGGGTGCATCCCTGCACCTTAAGAATACAAGGTTTTTCTATATGCTTTGAGAAAGGCTGAGTAGTTCCGAATGGAAAGTAATTTGATCTTTTTGACTTTAAGCAATAGCACTATATCTTTGAGTAAAGAATTTCTATAAAAAAAATGAACACCTTCAGTCAACCAATGCACATTGAGATGCCATCATGTCAACTGTTCATTCTCACATGAGGTATATAAATCTTGAAGCTTTCAAAATAGTTACCAGGAATGTTTTAACCTCCTGTATCAATACATTCTGGAATGCATATCAAATCATTCCTCATATTTGTGCAATAATAAATATTGTACTCACTATAAATTAGGAAATTATTGCAATGTTCTTTATTATTGCAAAAAATGTGAATTGGTGGTTATCATAATAACTAAAACTTACATTATGTAAGAGTGTTTCTAAAATAAGTGGTTATCATAATAACTAAAACTTATGTATTTATATTTCGATTACTACTGATGTAAGATTTTTCTCAAAATTTCATATAATATCATTGTTATTAAAACCATTCTGTTCAAAAGTTAGGCAATGGGTGGTACATTTTTTTTTCCAAATATGACCTTCTTTGCCTCAAATATATTTAATACATCTAGAAAACAACCAGTGCTATTTAAATTTTATCCTTAAGCATTTGTAATGTAGAATTTGGTTGACAATCAAATAGGGAAAAAGTGCAGGAAAATTTTCCCACCATTTTTCCATCGTGTACCAAATTTGACCTATCAATATCTTAAAGGGCAAATTTATACAAGGTATAAATACTTGGATAATGCAATAAAATCTGTGTTTTTTCTTCTTAATGTGCCACACTTTATACACATTTTGCTTGATTCTTTGAAAAAGAAATACTTAGATCTTGAATTATAATACTGCAATAATAAATACATGCATAACATCAGAATTTACAGTATTTTTCGATACATACATACAGTACACTATTATGCCATAATCATTAAACAAATATACAGACTTCCCTATAATAAGATGGTGGATATGTAATAAAATAATTTGTATAAAATATCTCATAAATAGGAACTGTCAAAAAATGTACAATTGACATACAACACTTCAATTTTGAAGATTTTGTCACTTACAAAAATTAAATCCATATTGAAAATTTCCAGTGAATCCTTTTTCTGAATAAAAATTAAGAAAATTAACACCAAACCCTATTACTTAAAAAAAAATCATTTCATGACAGTTCCTAGTTGCATACAAACACAATTTTGTTAGTACCATTTTCTGTTACATAATTTGACCACTGTACTGAGTTTAACATTTTTGTTTAAATTCCACTTGTATCAATTTGTATCTTCTAAATGAACTAAATCAGCATTCATTATTACTACCAGTTCAAGTCAGCTTGGCATTTTCATCTAATCATTGAGTCTTTTCTTAGAGAAATAATGTAATATGAAAAAAGATTGGAAAAAAATTTCAATCTGAGATTTTTTATGAACCTCCGAAAAAGATCTGATTAGTCCAGGATTTAACCAATGCACAATAAATGAAGGCCCAGTTGTTCAAAAGATATGTCTTCTGGACCAAAGTTATCTAATGGATAAGTCAAGTGCTATCTATACAATTTATCCAGAAGACAAATTTTAATACACAAAATGCTGTTTCCAAGAACAGATTACCCAACCTTGCTTTGTTTTAAAACAGGCAGTTTTCCACCATAAAAACCAGCTCAATCTTTTAAAGTCAACAACCTTTTTGTATAGTATAAAATTCCCACTTACAGCTTTGTGTTTTGAAAGAAGATTTTAAGGCCATATCAGGATATTTCTCAACACTGCAATCTGGTATCCAATAATTTCTGATCTCCCAACTTCATACATGTACATGAAAAATTACACACAAAGTAACATGACAATCACAGTATACATAAAGCTCTTTGAATCTTCTCTTTAAATACATTTTTGAAAGATTTATAACTAATACAGCAACCATCAGGTAAACCTTCCCAATACAGTCTAACCTGTATTTAATGACCTTCTAACAGAGGGCAAAATCATAGTCACATTAGACAGGTTGCCTTTATATACAAATTAATTTAACATAGAATATACTACACAGGAATTTCATAAAGTCATTTAAGACTATTGCTGAATACAGCTGGTCCACATGTTTAACTGTATATGATTCATAAATATTCGTTCGGATAATGATACCCAGAATGCATGAGATACATGTTGAAATAAAGATAAAATGTCTTTTGAGAGTGCTGACACCAACTGTTACACAATCAAGGACTAAAAGTACTCATTCATCAGATACAACATAGAAATATATGTACTTAAGCACATGTAACTAACAATATCTGTAGAGTGGTGCCTTTTATAAGCACCAATATCTTAAAAATCTGTCATTTTTCTTTTGGAATCTGCAAATTTAGTTTTAACTGAAAATCACTGATATGAATTGTTATATGATAAACAAAAGAAATTATAATATCAACACAAAACTGAATTGCATGTAAAGTGAAAATATGGTCTATGACAAAATTGAATTCCTATTTCAAATTCACAACTCTGGAGTTAGAGAAAAAATATAAAATTAGATTTATCACAGACAGAATAAATATAAACAGAACTGAAAAAGAAACAAGAGATAAGGCATATGCATAAAGTGGTAAGGGAACTACCATATGATTTTTATATTTTTATGGGGGGGGGCTCCCTAGAAATTAGAAGAGAAAAATCATAAGATTGACTTGAGGAAGTTTGCTGTCATTGCCCAATTCTGTAGTGAAATATCCAGATGTATTTCAAAATACTTGCAGATTTTTTAGCTGCTGTAAAGTATGTGAGTGTATCCCTCAAAAATAAAGAACAGTTTCTATAAGCCAGTTTAGATTCAACAAGATATACATCCACTTTGAACTGGTAATTTAATTAATACATCAATTGTTCTAACAGAGCAGGTAAAATACATTTACCACATATGTAGTCCCTGACTGAATGTACATGTAACATTTTGTTACAAGTTGTGGAGGTGTTGCCCATTTTAAAGATTTTTTCTGGCTTATAGCAATATTTTTTTTTTAGAATTTGACTCGTGAAAGTAATTGGTATAGCCTCACATTTTCCCATAGTTCTAACCAAAGTCTGTATATCAGTTTTTAAAGTCACCCCATTGTAATTCATAGGTGGATCCAAGGTGCCATCCCAACTTATCAATTTGCAAAATTTAGTAAATAGTGTATTTTTGTGTGTAACTGCATGCATTAAAAACATATTCATATGTATTTTTTCAAGAATTTTTGTGAGCACCCCCTCCCCACAGGTGATTCTCTGGGACCACCATTGTTATTGTCTATGTATCTTGAAATGGTCATGAATCTTCCTATAATAAATTATAGTCAATAAGATTTTAAGCTTATTTCAGTTCAATGTAATGAACATTTTGCTGTAAAAGAGATGCAAGAAATATCTCTGTCTGAACTGAATAATCAACAACAAACTTACCAAGTTTAACTTATATCACGAAGACAGTAAAACAAAGACTCCTCTCTATAATTGATAGACTAATGAAAAACTTTCTGAAACACAATACATAATCATTCCAGATTCCTTCCTTAAAATACAATTGACAAATAGAATCAGATTTAAAAGTAGCACCTAGATGTTCTATCCACAGTTTCTTAATTATCTTATAGTATAAAAAATAAAGCTTTCAAATAGTTCTTATAATATTCAAAGCTAGTCTTAAAAGTAATTGATAAAACTATCAGTTTTTAAATGTTTACCCATTATAACCTCATATATCAGCCACACTGAGATAATGGTATTGCTTTTCACTGGGCACTTATTTTTTTTGTAGATCTGGTATTGAATTTCATTCATTTTTAATCAATAACTACTAACATGACTGTTACATTTCATTCATTTTTTTTCAACAATCATAAAAATGTACATTTCTACAGAAAATCAATAGGATGTACATTTCAATCAATAATTCACTGTGTGTTCATTTCAATTGAAAACTAAAAGTAAATACCTGCTATTCTCATTGGCAACATACCATGAAGGAAATTGTTGTTTTGGTTGAGGTAAATATTCACTTCATGAGATTTCATTTCTATGCAGTTTTATGAAGAGTAAAAATACTTCAAACTACTCATCAATTGCTAGAGAAATTTAAAAAACATGCTTTAAAATATTAAATATGAAACCAACCAATATATTAAATAAACCACAAAAGATGGGCACTCATGACTAAATAAATATACTCAGTAAAATGGCCAGCATAAAATATTTTCAAGTCAACTCGATCCGGTCATCTTGTTCATGTCTACTGGAATAAAATTGTCTAGCCATCACCTGGCCATCCATGGACTGGACTGTGTAATTAGCTTCAATCCCATAATCCTCTGCATCTGGGTCATCAAATATGTCTGCCACATCTTTGATCAGAAGTTTTTGTTTCATTGACCGTCTGCTCCTTGTAGAAGAGAAATTTCCAGACACTTTTGCTCTACTATTGAGAGACAAACTTTCTGGATTGAAATCATCTGCACTGTGCTGTATTCTGGAAAGAGAAATATGGTAATTCAAAATGGCATTTATTCATCCAGATTTTGAATACTGACTTAGTATATTAAATACAGAAGATTGCTGAAAATGCTACATCTTGATTTTCATTACACTAATATAAAAGAGCATGTCACTACTGATCAAGTTCCTTTTATTTGATATTTCCAAAGATAGGGACCTGTCTGTGTCAAAGTGACCTCTCAAAATCAGGGTGAAAGGCTAATACATATTGCAGCAAAATTTCAGAAAATACTTTTAAATTTTCTCTTTGATCTCCAAAAATGTTGGCATAAACTCTTGATAAGTAATAACAAAACTAGACCCTATCACATAACATGAAAATAAGACATTAATAATATCCATTTCCAATCAAAGGTCAAATTATAGGACACTAAGGTGTAACAATGTTATTCAGTGAGAGCCTGAACATAAATATATAAGTAGGAAATTATGTCAATCTGTATGACACTACTATAGTCAGTTCAACATGAATTTGTGTTGTCAAACACAGAGCAGCCCAAATTATGCCCAGTTTACATGAAGCTACATACCAAATTTGAAATAAATCTATCAATTTGGAGCCAAGATAATTGCGACAAGGTTCAGACTGACAGAATGACAGATGGTCTTTGGACAAAGGTGAGTCCAGCATACCACCCACTCATTGAATAGGGGTATAACATAATCTTGTTATACCATTTACAAATGGCAAGCAAAAAGAAAACAAAAAACAAAACCAAAAATAAAGCCAATGAATTCAACAACAACTTTTTATTTCTTGCAAATAAACAATGATTTCAAAATAGCAAACAAGAAAATGGATAAATATTGTGCTAAGTCCATCTTGAAGCTATCTAACCAACACATATACTACATATGTAATACTATGGTAGTAACAAGCATGAACCTAGTCCAATATTTAACAGATCTATAGACATTTATACAGGCATAACATACTACAGTGAAATATGTGTCAACACAACACCTAAAAAGTAAAAAAAACGTGTTGAAACCAGACATTTTTTAATGTCTACTTTCATAAATTAATTATTTTTCAACCTTGGAAAACCAAACACTTGTCGAGACCAAACAAATTTTAACCTCCAAAAGGAGTTCCATTAAAATATTTTTCATTTTTCTTTAACAACTGCTCCAAAGAACATGAAACACTTGTCTCCCTTTAAACAAATATGAAAATTCCTTTATTTAGAAACAAACTGTCTAAAAACCAATCAAAAATTAAAAAGTACCTTCCTAAAAAAAAATCTCTCCTTATAATGTTTTTTGAGTTATTATACAACATGTTGATAACAAATTTATTGATAAATCAGGTTCACAGTAACACAGCCATCATAATAAAAGAAAATGATAAATCAGATCATTGGAAAATCAGGATATGAAAATGCAGCACTCAAGGTTAATCACATTTTAAATAATAGAGGTTAGAGATAATAGCTTGTTCTACAGAATAATACCAGCAAATAATATCTTAAATAGAATTAATCTGAAACTTCAACAAAGCAAAGCAGCGAACAAGCACAACACACATGAGACCTTTTTTTTTAAAGTTGACAATTTAAATTTGACAGACGAATACAACAGGGATTAAAACAAGCATTTCCCCCTGGCCAGCAAATTTCGTGACGGGCAAATCAAAGTCATACAGAGTTTGCCTGCTAGGCCACTTAATTTTTTTATCTGTTCAAATTTCCGAAAGGCAAATACATTTCACTCCAGGCCAGTTCAGTTTTGGCAAAACTTGCCTACTTGACTATCTGGACAAATATCATATTTCTTCCACTCTACAATCATATATTCATTACACAGGATAAATCATTGACATTGTGATGATATTATGACTAAGTAAACATAATAAAAATATTATAAAATACTAGGAGTGAAAGATGCATGTCTGAAAGATGTATCAACAAGCTGTGTGTATTTATTATTGTGATGAAAGTTATATTTTTTTAAGTATAAAGATTTCAAAAAAGGTTTGCTTCAATAGCACATTCCAGGCGCGGATCCAAGGACTGGCCTACCAGGCGTACGCCCCCCCCCCTAAATCGGTAAGAAAAAAAATTTTCATCGCAAGTTTCACCCCATAACATTTTTTGCCTTGCTTTGCAGTTTGCATGCCATTTAATTCAATTTACGCCCCTCCTAAACTCAAATCGTGGATCCGCCCCTGCATTCTACATCAAGGATAGAAATAGTTAGCTAGAAAAATGTTTATGATACAATGTGACATTATTAAACATGACGTCAGTGTTACAGCAAAGCTCACCTTGGAATAAAAAAAAAAACATTCTGGGAGCTACCAAGATTTTCATTTTTCAATTTAGGCTTCTTACAAAAACCTAAAAGCCTTATAGCTTACTTAAAAAAAGAAATGTTAGGCACTTCAGTCCTCATATATGAATAACATCACAGATTCCTGTACCCCTCTCATGCCTACCGGTACTCTATCGTCATCTACATGGCTAAAGGTAACATGGCAAACATAATTCCCTCGCACTTAGTATTATACACAGGCAAAAATAGTTCACATAAAATTCATTTCAATTTAGCTCCACACAAGTCAACACACATCTAATGAAATCTACATGATTTTGAAATTCATGTGATTTTCACATGAATTTTATGTAATGCTATGAAATTCATGTAAAGATATCACATGAGTTTTATGTAATGCTGTGAAATTCATGTTAAAATGTCAAATGAAATTCAAGTATAGGCTTGATTCACATGAACTCTGTCACAAAATTTATTTGCTCAATTTGGGTGAAAATCATGTGAAATTCATGTGAATTTCACGTGAAAATATTTTGTCAGTGTACATGAGACAACTTTTTGCTTGCTTATCAGTATTACCACTAATAATGTGTATCATTTATAAAACATGCACAACTTTATTCCATTATCTCACCACAAAATATATGAAAAGACTCATTCCAGATCATCAAAAAGGTAAGGAGCAAAAAAACAGAAAATCATACTTCAATTTGTGATAATGGTGTTATTGCAAGCAGATTTGGTTAGACAGAAAACAGGGTGAATTTCAAGCAATAGAGAAACACTGATGGTATTAGTTCAGGGATTTCAATAAATTTTGTCATAATTGTGCAAAAAAGCATAAAAAATTCTAATCCAGCCTTTTACGCTGATATACAATTTTTAGAGTTGGTTTTTACTATTTCCCATATTATAAACTTCTTATATTAGAGCTGTTCTATTAAAATATATAAGGTACAGAGAGTAGGCACCTTTTTTAAAATTTATACATGGGTGGTTGGCAAAACTTTTGACGAATTGAATGAATCAAAGCGCTGATGGCTTTGAACCTCAGAAGTCATGAGATATTTGTAAGTATTTGAAAAACTTAATAATCCACTGATGGTAATTTGTTCCTTCTGTATTTCCAAAAAGATTAATCATTTACATTCTTATCGGCATCAGATAGTAATAAGGCTCAGAAGTCACATGACTTCCAAGTAAATATATTCAGAAAGTAAACAAGGGAACCAAGATTAGAGCGGAAATCAAAAGGATACAGTCAAACCTTGGTACCTTAAAACTCCGAGGGACGATTGAAATGTGTTATTAAAGTTAGCAGGAGTTTGAAAAAATTGAAGTTAAGATTTCCTACTATATTTTGTTGCTGGTACTAGTTCCACATGATTTTTAGAAATTGATTACTCTTTAAACAGTTTTGATAGTTCTAGGATATTTTTCATTCGTTTTCGGAAGATTATGTTAATTTGTAGACATTAAAAATACTGTGTTCGCTTTTAAAAACTTGCAGCAATTTGAGATCCTGGGTCAGTTTTTGTTTTATCTTCTTAGATGCATCCATCTTGACGACTCAGAACATTCTCACACTTCAATCAGGATGATTTGTTAAATTAAAACAACCTCATAAATGATGACATAAAAATAACCTGTAATTATCTAAAATTACCTTTAGCTGACATGACTGACATGTTCAAGTTAGTAAGGGTTATTCACTCCTTAGTTCAAGTATTCGAGAAAATAAAGTTGAAGAAATCCAAAGTTATTTATATTGGTTTATAGGAGAAAATTTTGGTACCGTGCATTGTGTTCCAAGAAATCCTGGGATAGAACAATTCCATTTTGATCGATTGAAGTTCAACTGTATATAGACTTAGCTTAAAATTGTGTCTATGGGAGAGACCCCTGGCTAAAAAAAGTGCCTAGTACCCTATATGTTTAAACGGAACATCCCTTCATCGATAAACTAATTATATTTAAGACTTAATTGCACATTTTTGTTGCCAAATTAAAGTATAATTAATATTTCTATTTATAAGCTTTATTGAAAACCCTTTTGAGATCTGTTATACCTCAACCATTTTATTTTAGAATTTTTGAATTCCTTCAGATTTAACCTTTTCATTTTCGTCATAGATATAAATACTTTTGGGTGCAAATCTCATTTTCAGAGTCCTCTTTCTACAAAGAATGAATAAAATAATTCAAACCAGCTGATGTTTTAGTTTGCATTCTAAGGATGAATTACATGTTAAAATAAATGCTCCATTCATATATTAATATCATATAGCCACTGATTCTCACAGTTGATCAATTCATCATTATGACCTCCAAAGATGGACGTTTTTTTTTTTATTAAATTTTTGTAAGTATATGGATTTCTGTAACAAGAAGATGGTGTTAACTAGAACACGAATGATTTCAATGGTAGTTTTGACATTTAACGGGAGGTAAAAAATTTTGGTTACACTGAACCAAGAAAAAACATTAATAGAATTTTATACCCTATAGACAATAGCTTTTCAACTGTATTAGTAACAATATTCCAGAGTATTACAAAACTGAATTGAAGGAGTTCTCAAAATAGAATAACTGAAGATTTTTTTCCTGATTTATTTCAACACTTCATGACAGGGAGGATAACAAATTTAAAAAAGGTGGATTCTAGAGGGGTTTCAGTCTATCATATTTACTCATTTTGCCCCATTTTTGCACCAAATCAACAATATTTTCCAATAAAAAGCCTGATGCAAATGAAAATTAACTTCTACATGGTATATTCACATCAAAGACTATTTAAAATGTTTCATGTTTTTGACAGTTTAAAAAAAAACTTTTTTCATCTACTGATTTCAAATAATATTTTTAACAAAAACATTTTTTTTTAATTTTTGATTTTGAGCAACTGCCAAAAAGCAAAATGGTAGGTTATAATCATGAAATGGGTTTTAATGAATGACAAAACCAGTGAATGATATATACAGAAAGCATTCTGTCTAACATGTGTCTACTTCTAAATAAAACTTACCTTTGTACAATAAAAATAGTTATGACAGCTAAGATAGACAAGACATCAACAGATATCCATAAAATCAGGTAACTCTTTGGTGGCTGTAAATAGATAAAAATAGTAATTACAGCAAAGAAATATTCCACAGATACCCATAATTATACCTATACTCGGCGTCACATAAATAACATACTGTTAAAATTTGAATAAAAGTATTTTCTACCACTTTATTGACACCTACCGTCGTTTAAATTTCCTTACATGACTTGCTCATTTGTTTAGCCAAACGGCTTCTCCCTAAACATTGAATCGTTAAATTCCGGTCAGATTTTAATTCTCGGTGCCAATATTTACATTGTAAAAAGTCGGCCATGTTTACAGTGATTGGGTTGGTAGGAGATGTTTACGTTTAAATGGTTTGTCCAAAAACCAAAGAACCCAGAATGCCTTTCGGCGTTATTTCAGATATCTCGGATTTATTTTATGCGAACAACGTACAATACCGAGAAGTTCATCAAGCAGACAATTGTCACCGGAGTTCGACAGGAACTTACTACCTTCGTTTGTAAACAAATCGTCCCGTAGAAACCAACATGGCGGATATTAGTATGGGATTTTCCCGTAAGGATTTGTTACGCATGATTTAAGCTAATAAGCGACTCGTTGGTACTAACACGTCATGCATATATGCGAACTATCTTCATATTAAATAAATGAGAGACAACTCTAGCGGTAAGTCCCGACGGTTTAAAAAGTAGAGCTTCAATTCGAAAATGTGTTGTATGTGACGTCGAGTACATGTGGTTAAAAATAGATAAAAGCTTAAAAAAAGGGATATCACATTGAAGATTGGAAGGACATCTGCAGACATCCAAAAAGTTGACTTTTAGGTGGATAAAAATAGATAAGACTTAAAAATAGTTACCATAACTGAGATAGAACCAGGAAGACGCTTGAGGATATCTACATGTTTCATAATGAGTGAAAGTTGAATCTCACAAAATATCAACTCACTTTATGATATTTATACATCATTATAAACTCACATAGGCTTGTTAGTTATGATGTTGAAATTAAATAACTCATCATAAGACCCATTTTATTACAAGCTATGAACCATACCAGATGCCAGACCGGTTCATCCATCTTGGACAGTTCTTGACACTGATCTGTAGCTACCGCTGATACACCCATACACCAGTACAGAGAGTAAAACCATCCAGTATTTACAGTGTAAACAATGGTCGTCAAATTGTTACTTTGGAGAAACCTGAAATATGGACAGAAATAAAAGTCCCATGTATCATTAACAACAACAACTACATAGTGATCAATGTCCCATGTATCATTAACAACAACCACAAAGTGTTCAATGTCCCATGTATCATTAACAACATCTACACAGTGATCAATGTCCCATATATCATTAACAACATATACACAGTGATCCATGTCCCATGTATCATTAACAACTACATATTGATCAATGTCCCACATATCATTAACAACAACTACAAAGTGATCAATGTCCCATGTATCATTAACAACAACAACTACATAGTGATCCATGTCCCATGTATCATTAACAACTACATAGTGATCGATGTCCCACGTATCATTAACAACAACTACACAGTGATCAATGTCACATGTATCATTAACAACAACTACATAGCTATCAATGTCCCACCTATCATTAACAATAACTGCTGAGCCTTATTTTAGTCGTGCTAACTCACAAAGTAGCAGCCTACAGGTACGCATGTCACCCCTATTTGGAAACATTATTTTGATTGTGAGCCAACCAGTGGTCAAATCTCCATTACACCGAGTACTTGAAGAAGCAGTGAATATCAACTTGTAAGTGAAGGCCAAGGATCAAATCAAAAATCTGCAAACCCTGAGGTATTAATCAAAGGGCTATTAGCACTGGAGCTACAAGGATTTGTTGCAGTTTTCTCTGTTTTTTCTTTCCAAATAAACAAGGGAATCATATATCACTTTACAATAAGTATGGTTATGGTCCTGTCCTAAAATAACTATGGTTAAGTTTCTATCCTAAAAACTGTAATATACAAGTTCATTTGGATACTTAATCTGAATTCTAATTCAACATTTAAAAAAAGTATAGCCTGAAAGTTCATAGTTCACTCTGTATCAGGCTCCCAGTTTTTTTTGTGGGGTCTGAGTTGCTCATTTACTTTTGTTATTTTTGTATTATCCTTTAAATAAATTCTATTGATTTCAACTTGATTCTTAGTTTTTTGATTACTTTTATAACATAAACTTACTCATAACCAGAGAAAGATAATTCATGAGGTGCTATATTGAGATGTACTTACTGATAATCAGAGAGAGATAATTCATGAGGTGCTATATTCAGATGTACTTACTGATAATCAGAGAGAGATAATTCATGAGGTGCTATATTGAGGTGTGTAACATTATTTTCTATATAGTATTCCATGGGTTTCTTCTTATCAGTCAGTGGTACACTGGTTACATTATATTCAGGATGATCACCTGTAACCCAAACCTGAAGTAGAAAAAAACAGCATAGGTTGTCATGCAAAATATATCACACATAATAGGAAGTTGATACTTTTAATACATATCTAGCTAGGCTTCTAAGTGATTTAAATACATGTAGCTCTCTAGAATTCTGTCTAAGATTATACCAGTGTGTACTACCATACATCACGACTGAACATCAATCTTATATTTTGGATATAGGTAAACTAATTAAAGTATGAAAGTGGACACCTTACATGTGAAATTTTAAAGTATGAAAGTGGACACCTTACATGTGATATGTTTAAGTATGAAAGGGGACACCTTACATGTGAAGTGTTAAAGCATGAAAGTGTGAAATATTAAAGTATGAAAGTGGACACCTTACATGTGAAATTTTAAAGTATGAAAGTGGACACCTTACATGTGAAATGTTAAAGTATGAAAGGGAACACCTTACATGTAAAATGTTAAAGCATGAAAGTGTGAAATGTTAAAGTATGAAAGTGGACACCTTACATGTGAAATTAATTTTTTAAAATTATGAAACACTCAGGATTTTTAAACTACAAAAAAAATATTTGTGAAAAATCTAAAATAAAATGCTTTGAGGAGTGTGTCTTTATAAGGCTGCAGAGGCCGAATCAAAGACAGTTGGGGCAAGTATTTAAACTTGATATAACTTTGCTTTGTACATGAAAAGAATTTGACCCTTTTGACAATAAATTCTTATAGATGGTTCATGTCACAATCTTGAAAATCGACCCAAATCTACCTTTGGGGGTATAGTACTTTATGATAGAGTTTCGAAGATAAATCTTATACTCTAGTCATCCAGTAATAAAAAAAACATCTTGTTTCTGGTTGCTTAGTGACTGACTCAAGTCACAATCCCAAATCAATCCAAGTCTCCAAGTATGACACCTTGTAGTACAATTTAAAAGAGATCATTCACTTTTACTAAAAAATCAGGAAAAAAACTTCATTTCATTTAATAAAAATAAAATTTTGTGATTTTTTTTTTGTTTTCTGGTGCTTTTGTATTAAAATATTAGAATTGTTTTCAATTGCTGGTTATATTATTGGATATAAACAAATTTGGGTCATTTTACCTACCCTTTCTCTAGGTATTCCAGAATTTTTAATGACATCCATATAAATATCCATGGTCTGGATATAATATGGATGCCATTCTGAGGTAAGGCGTAAATCGACAAGAATAACACGTCCTGATTTATTCATTATGGTCAACAGTTCTTCTAATGTAGGAATGGTTAAATTACTGTAGTGTTCTCTCTGTTCTGGAGAAAGGTCGCCTGTCGTACCGAACGGATCAGTCTAAAATAAATAAAACCAAAATTTCTTCTAAAAGAATTACTAATATTTTTTGGTGATGATTTTGGTTGTATCGTTTGTCTAGCTATGATATTGGTTGTATCATTTGTCTAGCTATGATATTGGTTGTATCGTTTGTCTTGCTATGATAATGGTTGTATCATTTGCCTTGTGATGATATTGGTTGTATCATTTGCCTTGTGATGATATTGGTTGTATCATTTGCCTTGTGATAATATTGGTTGTATCATTTGTCTTGCGATGATATTGGTTGTATCACTTGTCTGTTTGTTTTCTTTGATATTTTTTGTTTTGAAATTAGTTGAAAATTTATGTATAAGACAAAACATAAACACAAGAGAGATTATTGACATAAACTACAAATTGAAAGTTCATTTTGTGGTAAAAGAGAGACAACCCTGATGAATTTCATTGTACACTCAATAAAATAGTAATTCACACAGGACACAAACAAGGGGACAAAGGTGACATTTTAAGTCATGAAAGTCATTAGATGGTATCTGGACAGTTTTATTATCTACTCATGTCTGTACATATATAGCTCTCTTTTTTTGGAAGGGTTAAACAGAATTATAAAAATTCAACTAATTTAATTCTACTTCATTACTTTTTTCTTCTATGACAGAACAAGAATGTTACAGAACTCTCAAAAAAAGTGTGAAAGTGAAGTGGTAATGTGATATAATCAAGTAGACACATTTTCTAACTTAAAAAAAATTCATCAAAACCTGACAGTGATTGGGATAAGAGAGGATCATGTGTCATTTATCACATTCCTGATCAAAATGATTGATATTCTAAAGATCATAAAAAAAGTTAATTTTTTAAAAATTTTAATCCCAATCAATGATCGGATAGCCAGTCTCAGAAGTTGTGATATCCAAAGCACCCGTGGATACAAAAATTCATTAGTAAAATTGATCCTGAGTAACATTACAACACTTTTTCCTTTGACGACTTCATAACTTCTACAGATCATTTCTTAAGTACAGTCTTTACATTACAAGGGGAGACAAATAAATAATGACATCTCTGAAAAGGCAACGTTATCTAATATTTCACTTAGGTACTGTAGTTTTTGAATAATTTAGCCACCTGTTGTAAAAAGACAACAGAACTAACTACAGGAAAGTAAGGACTGCCCAGTCATATCAAACCAATCTAATAATACAAACCTCAAGAAACCATGATCCAGCATTTAACTGTTTAATTTCTGATATGTTAAAAGCTGTTACATCACTATCTACCTGCTGAGGAAAGACACTGGCAATGTTTGTAGTTCTACGGAATGAACCATCATGAAAAACAAATGGCACACCATCATAACTGGAAAACATACAACATAGAATTCAGTTACGTTTTAGGTGACATTAGTAATATGATGCACCAACATGAAATTCAAATTCAAATGGTACGCAAATACAAGTGGAAATTCAACTAAGTTTGAGGGAATATTGATAATGATTATAGTTCTACAGAATACTGAACTATCATGAAAAAAATGAAATGATACAGTTGACGGACTCTCTAAAGAGTCATTTCATTCTTAAAATAGGAAGTCTTGTAACTATATGATAACTATAAAACAAAAATTTCAAGTCAAGGGCAGATAATCAGGTTGGTGGTTATATCTTGGCAGCACAATGATTAGTCATGAGACAATCTCTCCAGAAATAACATCATGAAATCAAGTAATTAATCACTAGAAAGGATTTCAGTTCACTATCACTGAACTTTGCACCTTCAACTACTAAAAAGAGATGTTGGATTTCTCAAAGCATTGTAATAAGGCTATGAACATATACATCTGGAAGCATCTTCCTTTACTTTGAACAATAACTTCTATTATAAATTCAAAATCTACTAATGTGTGAAGTTTCAATGAAATCAATCAAATGGTTTAAAGAAGCTCACACAAAGATAAACAGACAAACTGATTTGAAGTTTTATAACCCAGACTTTACCTTAATCTAGCATCACACTCTACACCAAATACATTATATTCTAGAGCAGTCTGGAATGATGTCAGAGTATTTTCAGGGGCTAACTGAAAAAAAAAAAGAACAAATACATTTCATTTCCTTCCTTTGCATTACCAATAAATGAGACAAAAATAACAAACATGGTGAAACTGCTCAAACCAAATTTCAAATTAATCCACATGATGGAGTAACCAAGCTTTCATAAACTGAAAAAATTATGAACATAAAAAGGTGTAGGCCTATGACTATGGCCCAAAAATATCAATTATGTTGAATAACATATAAATTTTCAAAATCAATTGTAAAACAAATAGATATTAGGAAAATAAATTAGCTGGCTTAAGTTCATTGTAATGACTTCACAATGATGTCACAACTAAATATCATTTAACAAACACTGCTGAGAATTGTCAATTTTGTAGTTTTTTCAAATGAAATAATGAATGTTTTTGCTAAATTTGAAGTTGTTTCTTGGGCGTGGATACAATTTCTTTGCCAGATATGTGACCAAAAAAGTGAAAAATAATGTACCAAATCAACAGAATATCTTAATTTTGGTAAACTCCAAGTAATTCCTTTGTCCTTTTAATGCAAGAATTTTAAAAAGCTCTTATATGTTTTCTTGGTTATTATGCATTCACAATTAACACTTTTAACACTTGCTGATTAATTTTCACTTGTATTTCAAGCTGATAAGAACCTTTCATGCTCCTTCTCCTTTAAAAAATAAGATCTGTTAAAAGTATTACTGTAAACTTATTTTTTTTTCAATTTCACTTCTACAATGAAATCTTTATAAACAGATCCCCACAATATCTGTAAACATGTCCAAAGCAGACACATTTAAAAGTTCCTTTATATCATTTAAATGTATTTTTTACTTTTGGTAAACCATTCACCTGTCTAAACCAAAACCTAGTCCAAATGTGGTTCAGTTTAGGTAGGTTCCACTGTAAATATTTCTTGTCTTGTCTAACATCCATTACATAATAAAGGGACTTATTCACATCAGGGACTTCTTCATGTCAGGGACTTATTCACGTCAGGTACTTATTCATGTCAACTTATTTTCGTGATTTTTTTTCTTGCTTGTAAAATAAGCTTAAAACTGAAACCAAAAAGATAGAAATAACACACTCTGTATTTAGAGCATGCTTAAAGGTGTGTTTACTTGTTCACAACCTGTCAGTAAACTTCTGAAAGTATTTATTATTTTATATTTTTTGGTAATATGCCGGTGCATGTGTTGCATTTTACCATATCCATTTTTTTTTCTACATTGTAATATTTCCAAACTAACTGTATTCAGATGGAAGAACACTAATGATACTTACAGCTGATGCACCTCTGTGGGCTAAAATGTTGGGTTTATGAGGTATGTCTGCTATGACCTTGACACAAGGTGACTTGATAAATAATGGTGATATGTATAGTCCAGACATCAGAACAAGATACAGTGCTAACCAGAAAAACTGCACACCTGAAAACAGAAAACTTATCATATTATGGTTTTCTTGTGCGAACTATTTTAAAATGTATCACTTTAACTTCTATGGATTCTATCAACTTCTTCATGTGTATTTATGTTCACTGATTTGAAGAAGGACAGACTGGCATTATACAAGTGTTATGCTGACTTATCAACTAGGAAAACTAAGGAAAAATTATAAATCAAAGTTCCAGGGGCAAGTTTCTTCAAATCCTCCCTCAACTCAAATTTTGGCCAATCAAATTGCTTGAAATTGAAGATTTCAGGAAAACTCAAGGATTTCAGGAAAATCTCAATTTGAGATTTTTTTTAAGAAGCTGGGCCCTGTTCCTACTATCAATTCAAATTCTTGCTCAGTGCAATATCATACAATAGTAGTTTTTTGTAGAAGTCAATATGACATTTTATGAACCTATGAAATTCATATCATCTGATGAAGTATACTAGGGTCAATATTGAAATCCAAACCGTAAAAAAGAATTTTAAATAAGATACAAAAGCATCACAATGTATTAAAATTTAAACATAATTGGTGGTAAGTATGTACATGTATGATTTTCATATATCAGCACTTTAGCCAGTAAAATTTTAAAATAAAATATTTTTTATTCTAAAATGAAATAATGACTAATTTTTTATCCAAATAAAATCATAACAAAACTCTGCATAATTAGATCTATCAAAATAAAACTATTAAAATTTTGGTTTTTTTTTTTATTTTCCCCAACTTTAAAAAGATAAGATGCCAGACGATAATTGTAGTGATTACCATAGAGTTAAACTGTTATATCTAATTTGTGGTGTTTATATGTAAATCTAAAATTTTCTGAAAATTTTATAAATACTCTCAGTATTAACATATTACTTATGATTGTTATAAAGACTCCCAGTATTCACATATTACTTACAACAACTAGACAATGTTAACCACTGCCTTGCTATAATCCATGTGAGAGCGGTCATCAATGTGACAGCTCCTAATTGTAGAAAGGGACCAGTTATCTGAAAATAAAGTAAAAGTTAAAAAGTCATAAGTATGCATGAGTAAACACAATATTCCCTATCCTGTCAACAAATCTTGACAGGCACCCTCAAAAGAGAATAAGAACCAATTCTAATTTGATGTGTTTCAAAGCTCTTTAGACATGGTAAAAAAGTGATAAACACAAGACCAACAATTTCATGCAACACATAGGATATGTCTATTCAAATATATGAAGAAACTAGTTCTATTAGAATCAAAATGAAAAAAACAAAACAAAACAGAAGGCTCCTAGGAGCCTGAATTGCTCACCTGGTTAAAATTCGTCTTTCAAGGGTCATAAATTTAACAAGGAGATGTCTAACAATTTTGACTCAAGAAGACTTTGGTAGGACTTATCATAAGGATCATTTCAGCAAATGAAAGTTTCTTTCTATCTATTATAGGTTTCAAGATATTGGCTGAAACTGTAAAAAAAAAATAATAACTTTTCATCTTTCTAGGACAATAACTCTTACAAGGAGTCGTCTGACAACTTTGATCTCTGAAGATTTTTGAAGGCCTTATAATAAGGATCATTTCAGCAATTGAAAGAGTTTGGCTAAACCTAACGGTTTTGAGATATATGCGAAAAACTACTGTCTGACCCCTATGTTCTATTTTTAGTAATGGTGGCCATGTTTTTCGACAAATCAAAAATCCCGAAAACAATGCTATGCAGGATATCCCAAGAAACATTCATACAAAGTTTGGTTTCAATTGGTCAAGTAGTGTCAGAGGAGAAGATTTTTGAAAGAAATAACATTAAAAATAGCAAAAAATCGCTGAAAAAGGGCAACAACTCCAACATGGCTTAATGGATTAAAACCAAAACTTGACCAGAGATAGATCTCATGATGCTGAACACTTTAATCCATGTCAAAATTTAGCTAAACCTAACGGTTTTGGAGATATATTAAAAAATCTACTGTCTGACCCATATGTACTATTTTTAGTAATGGCGGCCATGTTTTTCGACAAACCAAAAATCCCCACACCAGTTCTATGCAGGATATCCCAAGGAACATTTATACCAAGTTTGGTTCTAATCAGTTAAGTAGTTTCAGAGGAGAAGAGTTTTGTATAATTGTTAATGACGACGACAACGGATGATGACAGACCACGATGCTGACGACTGACGCCAAGTAATGGCAATAGCTCACCTGACCAGGTGAGCTAAAAACTCCATTTTATCATTGTTTTTGTTTTTAATGTTGCATCAAATGGCCGGGCAGTGATAAAACAATGATGAAATGGATTTTTCTTGGTTTATTTCAATTCTAATAGATCTTGTTTCTTCAAATATTTTTTAAGACACAGCCTATGTGTTGTAAGAAACGGCCACCATTACTGAACAAAATTCTGTTGTGACAGTGACAATTGGGCAAAACTTATCAAGACATCAGAAATTAGACTGCCATACATCAATGACATTGGTCATATAAAGGTTTTACCACAGCTGTGGTCTACAGACTTTGAAGCATTCATATCAGAATGACAGCCTATATCTGTACTTAGCTTCATAATGATATGGCAATGTTCTCCCCTAGCCATTATAGCACTGTACTTATGATTTCTTAGCACTGTGCTATCAGTAATTAATTTTAGTTAGAATGCACTATGGGCACTGTGCTATTAAAAAATTATGGGGAGAACACTGTATGGTCCTTTATATCAAGCATGATTTTTGCCAATTTGAATTTTAAAATAATGTGCTTTTTTAACATCTGAGATTTTATTGTGGTTACAGCCTTATTTCTGAACACAAATAAGTAAAAATACATGTACCAGTACATGAAACATGGCTGTTTATTAAGCATACCTTTAATGATAACCACACAACTGCCCATTCTGTTGTCCAGAGTTTATCTAATGCTATAGTTACACCTATACATATACACAGACACAACACCACAAATATTGTATGTACAGGATGTGTATAAAGCTGATGTCCATTAATTACATGGCACAAGGATAAAATCTGAAAAAAATTTAAGTTACAAATGCATTATTGCCTTCAAAACTTATGTCTACCTCAGTTTCAAAGTTCAAAGGGAAATAACTCCCACAAAATTCAGAGGATCATAAGTTCCTGGTAAAATGTGAAATTACATATCATGTCCTAACTAATAATAAAGTTTCATGAAACCAGGTTTAGTAATTTCCAAAGAGTTGCGCTTGAAAAAGTGTGACAGACTGACTGACAGGGCAAACCAAAGTGAGGGGAGACATAATTACAATTTTCTTACTATAAGTAAATATCAATTTAAATATATTTTGAACCTTGGTAAACCAAACATCTACCTTAAGGAGGTAGATCTAGGGTAAGGGACACAACTCTTACAAATCACTGGTCTCACTAACCACTTCCGGGTCAAATGACCACCCCTCTATGTAGTACCAAAACCATACTGAACCTAGAACTAAGCATTGTAAGTGCATTATTTGTGTGTGTTCTGATCAAAAGTAGTCAATGTGTACTTTGAAATCATATTTGTAATTCAATACAAAAGACTATGAATATTGTTTACATGTGTGAGTAATTTGCCTCCATGTTGTCAGTTAGCAGAAAAGGTAGAAATGTTGATTTTCAGTATTATATACTTAAGTAAATTTTGTGAAGAATTTCTACGATCATCGTACCATTAGTATAAAGATTTTGGAAGCTTTATTTTCCAAGCTTTGCAATGGTATGGAACTTTAAATGTCATTTGTCCTGGGAATTCACATTGAAAATTTGAAAATTACTTTTTTAACATGTAAAGTAATGGAAACATTAGAAGTGGTTAGTGAGACCATTGGAATGATTGTATTAAACATTATACATTAACCTCGTGTAAGCATCAAGGTAACTTGGACTGATATCATTCTGTTTCAAATGAAAACTCGATAGACTTTGATGAAATTGAATACGATACAAACATATCACTGATTTCAAGAATTATGTCCCTCACCCTGGGTCTACTTCCTTCACTGAACAAATTTTTAAATTCCAACAAGAGGCTCCCAGGAGCCTGAATCGCTCACCTGGTTGATTTTTGCCTTTCAAGGACAATAAATTTAACATGAAGATGTCCAACAAGTTTTAACTCAAGAAGTTTTTGGTAGGACTTATCATAAGAATAATTTCAGCAATTGAAAGTTACTTTCCATCTATTATAGTTTTCATGATATTGGCTGAAAACTATACAAAAAAAAAACCTGTCATTTTCCCCCTTTCAACTCTTACAAGGAGTCGTCTGACAACTTTTATTCCTGGAGACTTTTGTAGTCCTAATAAGCTAATGAAAGAATTTGGCTAAACCAACGGTTTTGGATATATATATGAGAAAAACTACTGTCTGACCTCTATGTTCTAACATGAAAAATAGCAAAAAAGGGCAATAACTCGTACATGGCTTCATGGATTAAAACGAAAATTTGACCATGGATAGATCTCATCATGCTTAACACTTTTACCCGTGTAAGAATTTAACTATACCTAACGGTTGTGGAAATATATGTGAAAAACTACTATCTGACCCCTATGTTCTATTTTTTGCAATAGCGCCATGTTTTATGACAAATCAAAAATCCCCACATCCGCTCTATGCAAGATATCCCAAGGAACATTCATACCAAGTTTGGTTCAAATTGTCAGAGGAGAAGAGGTTTGAAAAATTGTTAACGACAACAAATGATAACAGACACCAAGTAATGGCAACAGCTCACATGGCCTTCGGCCAGGTGAGCTGAAAAGGGTTTGGTTTAGCTACGATTCACTATATCTTTTTTTTAAATATTAACACCACTTTCAAAAGTGGACCCAGAACTCTTCAGGAAAGTATACCATGGTACTTACAAAATATGTTGCAAAGATATATGTTGCACAGGACTTTATTTATATATACCTGGTTTCACCGAATAGGAACTGACGTAATGATATTTTGGTTTATAAATGGATTTTGCACAAGTAAAATGTGTGTTTCAAGTTTCCCTACATACCCTAAGTACCATTGAAAAACAAACCAATTGACTTGTAAATTTTTTTTTCAAATTTGCAAAATATCTCTTACTACAATTGCCTAATTTTTGAAAGCATGAAATCCAAGAAAACGTGCATGTCTGTTGGCCTATCTTAAATGACACTGATATTTTAAAAACTTACCATTAATAATAATAAATAACAAAAAAGAGAAACAAAAACAGCAACAAGAATTGTGTACATAGAGATCCATTTCTTCAGCTCAAAATACATGTACCTAAAATAAACCAAAAAAAATTCATGCAAGGTCATAACAGATAAACAGTACTTTAAAAAGGAAGCAATGCACCAGAACAATACATGTACCCTTAAATTAACAAGTATCAAATCTTAAGAAATTTAGTAACAGGGCTTTAAATTAGTGTTGGTCCCAGGTCTGTCACTCTGTTTCTGACCTACGACCTTTGAAATTTTATTTTCCTGGGTGCTGGATCTTCAATCCTTTTAATTGACACTTAAGTGTGGATTTGACTAAAGTTGACCATTTGATTCAAACACTGAGTAAGCCCAGGATCTTTCACTCTTAAATTTGAACCCATGAGTAAGATATACATGTAAAACTACAAGTACTACCTTTGAGTGTGATGACTGGACAAATTTTCATCTAGTTTTTAGAGGGGGATTGTGATGTAGTACATAGAACTGAGATATTTTGTTGTAATGTTAAGTACTGTACTCACCATTACAGATAAGATTGGGTACTCACCAATTGTAATGTTGAGTATTGTACTCACCACTATAGGTTAGTATTATTTCTCAAGTTTTGCTAGTTAATACTATATTATTGTATTTATGGTTCTAGCATAGTAATTTTGGTAACAAGACCGTGACAATAGTATAAATGGACATTTTTTTAGCAGTGGGCCAACAACTTTCTACTCTTGTTGGTTCTAGCATAGTAATTTTGGTAACAAGACCGTAATGATCGTATAAATGGGCATCTTTTTCAGCAGTGAGCCAAAAACTTTCTACGCTTGTTGGTAATATTGTACACATACCATTTAGATATACAATAAGATACTCACCAGTTAAGGTTGAAAGAATCATTTTTAGCAATCAAGGAATAGTACAGCATGAAGATTACAAACAGGAATGTCAGCAGAATTAGTGTAAAAATTAACAGATCTCTCTGAAACAGACAAACATACAAATTAGGTTTATCATACACATTATATAGAAAAACAGTAATGTGGTCCAACCGATTCATGGAATGAAATTCCCAATGAAATATAAAATTTCTGTTGAAATCACAGCTTTCATAAAAACCCATGAACTAAAAAGTACATGAAACAATGGTTTTTGGCATTTAGAAAGAATACCAACAATTTAAAGTTTCTTCATAGTTTTCAAAAGAGGATGATTTGTAAGTAAACACAAAGTTATGTGTTAAAGTGATCAGAAAATTTCAGTGAATATTTCAGAACATTAATTTACAAAATAAACTGCATGGTATACAAAGTATGTAACATTTTTAATACAAGTCAGTTAGAGTAAAATTCATTCGATGACAGACTACACAGAACAAAGTTTTCATGAACAGAATATAATGAAATATCTAAGTGCATTACAATATTATCACTTTAGTTTGTGTAAATCAAACTATTCAACAAATACCTTTCGACTGTCTCTGGTTGACTGCTTGTACCGATGCCATCGACACCCCAGCAATCCTGTCATACACACTAGACAGTAATTATGTTTGTAGTATTGTAGTTTAGCATGAGTTACCATATCTGTTCACTAGCTAACACCTCTCAATAACTCTCATTTTCCTTTTTACACTTTCTGCAAAATAAGTTCAATAAAAATTATAGTGTAAAATTAAATAGAAATACATGTACATGCAAGGCAATATTTTTGTCATTACCATTATGTTTGATTTTCAGCATGTAATAGATTTACAATAAATAATGTACCAGTATGTTTAAAAAGATTGTGTATTACAGCCTTAAATTAAGATACAATATTCTGCCTTCAAAGTAACCAGATAAATGAGCCGTGATTTTTCTAGTGCTTGTCATTTTCGTAATTGACAAAAGACTTTTCAATTTTTCTGATTTCGTCACTCAAAACTTTTGAAAGTACAAAAAAAAAAACATTAAAAGCTGTAAGACCAACATTGGTTCAAGTGGGGAAAGTGACAATTCTAATACCCCAAGCTAATTACAACTCTCAAGTCTCAACAGATATCAACATTTTGTGTAAACAATCAACTTATTTGCCAATTACACTAATCAGGCACATGGAGTAAATGTCGATCTCTTGACCACTCAAGGGTGACTTTAAGGTTTATAAAGTTCAAATGCTGGTAACAGTTTCTGCTGGAAAAATTCCTTTACTTCTCGTTAACTTTGTATCAAAATGATATAAAAAGTTATTTATCATTTATTTTTGTACATCATACTTGATTACTTGATTGTAAACCAAAATGAGGGTATGTTGGTCATTACCCCAGCATCTGCATGTCAGCAATATTTACAATCTCGAAAATATCATTTCCTCTATCAGACCAATACTAAATATAACTGTGAAATAATTACATAAATTTATCATTAACTCGGTCAATATACAAAAACAACAGTTGAAATTGAGCTAAAATAGAATCAGGGGAAATACTTACTTGAAAGGGTTTATAGCTGTCCAATGCAAGTGCTACCAGTGCATGTTATGCCAATCCATATCTATATCTACAGTACACTGTGCTAGATGTATTTTTGTGTTTTTACAAAGGATGACCATGCAGGAAACAGCATTTTTTTTATATTAAAAACATTTAAAATTACGTCAGGGACATATGTCCCTGTTTAAAGTATAAGAGTGTAATGGGATTTCTATTTGTGATGATTCTTAAAGGCTGGGGAGTTCCTTTTTTAATCTCAGGTATACTATTTGGATTGTCTGGAAAATATGCTCGCATGATAGTGGAAAAAAAAGTCATGTGCTTCTTTTCATATGCAATGTCGTATAAATTTTATTTCATGTGTTTACACAATGCTGTAAGTAATAGGTGATACTAAGATATCTTATTTCAGATGCAAATACTACTGTTAAAAAAAACCCATTAAAATGGTCCTCATTTTCTCATGCAACTAAAGCTTTCAAAATCCTGGAAAAAAACCTGAATGAGAGACAGCTCCCCTATTCTTTTTAGAAATCACAACAACTTCAGTTATACGCTTACTGGAATCACAAAGGCTCTAGAGAGCCTGAACCGCTCAAGTGGTTAAAAATGGTTAAGATTCTCTTGACCTTACCGTACTATTGTCATAAAAACCATTTAGTCAATACAGAGCATCTTAGTTATCGACCCGCTTTTCATATTATAAAATAAATCTAATTGTCATTTTTTCTCTTCAAGTGCAATAACTCCAATAACATTGCAAAACAGATCTTTATGATAATTTCAGCATAGGTTGGTCTCACCATGCTGATCAATTCCCCCCCTTGAAAATTAGACTAAACTCTTTAGTTTTCAAGTTGTTTCAACAAGTCTCCAATTTTTATTAGTGGTGGCCATGTTTTCGACAGATAAAAAATTGTTAAGGATATCCTAACAAACAATCCTGGAAGGTTTGGTTATACAATCATCCACAAGTTGTTTAAGAGATATTTTTTAAAAATCCACTTCAGGACCCATAACTCATTCATTTGTCAACAAATCTTTCAGAAAACTTTGGCATTCATATATATGAAGGTAATCCCATCAAGCTAAACAATTATAATCTTTGCCAGATTTTAGCTAAACCCAACTGTTTTTGAGTTATTTGCATAATTCTTCAATTTCACCCCAATGGTCTATTTTTAGAAACTGGCCATGTTTTTCACAACATCAAAAATCCACACACAAAGATTGCTTAACATATTCGTACATAACATTCATGCAAAGTTTTGTCTTAATACATCCAGTAGTTTCAGAGGAGAAGATTTTCAAAGCTGGAAATGTAAAATTCAGGGACAAAAATCCACTTCAAGACCCATAACTCAATCATTCGTAATCTGATCTTTCTGAAAATTTCAACATAGGTCCACCCCATCATGCTGTACAATTTTATTTCTACCAGATTTTTGGTACACCAAACTGTTTTTTAGTTATTTGCATAATTCTTCAATTTGACCCCTATGGTCTATTCATAGTAACGGTGACCATATTTTCAGCAAGATCAGAAATCCCCACACATATATTGTTAAACATGTTCTACGAACATTCATGCAAAACAAATGTTTCAATCCATCCAGTAGTTTAACAGGAGATTTTCAAAGTTGGAAATGTACAATTTAGGAAAAAAATCCACTTTGGGACTGATCACTCATTCATTCATCAACGGATCTTTCTAAAAAAATTGGCGAAGGTCCCATCATGCTAAACAATTTTACCCCTACCAGATTTTAGCTAAACCCAACTGTTTTTGAGTTATTTGCACAATTCTACAATTTGGCCCCTATGGCAGGGTTTTTTCTAGGATTTTGAAAGCTTTAGTCAATTTCGCGTGAGAAAATGAGGACCATTTTAATGGTATATTTTTTAAAGTTCAGTAGTATTTGCATCTGACATAAGATATTTCAGAATCATCTGTTATTTACAGCACCGTGTAAAGACATTTAAAAACATTAAATGTAAATGTACATTGCATATGAATAAAGCACAATTTTTTTTCACTATCATGCAAGCATGTTTTCCAGAGAATCCAAATAGCATGCCTGAGACTTAATTAAAAAAGAAACTCCCCAGCTTTTAAGAATCATCAAAAATAGAAATCCCTTTACACTCTTATACATTAATAAAGGACATACTTCCCTGGCATAGTTTTAAATGCATTTCATATTTTAAAAAATGCTGTTGTCTGAATTGTCACCATTTGTAGAGACACAAAAATAGATCTAGCATAGTGTAGATATAGAACTGCCTTAACATGCACCAGTGCTGCATTGGACAGACATAAATATTTCAAATAGGTATTTCCCTATTGTTACCTCGTGAGATTCTATTTTTAGCACATTTTTTAACTGTGTTTTTGGAAACCAGACCGAGTTAAGGACAAATTTATGTCATTATTTTTCTGTTATATCTAGTACTGGTCCCTGAGGAATTCATTGCAGTCTTCACAACAAACTTTTCAGTTCACAGGCCTGAAATACATTTTTCAGAATTTTTTATAAAGTGACTTTTGGCCTGCAGTAGTCAATATTACGCCCCGTACAGGTTAGGGTGTAAAAGAATAGGCCTGCAGCAGTGCTAAGCTTGTCGTAAGAGGTGACTAAATAGTGCTCAGAAACCTAGCTGGGGCTAGGCGCTCTGCCCACAGAGCAACTAGGATGTGTGCCCCAGGTGGTGGAATGGGGTATCCCTGGCGTGTTATATGATGGGGTTGTCAGGCTATAATACAGAAAACCTGACCGCAAACCATAGTGGTGCACCATGTTGGGAAAGATGTCACATTCCTCCCACCCTGCTGTGGTATTCGATTGGAGTAGGAACCTTTGCGCTCCACCACAGGAGGCTAAGTCACCCTACCTTACCCATCGCTCCCTTTTTCTAGTGGCAATCAAAATTTGTCAACCTAATTATCCTTGTGTCCCATCCTTTTTTTTAAATTTCATCATTATTTCATGTTCATTTTATCATCAATTTCATGTTCATCGTCTGAATATAGCTGAAATATTGCTGCTCGGACGTTAAACCCCAACAATCAATCAATCATAGTCAACTTTACAGGCCCATCTCCATTTTGACAAGCCTTGGGCCTCGTGACTACCCCTTAACAGTGAAGACTGCATTGATAGCATAAATGATATTTTCAAGATCATAAATATTGCTGACATGCAACTACAAAATGTTGTGACATTGGGGTAGTGACAAAATTACCCAGATTTGGTTTACACTCAAGTTTGATGTACAAAAATAAATGATAAATTACTTTTTGTCATTTTGATACAATGTTAATTGAAAAGTAAAAGAATTTGAAAGAAAGAAAGAAATTTTAATTTGATACACATATATAGTATATAGTATGAAGTAAATGTACATGAAACAATGTATCTAAAAATTATCTAGCGATATCTGATTCAAGAAAGAAAAGACCAGTCTGAGGAATAAGTTGAAGGTGGAATCAGTGAACACTCTTCTTAAGGTTTGTCTCCATCCTTGATATGGGCTCCTTTGATTTTAAGAGGGCTTTCACTTTGTGGTGCATGGCTAAGGACAGGAGGTTTATGCATTACCGATCGAGTAAACAGTGCTTTACATTCTTAGACACATGCCAACAATAGTAGCTGATGTATATAATTTTTAGATTTTTACACACATGATATGTATGACACAGTAACAAAGTATTTTTTTGCATTTTTTATTTATGAATAGTTGATAATGTAGAAACTGTATGTTGATATATAATTTTTATTAATATGAATTATCTGTTATTTATATACCAGTGCTGAAATAGAAATAATATAATATAGTTGTTATAAGTATATGTATATACATGCATGCTGATAAATTTGCGACGCGGAAAGAAAAAACAGTATTGAAATTTAGTCTTACGCAAAAGTGACTAATGGGTTGAAAATCCTGGCTAAATCCCTGGTTATAATTAGCTTGCGGTTATAAAATTGTCACTTTCGCCACTTGAACCAATGTTGGACATACAGCTTTTAATGTTTTTGGTACTTTCAAAGATTTCAGGTGACCAAATGGGACTTGATTATTTTCCTCATTCTGAAAAGTCTTTCGCCACTGACGAAAATGATGAGCGCTAGAAAAACCACTGCCTATGGTTTATATTCAGTAATGGTGGCCATGTTTTTACCAGATCAAAAATCCCAACAAAACGATTGTTAAAAATACCCTTAGGCAAAGTTTGGTTACAATCTATAGAGTAGTTTCAGAGGAGGAGATGTTTGAAAAAGTTTAAAGACGACGTAAAAATAATCTACATGTAGCTAGAGGAGTGATAAAACATATCTAGATTTTTTTAAACGTTAGAAATATTTTAGTAACGGGGGAATTAAGTGTGAAGTTACCATGTCATGATCTACTTAAATTGTCAGTGAGATGCTGACCTTGTACCTGAACTTTTACAACAAACAGGTCCTTTGAATACTAACACTGGTTAAACCATCTTTATTTAATGTATGTATGCATGAACGTTAACCCATGTTTAGTCAAGTTAAGAAGTTACACGTATATATACTCTTTGTTTAATGCACACAAAAATGAGTGTTTAATAAATTATCACTTGATAAAATTTTGATATGTATGCCCTTTGGGCATTATGGTTTTTATACTAAATATCAATCCCTTTTTTATTTACTAGAGTTTAAGGCAGTGAAACACCATTGTTAAATTACAATGCCTGTCAATTTAAACTGTTTTATTACCATCAACAGATACACTATTTAAACTATTGACTGTACATTGTAATTAATCTACACCAGTTATCGGCATAATTTTCTCAACTTTCATAGCAAAACCATACACTGATGAGACTGTGATGGGCCCAAGTATGAATACTTGTTAAGCAATCTTATTATGTGGCAACAAAACAAAGGTGTGACAGCAGTGAGTGTACAAAACATACTGGCTTTCTAGCAGGTTCTCGGTCATTCGAGAAATAAAATTGAAATACGGTCTTTCAAAATACAGCTCTTACAGTAGACAGGAGTAACCAAATTGGTATATTGATATCTTACATCGTTCGCTTAAAGTATTTTTGTAGAAAATCGTTGATTAAAATTAATTCTTCTCTTGAAATTGCTACATGTTGGATCCCAAAATTAATGTTGACAAATTAAAAAAAAAATTCGCCATCTTCGTTGGTTCACCGGAAGTTCCAAAAATAAAACCATACAATGACGGAAAAAATGAATTCCGACTGAAAATGTAGCCACTTTTATTAAAAAAAGAAATACATGTAGGATGTTGACAGTAAGAAAAAAATGGTAAACGTACATTTAAATAAAATGCTTATCAGTATTTAAAGCAAGCATTATATAAGCCAGTTTTTCTTTCTATCTATCAATCAGCCAAACTTATCGAGCTCAGGGGAGACAATGTAATGCGGCTATATAATGAGGAAATTTTTATTAAATATACACTGACAAAATGTTTGAAGTGTCTCGCACATTTAAGTTTTTTTTCGTTTTTTTTTTCTTTTTTTTTCTCAATTTAAAGGATCATTTTCAACTTAGTGTAGTTTCAAATATCTCTTTTGTCGTTTATTCTAGTTTTCTGGCCATTGATTTTATATTTAAAGATATCGAAACTTGTAGAATGCACTAACTGATAGTTGCCGCTTTTGAGTGCACGCACTCACGACCTAATCATTCATCGATTGATCTTTGCAGTCCTAATAAGAAACCAAATATTACATAAAATTCCTACATGTAGTAATAACATTCAAGATGTCTGCTATGTTTCATCGAAATCGAGCCAGAAGTTAAGTTCACGTTACAGACTTGTAAAATGCTAACCACTTAGTATAGTGGTGGCATCAACCAAAATGTCGTTTACACAGCTAAGAACTTTATGTATAAGAGCATGAATATTCGTGTTTTAAAGTTGGGAATTTTTTTCTTTCTTTTTTTCTTTTTTTTTTTATAAAATTAATGCCTTGTCAACAAACAGCTTCGTCCCAAAAAGATGATGCAGTATATTTAATAGTTTCTAGTCTGGAAGGTCCCTTAAATGTGTTTAGTGGATTGTCTCACTCCCAACGTCATATCCCACACTTTCGTTCACCTTATACGCTCACACTATATCACTCTTTTTATTAACTCCCTAAATTGGACTGGAAAAACAAAACCAAACACTTCAATCCCGTTTCCCATTCCCATCCATACACCCTTACTCCAAGGATACCTCAGTCTCCTGTTTACACGACCAATAATAATAGTACTTACCATCGAAAGTCGCGGATCATCGTGCAATGAATTACGAACATTGTGTGTCCACCTGACCAACGGGTTATAGTTTTCCTTTCCTCGTTTGTCTACCCCGGACTTGACCTTTTATGAGCAACTCGGCGGGTGTTTCTAGAAAAGCAGAGGACGCTTACCCTACCGGTGCACCTGGTCCATGCTCCCAGTTTTTAGTGGAGTCCGAGTTGCTCATTTACTTTTGTTACTTTGTATGTGTGATTTTAGTTACTTTATGTTCTTTGTTGTGTATGTCTGTTTTCCATGTCTGGTCTTTGTCCCTGGATTACATTCTTTTGATTACCGCTATAACCTTGGTTCCCTTGATTACTCTTTCACACCACTGGGTCGATACCTCTGCTGGTAGATTTTGTCCCCGAGGGTATCACCAACCCAGTAATACAATTTTTAAAATTAATGGTTTTAACAAGAGGAATGAAAGAAAAACTGGCTCGGACGTCGCCCAGTGTAAAAAGGTCCGAACCTGACAGCAGATCGGACACTCTGTTGTCTTGTAAGTATGTGGTGTCCCCAGATGGGAATCTTAACACACTCACATCTGGTATGGAAAGTGCCCCGACCAATGCAACTAAAAGTACCCAATCACACGTTCAGTCTGCAGACCATCTATTCCAGTACAAAAATTCTGACTATTTTAAAATTATCAAACCATGTTCCATCACTTTAAACGATATATTTGATTACAACGATGACGAACCACATTGTACCATATCAAAATGTGGTATAAACAATTGCAAAACATGCAACATTCTTATAACCGACCCTTACTTCTCCAGTTCCCTTACAAACAAAACCTTCCATACAAGAAGTCACGATGACTTAAGTTGCAATCAACAAACTTAATATATGGATTAGAATGCAACTTATGTGGTTTAATATATGTCGGAGAAACGGCAGAACGATTAAATAAAAGAATGTGCGGTCATCGTTCGGGAATTAACACCACCAAATTCCCGACAATTTATAAACACTTTAATCAACAAGATCATTCAATCCTCTCCATGAAAGTTCGTATTTTAGAAAAAATTTACCATCCTAAGAACAGTCCCGTTCTAAGTAAAACCTATCGTAGGGAAGGAGAGGAGTACTGGATACACAGACTAGGTACTGCAATACCTTACGGATGCAATGACAACATCAAAAGTATAGGAAACCTTTCAAGCCAATATAACAATAACATAAATGTGATGAATTTATTTGACAAAAATCCAAGACGGGAAAGGAGTCATGGCCATCGCCGCTATACGTCACCTAAGTTACATGATGTCTCCATAGATGGTCTCCTTCCTTTCATACAAAAACCTCTTGGACTTCATCACATTAGAACCAAACTTTATTCTATACCTCTCACTCTACTACACTCCCTTTACAAAACAAGTCTTGACACTCCTGTTTCTGACCCCACTTCATCATTATACAGACTTGTTGCCATCATTTTGGATATTGGTTTCCACAGACTCTTTAAACCAGTTTGTGTTAAAAGTCAAGATGAAGAAAAACGATCATTTATTCCACTACCGTTTGTCAACAAAGGTATAGATGCAATTAATTTGGCTAACATCCTCCATCACAAAAACGTTACCAACAAAATTGTCCCATATTTCAAAGACAAATCCATACCAATTATTTCATATTCCTATACTTCACCCATACCATCCAAAATTTTCAATTATAAAAGGCTATAGCAGAACCTCGAGATTGAGGACTTCAAGGCTAAACCACCTGACTGTTCTTGCAAAACCTCTCCATTCAAATATGGTCCGTCTGGTCACGTCGTTACGGGAGATTTAACCATTATCGAAAACGAATCTCTGCGTAATATCCTTTCTAAAGGTCCCAAGTACCGTAAACCACGCTCCATAAATTGGAATTATAACTTTAAAGTTCTTATGGATGCCGTCGAGGACTATGCAAGAAAATGGATAAAACGAGAACAAGAAGACATTGATTCTCTGTCAGAATGGTTAAAGGCCGTGAGGTTTTCAATTTTGAAACGAATGAAAGTTTTATGTAGGTCAATGAGTGCCAAGGCTACATCAGTTTTCAAAGACCCCGATGTAGCAAAAACATTGTCTACTATACATGACAAATATGTTGTCGTACCAGCAGACAAAGCCCAAAACAACATTGTTTTTGTCTGCAAAACGTTTTATATCCAATGTTTATTATCAGAGGTAGACGTAGAAAACAATAGCAGTGATAAGACCTACACTGCTACCACTCTTTCCAAAGAAGAGATTGTGGAAAACCATAAATCTGTGCTATCCCCTTTTGGACTCTCTACCAAGGACGATGATTGTGATTTACCGTCTATGTACTGGATTCCTAAACTTCACAAGAATCCATACAAACAACGTTTCATAGCTGGATCTGCAAAATGTACCACCAAACCTCTTTCAAAACTTTTAACTTCTATACTCACAACTGTCAAAGAGGGTCTACAGTCCTACCACAACACTTGTTACTCCCGTAGTGGTATTAATTCAATGTGGATCCTGAAAAATTGAAAAGATCTTTTGGAGACAATCAGTTCAAGACTATCATCTGATTATAATAGCATTAAAACCTATGATTTTTCAGCACTGTATACTTCTATTCCCCATACTCAGTTAAAATTCCGACTTAAAAACATTATACATCGTTGTTTTTCCAAAAAAGATGGTACACCTAAATACAAATATATAGTTCTTGTTAGAGATTCCTCATACTTTGTAAGAAATAATTCCAAATCATCTTCCAAATATACAGAGGAAGATGTTTACAAAATGCTGGAATTTTTAATCGACAACATATTTGTCCAGTGTGGTGGACGTGTTTTTCAACAAACGGTCGGCATTCCAATGGGAACAAATTGTGCTCCTTTACTAGCTGACCTATTCCTTCACTCTTATGAGGCTGACTTTATAGCTGATCTGATCAGAAAGAAAGAATATTGTTTGGCTAGATCCTTCAATCTCAGTTTCCGCTATATAGATGACGTGTTATCTTTAAACAATCCTAATTTCGGGAATTTGATACATCGCATCTACCCAAAAGAACTTGAGATAAAAGATACTACAGACACTGTGAAGTCAGCCTCATATCTTGACCTACACTTAGAAATCGATGGTAAAGGAAAACTATTGACCAAACTTTACGACAAACGTGATGACTTTTCATTCAGAATTGTCAACTTTCCTTTCATCTGTGGCAACATCCCTTCGGCTCCTGCGTATGGCGTGTTCATATCACAACTCATACGTTATGCCAGAGCTTGCCGGGACTACGCAGACCTTTTGTATCGCGCTAGAACTCTAACAAATAGGCTTCTGGAACAGGGTTATGTTGCTACAAGCTTGATGTCATCACTACAGAAGTTTTATGGTCATCATCATGAACTCGTGGATCGTTATGGTGTATCCATCAGCACCATGAAAACTGATGTATTCAACGGGTCATAGTTTTCCTTTCCTCGTTTGTCTACCCCGGACTTGACCTTTTATGAGCAACTCGGCGGGTGTTTCTAGAAAAGCAGAGGACGCTTACCCTACCGGTGCACCTGGTTCGTGGTCCCAGTTTTAGTGGAGTCCGAGTTGCTCATTTACTTTTGTTACTTTGTATGTATGATTTTAGTTACTTTATGTTCTTTGTTGTGTATGTCTGTTTTCCATGTCTGGTCTTTGTCTCTGGATTACATTCTTTTGATTACCGCTATAACCTTGGTTCCCTTGATTACTCTTTCACTAGAAAATCAAGGGTTTTCAAGCGATGCGTTCTACATTATGGTTATATATGTGAAAGTGTTATGAAATTTGGACCTTGAATTCCTGTTCCGTTCATCTTGTATCGAGCAAAAAGGAAAGTTTGCTACATTACTTCATTAATTTGAAACTCGTTATCGATGTAACAACAAGTGATGAACTGTGTTCAGACATTGTTTAAATCTATCACAGTTAACAAGTAACTTTAAAGGCACTGCAAACCATTGCACTAATTCAGAATCGGTAAAGAAATCACCTCAGCCTATACTGAAATTTTACGATTTAATTAATCGTGTACAAACATTTTTCCTGAGTTCTAATTCTAAATATTAAGTGTTCTGTCTTCATGTTAAACTGACTTTGATTTTTTTTTCACTTATAACCTTAGGATTATTTTCCCTTTTTAATGTGTCACTCACTGGATGGTTGTAAAAGTTTGTATTTTGTCACAATATTGTATAAAAACAAGTTGTACTTTGATAAACCACGAATTTACATGAATTTATTCAATCAGTTTGCAATTCACATAATTTGAGAACAACTAATTGCTCGTGTTTAATTAATTAGAACATACAATTAAGCATTGATAAACATAATTTTAATATGCTCGTGTATTTACCTGAGCGTAATACTACTTGAGTAAAACTCAAAACTACTTCATAATACCGTGTGCTCATTTCTATGAACGAGAACAAGAAAATTTCCTAAAGACATGTACATGCTTACAAAATTATTCCAGGTAATTAAACAAATCAAGATATTGAAAAATCGCCGTAAGCAACTGTAACAATACAAAAGTTGCTCAACAATGTGATTTTCGTACAAGTCAGTATTGCTCATTTAGCCCTTAAAGCTTTAGGATTTGTCCAAAAACAGCGTTTAACTTTTACAGCTCGAGGTTAGTTTAAGAAGAATAGTATAATATTTAAGTTTTCTTTTGTTTGTTTCTCCCTCTTTGTTCAATTGATTAACACCCATACATAGAATCTGTATATTTCAATATGCATACGTTGCTTAACACCTGTTGTTTTAAACATATAAAAGTGTATAAAAACTAAGTTCACCCAAGTAAAGGCATGTGTAATAAGTGAAGTCGCTCGTTTTTCGTGCATTTAAAGTGAATTCATTATACAACTATGTGCATATGCGAATACCTTTGGCTTAAATAACTAGATGCAATTTGTAAATGGAAAAAGCATTGGTCTTTTTTCCTATATCTTGTTACAAAATTAATGCGACCAAATTCATAAAATCCCAACTGTTTCCACAATTGTGCATGAAAATCAATCACAAAGTTAGAATAGCTTGTTTAATTTGACGAAAACTCATAAATAGCATTAAGAAACTGTACAAGTACATCTCGAAGCAGCAAGCTGGCGACTTGATATTTGCCAATATCCTCGATATCTTATTCAAGACACTCTTTTGTGGAGAAGAATAATCGATTGGTTAGCTTATACAAAGCAATATTAGCTGATTCTAAGTAAGACCATAAGCCATCCATCAATACCGGTTTATTCACAAGCAGACGATCTACTTGTAGGTTTCCGTGTGTTGCCTTGAGGCCAATCAAGCGACTGCGCTCAGTACAACGGCGTGTCTTGATTTAATGCCAAGCTGATACTAGTACAGCCAGTTAACTTAGATATAGGTAGTTTGGAGTGAGAACTCAGCATAACAAGTTGTCACGAGAAGTAGATCAGCTGGAGTTCTTCAGGAAAGAGGGAAATTTGTTACAGGTAAGAAAACAATTGAAGTTTTAAAACTTTTTTCAAACTTTACAAAACTTTTTCTTGCTTTTTGGACCAGTGTTTAAATTCTTTCTGTATAAGTAAACAAAGAAGTTCTTATGTAAAGTACTGTGGTATAGGTAATAGGTAAAGTATATTAAAAGCCTGCTCACTAAATTATTGTGTTGTACAAAGTGTATTTTGTAAGGTCGATGGATTTTAATTCTGATCAATGGGCCTTATGTTGGCTATTGTGTGCAGTTAAGCTTTTTGTTATTTTCTCACAGATTTCTCGATCTCTTTAGCCTTTTTTATTGACTCACATAATATGGGATAAGAAATATTATTTTGTTACTTTATATCAAAAGTTTATGGCGTACATTGATAAAAAGTAACACGATATGGCGCGTAAAAGCATATGGCTCGTCTGCTGAAATGGGTTGATTGTAAGCAGACGTATCCTCTATGCGTCATGACCTCGCCTTTGTATTGCAAGTGTGCGTTTAAGCAGCTTACAATTTATTTTTGGCAGTAAGACTCCCTTATTGTTATTGATTGAGAAGAAGGTCGTTAATAACTTTTAATGCTCAGATGTCAACAAGTAATTCATATATAAATACAACTAAATGCAATTATGATGTTTTTAATGCTGCTTAAGGCTTAAAATTTATGTCCTGAAAAATTTTATTAATTACAACACGAAATATAAATTGATAACCAAATAAAAGTGGCAAAGAGTCAAAACGATTTACAGAGAGAATTTTATTGCATATATGTCAACGTGACTTTTATGTTGTCGAATGAGAAAAAGCGATTATTTACGGACAATTGATTAGGTTTTCATTAACCTAAGAAGCCAATCTGCTTTCATTACAAAGCAACGTAGCTTTGATTGTGTTCCACGTCTCTGCTTTGGCTGACCTTAGTTCATTTTACGGTAAGTAAATAAGCAGACGGAGTTCTTTAATTGCCGCGTAATCGAATGTTTATTTTTGTATAACTTTTTTCTTCGCAAAGTGGTTGTTCTTGAAACATAACGCACTGTATTATCTTAAGAATCGTAGTTTTAATTTGTTTTTTATTTACTTTTATTTACTCCTGTATTCAAAGTACATCTGTTGAAAATTTATTTTTTGGTCTGTAGTTTGTTTTTATGCATCATTCCCTTTACATTTGGCCTAACTATTTGGGAGGGGAGGGTTTTTTTTGTGGGGGTTGATGGGGGTGGGGTAGAACACACACTGAAGAGTTGCTTAGATTTCTTGTACATGATGTATTATCACTACATGAAAAAAATGATTTAAAGTCAATAAAACATTATAGCCTTAGGAGCTAGTTCGATATGTTTTTGCTATGCTTGATAGCGACTGCAATGACTGTCCTTAAGTCCCTGAGCACAAAAGTCAAACTTTACATTTTACCACAGGGTGTATTAGGATAAATTATTGGATTTTTGACATTACAAAATAACTTCCGACTTCTGATTTATTTTACTTTGTTCTAGTGACAAGTTGTCATATGACTTGTTCCTGATGTTTCAATCAAAGTATGTGCAATGGAATAAACGATTAGGCTTCCAGTCATATGCACCTTGAGTACTGGATAGACAACCTTTTCCATAAATAACCTATAGATAACTTGTCATTCTTGAATTCTAGACTTGATTTATACTAATTTAGTGTATCTAAATCTTATCTTTTAACCGTGTCAATCAACCTTACTGAAACTTTCAGCAAAATTATATTTCTTTTTATTGATTACAGGTTATGACTACTCTAAAATTTGTTTTAATAAATCGTTTTGTGGGTTAGAATCCAAATAATATAGGATGATTTAAAATGCAAATTAAAAAGTTAATTTATTAACAAAAGCTTATTTTGATCTCTTTCTTTAATTTGTTTATTGAGAAGGCAACTTCTTAGTATATTGGCAATTTGTTGTCGATGAAGTTTCAGAAAAAGTTGTTGAACATTGATGCTTAACATTGATGCTTACTATGGCTAAAATGTCCTTTCAAAGAAGATCCTAATTACGTTGTTATAGTTTGTCATTTCGAAGAAAAAAATTACACGTTCTTCACGAAATCCTAAACAGTTTGAGAAAGTGGCCTAAACCTGTGATTCGTGAAGGCTTTTGTTTCATAACGAACCACCTACATATAAACAACTTTTTTTTACAAATTTTATTTGATTACATTTAACCTCAGTGGTCACAGACGACATCAGCTGTCCGGCAAACCGTAGGAAACTACTACGCGCCCTTGTATATTTTTCTTCTCCGATCGGTGCCTTACACGAGGGTAACTACATTTTTCTCAATGGATCGCATTACTACAAAATGACAACTGGTCTGCGAGTCAAGAAAATATCCGTACTTGGGATGACTTGTATTTCTCCCTTGTATCAACAAAGTTGAAAAGATAAGGTCATTGTGCCAGTCTACTAAGCAGCTAAACTCGGGGAATACTCGACTAATCATCAAAACTTCATGTTCGGACATAAAATATCTAGCTAAGTTTCACACAAGTTGCCTGCGATTGTAAGCAATTTCATTAATACGGGTTTGGTTCGGAGTTCAACTGGTTGTCAGGTTCTATTATTCTATTCGAATAGGCCTTTTGAAAACAAGCAGACAGACTGACGGAAAGGTGCTGCCAATGTCTCGATTTTCTACCGAATGAGCTTAAGTTTAGGGAACTCTTACATGCGGTATAGCGTACTTCACTTTCACACTCTTACATTCAATAGTTTTCACTCGACCCGCACATATATGCAAAACATTTCACCCCCTTTGTAGCGGAATACATGGACCATGTTTTTAGAAAAGTGACGAGTAGTCCTCGCTTTTATGGCCATAGTTTCAAAATTGATCGAAAACTTGTAAAATTTTGATGACTATTATTTGCATATTTGATAGCTTAACTAATTACGATGCTAAGGGTACTTCGACATAAGTGTTAGGCATGTTTTTTTCACATGATTTATTTAATTTTTTTTCTGTCAATCTGTCATTTCTATGGTAGTTCCTTATGTTTCAATCAATTCATGTAATCAATAGTTTTTACAGCAGTTTTCCGTGTAATTTTTGTTTGTAAGGGAACTATTTGCTCTAGGCTTAAACAGTGCTTACGCAAAAACAACCACGAGATAAAAACTATACAACATTTTTTGTCAAACATGATGGCTGCTTTCACTCGGCAGGTTTTTCCTTTTTCGCCGGAATACCGCATTTATAACAATGGTAATTTATTAGTTTAAGCACATTCATTTATTTAGATCACAATGCATTTATATTTCTTCAGTTATAAATTATTTATGGACTAAATTGATCTAATATGTATAACCAGTTTATGTTGTCATGAATATTTGTTATTCATGTTTTCTTAGAAAGCTCATAACTTAATATTTTTTTCTTTGCTTATCACTTACAAGAGCTTAACCTATGTGCAAGTCGCGATTTATTTGCTGTGGAATTTTTCAATAATCTTACAGATTTTATAAAGTAAACAAAATATGTGTATTACGTGACTTTTATTAACAGCGTTTTATCGTACGTATCAACAACATAAAGACACTCTGCGACCTCGCTTGAGAAAAACTTTTCTCTTTCGTTCTAGACACAATTAATACTAATGATACGCGACCCTCATAGAGAACAAACCGTATCATGATTAAGACAATGAATGTGTTTTGGCGTAAAAGCATAGATTTTCTCTCTTATCGTTGAAGTTGAAGAAAAGCAGAAATCTGGAGATACGAGTTAACATGTTGAAAGATCTGAAGGCTTGACTTTAGAAACTTGACCTGGGATCAAACTCCTCCATTTAGCTGCTCGTGTTTTAATGTGTTCAGGCGAAGTGACGATGCGACTGTTTTGTGTACCTTTAAGTGCATTATGGGGTTGGTTGATCAATCACCCCGTTGGGACTAATTGTTAGCTTACTGTTACTTGACGAACTCGAACACTGAACATTGCAGTCTCGACGAATAAATTATACCGCGGGGCAGGGAGTTGCAAGAGAACTAAGTTGCATTTCGTTTGCAGGTACTAAAATACTTTAAATCTGTACTCGCTGACTTAAGACATTTTTAAATGAGAAAAATGGTCATTCCATTATTAATTTGACGATAATTTCATATTCTTTATCTTCTTTTTTAGAAATGGATGATGTGTTTCCTGAGACAATCAATGGCGTATGTGTCAAGGTTGAACCAGCATGCGTGAAATCTGAACCTCATGTGTCAGAAAAGTCGGGCAACGATTTTGGTGATCGATACCCTCTTCAAAGATCTCCATTTGAAAACGGTACAGCTAACTTCAGCGGAGGTGAAATGACCGAAGCAGGATCTAAATATAGCGACCGACACACTCCAACATTTAGTCGCCCTTCTGAATTTCATCCCCAGCATGGACTACCATATATGTATGAAGACTTCAGAAAGTCAGACTCACCTGCTGTTTCCGACGACTTTAAATCAAGGATGTCGCCTATGGAAAACAATTTCGCCACATCAACGCCCTCCGTCAAGCCAGAAAGTATAGCGCCGCGTCTTCCATCATATCACCTTTCAAAAGGGACACCACCGTCAATGCTTGGGAACAGTATATATAGTTACGCTGCATTCAACGATGACAGCTTTTCAAAAATGAACTCAATGCTAAAAAATGATACGAATGGTGAAGACATCGATGAAGAAGAATGCAAGCTAAATTTGACATATCCAGGAACTGCTCGGCCTATTGGTAAAAAGGCTCATCTCCCAAAGCGCTACAAGTGTGCAATGTGCGCCTATAAAACTCGATACAAGTCGGACTTAAATCGCCATGTACGTAAGCATGCAATAGCTGGATACAATTGTGATATTTGTAACATGCCATTCAAAACAGTGGGCAATGTTGAGTTTCATAAACGTAGAGAACATGCAGATACTTACGTTGCTATGAAACCAGAGAAAAAGTCGAAATACAACTGCAAAATATGCAACTTTACAACCATGCAAAGTTCTGAGTTGGCGCGGCATGTCCGCAAGCATTGCATAGCAAAATTTTCCTGTGATATGTGCAATCGACCGTTTATGTCGGCGGGTAGTCTTTTTCAACATAAGCGCACCCTTCATAATATTACTGATGAAAAGTTACAAACGACACAAGAGACTGAAAAGTCGGGAGGTCAAGAGGGCATTCAAACGGAACCGACAGAAGATAGTGATGACGAAAACTATAGAACTGTACCTAATAGACAGGAAAGCGTTCAGTCATATGACATTTCGAATGGAGCATTGGAGAAAACAAAAGACGCTCCCGAAAAATCAAATGGCGATACAAATCACATGCAGGAAACAGTTGATACTGAGGCAACGAATGGAACGAACTCCATAAATTTATCCAATGTAGGTAAGAGTATGGAGATTGACGAAAACGTTCCCGAAAATCTTGTCGTTGAGAATGGAACTAACAAAGAACCGAAAGATGGAGATGAAGTTGCAAAATACATTTGTCAGTTTTGTGACAAACCGTTTGGTAGGAAGCTTGCTCTCGATTACCATTTGAAAATTGTTCATAAAATGACAATTCGAGGGGAGGACAGTGCGTTTTTAGAATACGATGATGACTATGATATAGCTTTAGATATGTCGATCAAGGATCTTGAAAATAACAACAAGTCTCCTATGCAGGAAGAAGAATCGTTCGGAGAACGTGAAGATTTCAAAAACATGCGCCATCAATGTCCGTTCTGTGCTTATGCTACAAATTACAAAAGCACTTACGATCGCCATGTCAAGAAGCACGACCTCGAATGTCATATTTGCCCAGTTTGTAAAATGCCGTTCATCACTTTCGGGCATATGCAGCGTCACATTCGAGATAACCATCAAGAATATCATCGGCAAACCACAGATGATAGAAATGGGACCGAAAACGGACTTATCTCTCCGAAAGAAAACCTGTACGCTAATGGTATAAAGCCCCCGCTGAAGATGGCTATTAAACGAGACTTTAACAAACCATGTAACTCAGGCGTAGTTAATTATCAGGCAGTCAACTTGAATGGTCATGCAAGAATCAAATCTAATGTTGCCACTAACCTCCCATCAAAAAGAAAGAAGCAAACGCCGGTTCAGCGACAGCTAGAGCAGGGAGTATCGCTTGAACCACCAGCTTATGGGAGATATGCCAAACTTGTTTCCGATTTCGATGATTTTTCGTCCCGTCCATTTGCATGTGCTTTGTGTTTCTTTAGAACAAACAATGCAGACGAACTATCTAAACATACACGAAATCATCTGACTGGATGCAACCCATATCCGGTTCCAGAGACAGCTAGATTCAATATGGCCTTCATGCATCAATTCCAGAATAGAGATAGTCAGACTGTCGAAAGACCTGAACCAACAAAGCAACAGCAATTCCTTCCACAAAACAACATTGCTCCTGCATTCAGAAAGCCAAACAATAAGCTACAAGACGTCATTTCAAAACTATGGAGCGAACCCAAATCTGAGATCAATAACCCAGATGAAGTCTCCTTCGAGGAGGAGGAAGAGGAAGACGACAACTCAAGAAACATTTCCGACTCTATCATTCCGACATTTTCTGTTCATTACAGGAAAGACAAGACCAATCTAACAAGACCATACCTTTGCTTATTGTGCAGGAAAAGATTTCGATTGTTGACAATTCTAAAACAACATTTCCGACAGAGCCACAGCGAGTCACAAATAAACAATAAATCATACACGTGTAGTATTTGTGGCGAGGTGTTTCATAGTCCTGTCCTGTTGCAGGAACATCATGACTTTCATCATAAAATGCAATCTTAACTAATTTAACAAAACTTTCTTTAATGTTGTAATCTTTCCTTCTTGGTGCAGATATTTTGTTCTTAATGTATATGCAGTGTATGCATTGTGGAAATATTGCGGAGGTGCTAATCTAGAATTGTAGATACAAAAAATGTTTTTTGAAACATGTATTTTTATTGAAATCTATGTTTTAAAAACGAATTTATGAGTTTCTGTTCAAAAGTAGGACCATGTCACAAACATTTCGAATTAACAGTAGTTTGTATGGTATTATTTTTGACTTGATTTTAAAATGTCTTTTTTGTTATTTCTTTCAACCACACTATGCATTTGGTAAAATGTAGGTAAAATATGGGTTCTCGGTGATGAAAGGGGCCATGAACATGTGTATACCGTTAGCAGTGGCAATTCTGTTCGAAGCACTCTTATCTTACTTTTTTTGGTTCGGCCATTGCGCTTTGTATTTGGCAAAATACTGTTTTATGATTGCGAATTTTGTTTTCTCATTAATTGTAAACAAGTTACAGTAACTGAATTCCCGAGTGTCAGTTTTCACCTAGCGGTATTATATGCGTCAAACAATTTATGCACGATGACAGTATTACAAAATTTTGTTATAAACTTCAAATATTTATTCCAGAGTTGTATATATGTTTGTTTCATTAAAAATGTTGATCTTCAATCATTTAGCGTACTCGTTTAATCTTTAATGATATGTTCATGATTTTAGCGATATGAGCTATATTTTTACAAAGTGTTTGAATGGTCATAACTAAGAAAGCGACGACGGGTAAAGATAACAATTTTATCATGGATTTTTTTAGAGAATTAAGTCAATTGCTAGTCCATGCAATTTGATTCTGCTATGTACACGACTTCGTTCCCACACCTTATTTCCAAACAACACACACACACACACTTTATAGCTTCTTAACTACTGAAAGCTTAAGAATATTCGTTTTATTTATTAAACATAATACTTTAAGCGTATTTCCAATCATTGGTACTTTCTTGTCATAAAGCAACGACTGGGCGACCGCCATTTCGTCATCATTATTGGCTGTAGTTCGACTCGGGTGTCTAGAGACAAGAACTTTACCGTTGTTAAACGTGTACAATACGACATTCAGTTGAAACATAAAATAACAAGTGGCGGACTTCGGGGGTCATATCCCCCTTTTTCCTCTTGTTCGAAAGTTTTGTTAATTTCGTACAAATTTTGCACAAATAATGGTCTAGAACCCCTGATAACATAAGAAAATGATAGGTCAAGCGTACATTGCTTCTCTAGAACCACATAAAGTATGACTAAACTGAAAAATAATTTCATATGATTAAGGACTCTAATTATTTTATTGTTAAAAACTGTCGGTAGAAAATAAGCCTCAAATTAAGAAAGGGGTATTTAATAATTTTGTTGTTTGCTATCGAAATGATGTTTAACCTCCAACATATTTCTGGGAACGACGAAAATAGAATCTGGTACATGTACAATGTATGTACGCTTTGGATATTTGTGTACAATATGTGTTGCACTACCTAAAATAGGCCATATTGAAATATCCAAAGGCAACTGACATGCAGACAAATTAAACAATGAAACGTTCACTTGGACGAGAAAAAAGAACTAAACCAAGCTGACGTCTAAAGCTACAAATGAGAAACGGGAAAAATAACATGGGTTACATTGAGGGACGTGAACAAGAACAAGAATTATGCCGATCTGTTCCCAGTGTTGTTTTATCAAGTTCATACACTTACGGAAATGTACATGTATAACCTTAAGTCAGATTAACTGTTCCGGGTTTTTCTGTTCATATACCAAAAGGGGAACCGACGTTGCCGCATCAACTGTTTCAGCATGCACCGATGTTTTTTTCGTTGGTATTTCTGCATCGACTGTTATAGTAAAAGAAGAAAGAAATAATAAGTAAAATCATAGGTATTTGGTGACAGGTCCGAATATCTCGGTCCTCCCCCTTTTTTCAAAATGTGACCATTTAGAAATTTCTGCTGATTTCAGTTATCGTAGTGTTTGTAGTATCAGATTTTGAAAAAAAAGGAGTGCTGAGAACTAGTTCCTGTCCCCAAAGTACCTATTTTCTACCGCCATATAGGGTTGATGGTACTAAACGTTACTACCTCCAGGTTAACACTAGTGTAATTGTATTTCTCTTGGCGCCTTTTGTATTGATATATTTCTGTTCTTGAGTTATTGCTTTTTTTTAATTTCCCCCTTGTTACCCCCTCCCCCCCCCCCAAAAAAAAAAAAACAAAAACAAAAAAAAAAAAAAACAAAAAAAAAAAAACAGGAAAGAGAAAACAAAACATCTCTTTGTTAATGTAAACAAAGAATTTTCTTAACTGGATATCATACAATACCGTACCCTTTCATTTAATACAGAGGTTCACTGGATCTGGATAGCGCGATCATATATTATAAGCTCTCGCGATAAGTGCTAAAATGGCACGCCAGCCCATTAAAAAAATTGTTGAAGCCCTACAAATAGAAATGTAATGAAAAAAGTAAAGAGACTTACATTGATGGTAAAAACTAAATATAAGAAAATCAAAGAATTCGAGTAGTACTCCAGCTAAGAATCATGCAAAAAGTGATTCATGGTTTGAAAACCTACATATTTTTATTTTTGATATTTTGTTTAAAGCGTTACAGTAAACAGCAATTAACAAGTGATTTTCAAATAATCCCTTTTCATTTGAGACATAAATTATAAAGAATGTACTATAGAAATTAAAATTTAGGGCGATAACTTTGTAATTGACATTGAAACACAATAAAAACTAAAGAATTTTCAATGTGAATTATCTCTTTAATATTTACCCTGTATAATGCCCAAAGATTGGGTCGATGATAGGTGGATTGGGCTTTTGTACTACCTGAGCTCCGTACAGCTTGTATGAGGACAAGATACGAACCCAAAATTGGAAAACGTTTTCTATCACACTTTTATTAATAAGTTTTGTAAATAAAAAAAAAAACAAGAGCCTCCCATGAGCCTGAATCGCTCGACTGCTTAAATTTTGTCTTTCAAGGGCACTAACTCTAACAAGGAGTTGTCTGTCAGAGTCATCTGACAACTCTGACCCAATGCAGACTGTTGTAGGCCTTGTAATAAAGACAATTTCGGTAATCGATATAATTCCGCTAAACCTAACGGTGTTGGAGATACGCGAAAAAAAAACTATCTATCTGACCCTTATGTTCCATTTTTAGTAACGGCAGTCGTGTTTTTCGACGGATCAAAGAACCCCACACCAGTTCTTTGCAGAACACACTAAGGAACATTCTTAACAAATTTTATTCTGATTGGTCCACTTCTTTCAGAGGAGACGATTTTTGAAAGAAATAACATTAAAAAAAGGCAATAACTCCAACATGGCTGAACCGATTAAAACGCAAATTTGACCAGAGATGAATCTCATGATTGAGCCTAGCCATATTAGGCTTGTTTTTTGAGCAGGTCACATATGACATATTGTTGTATTGGTCTTGTTTTTTTCCATATAGTATCTGTCCGTATTCATCCAGTAAATGGTCATTTTCGTTAGGTATTGAACGGACAATTTCATATATATGTACTTTTACTGAGACGATTCAAGCTGGAAACGCCCTTACACAAAAACAAAAACAAAAATTAAGGCAGCATAATATATATATATAAACACATACAACTGAGGACTTTAATTTATGTTCTTTCGTAAACAAGGCAAAATTCCCTGTGGAAAATGTTATCTTTTCTATATAACCCAGGGAATGTCTACCTCATCAAGGGGATACCTTTAAGTATCTACTTAAGCATAGCACTCAAGAAAGCAATCTCACATCGACCGCCAATATGTACTCGATCAATGCTCAGGAATAGCGAGAAAGGATCAATTGTAATAATGCTTCAGAAGTAAGGTATAGATTGAAATGAACGATTACTCTCTTATCTGATGAATTGGGTTGTCTTTTTGTCTGTTCACTTTGATAAGACATGGAAAAACTTTAAAAAATAAATAAACAAGAAACGTGTCAATGTGATTTTCGATATGACCGCAGAGATCGACTTTAAACATTTGGGTTACACCATTCAAGCAAAGCACTGTTCTGAGTAGACGTAATAAGAGTTTGTCCCTAGTCGAAGAGACTTCTTTTAACCCCAATATCTTAAACTGTTCATATCACAATCCCAGTTCCAAGATTCATTTTAGTGCATGACATCTCGTATTACAATTTCATGGATAACTATACACTTGTGCTAAAGATATTAAGGCCACAATTTAACCAGAGTAAAGAAACAACTATAGGTACTACGTTTTTGACAAAATACTACTTATGTACATGTGATACCCCTATTGGAGCAGTAAAATCCATTTTTCTATTCGGCCATCTTCCTGTCTATCTGTATATTATGCTTAAAGATTTAGGAAGCTTTTAAAAAATAAAAAATCAAGATATACGATATATGATACGACATTTTATAGTTTCACTGATAACTGAAAAAGGCTCATCTGGGTCAAGTCGGAGATCTGTTTTCCAACTTATAATGTCCTTCCGTTTGTCCGTCCTCCGACGATTCCCAGAAGGCAAATTGAGAATGGAAAAAAAATTTAAAAATAACAAACTTTGCACAGTGGTTTAGTCGCCAAACAAACTTTGCACAGTGATTTAGTCGCCAAACTAACTTTGCACAGTGGTTTAGTTCCATAATATACAGCAAAATCAAAAATAAAGTTTTCGAGGTAAGCCACTTCGAACATTTTGCCATCCCCTTTTTCAACATTACGTGGACCACTAATCACTTCCATTAATACCCTATTTAAAAAAAATATTATTGACAAAATCTACATATACCTCTTTTAGGGTTAGGCATATTTATGGTACACGTAATTTCTCCAAAACAGCATATCTCCCATAGTTCTTCCAGAAGATGGCCTTTTAAATGATAATAGCTTATGGTGTGCATTGATATAACCACAGAGGTTACACACAGAACAGTTGGACAAAGAGATAAAGGACCCTGTAGTACAATTTCACATAGATCCACACACTTTTACTCAAGCAATTCTTTGGAAACAAAGAAATTATATGCTTGCATTAGCCCATTTCTTCAGTCCTTTATTGCTAAATGGTTACGAAATTAAAGTGCTGTTAGCACTGGAGGTTTTTGAGTCTTGTGAAACTGTAGCATGAACAAAATTTCAAAGATTACCTGATGTAAAATAAAACTGTGATACATTTGCATTTTTCATATTATTAAGAACTGCTTTTTCCTCCTAATATGTATAACCATACTACTGATCCAACCATGCACACATTTACAAATTTTGTTCCATTTTACATTTACCCAAATTTTTCAACCGGTCCAGAAGATAATGTACAATTACATTCAAAAACTATATTAACAGAATACTATACTGTAACTATACTTAAATAAAACAACTTCAGATTAAAAAAATGATTTCCTTGATGAAATGAAGATTTTCAAAAACTAGACACTTTTATCAATCTGAATTTTCCCACCAATTTTACTTGGTTAAAATCACTGCTCTTCACTTCCTGTTTATTAATGGTCAAGTATTAATGATAGGAAGGAGAATTGAACTGATAAGTGTGTTAAATGGAACAATCTTAACACATTTTACACTTCTTGACACATTACTGCAAGAACTAAATTCCCTGAATGCAAATTAATTACTGAATATCTTTCAAGGCCACAAAGGTGTCCCTCAAATCTTCAGTTGATATGAGGATTAGATCTTAATTTTATTTGCAGAAATAATAGAATGTTATTGAGCTGAATAAATGCAAGAAGCACATTTACTGGTTATTAAAGAGGTATTAAAAGATATAAAAGGAATTACATTTGAACTATATTGTTGTGTAATGTTCAGAAATAGTAGGGAAGCTCCAGTGATGGGCCAGCAACATAAGGTACAAAAGTATTTTGATCTTGAAAGATCAAGAACCCAATAAAAACCCTGTTTTCTACTCTTAACTTGTCCACAAAGTTTGTAAAGATGTGCAACTGTATGGTGCTGTTCTTGTCTGCATTGTTGACTGCAGCCTCTTGGTTTTCATACTATAACTTAAATATTAGTAGATCTTGATACAACATGGCTACATACCACCAAAAGAAGGTTGGTAGTGGTTTTGGGGGCTATTAGACTAAAGGGAAAAACATACTAAGTACCAGTCCATATAAAATTCAGACACTGCCAATGGTAAATTGATTCATGGTCACCCACCAAACAAATGATGCTGTTTCAGTCTACATATGCTATACTTTCACATAACAATGATCTTTTCTGCATTCAGATTTGCATTTTTTAGAAAATCTTTCATTCACCTCCTACTAAATTCAACCAAATGAAGTCAAATCAAGAACAATAACTCTTGCAAAGTGCAAATTTCATGTGCAATCTATATAATTTTTATCTCAAAATTGCAACAACCAAATGCAAAACTGAGACTGGTTATGTGATCATGCAGTTTCTGTTTCTGAACAAGAAATAAAACTAAATTTAGTTGGTTTTCAGACATGCATGAATCACTTTCTGTCTGATTTTTAGAAAGACTGCTACTTAATTCTTTAATAGTTTTAAGCATTTCTGTTCAAGTACCACCTTATAAAAAAATCAGACACAGCCTATAGTAGAAGTGATTCATGGTGCAGGAAAATCCATCCAACAAACAATGCTTGATTTCTTTACATACATGTTTTTATGTAACCATATTCAGTTTTGTACAGTATAATACAGATCTGTATTTTGGAGGAAAAAACATATTCATCTCCCACATATATCAACCAAATCAAGGACAATAACTCTTGCAAAGTACAAATTTCATTTACAATCAATATAATTTTATCTCAAAAGCACAACACCCAAATGAAAAACTAAGACTGGTTATGTGGTCTATTACTATTTCTGAATAAGAAAAAAAGAATTTGGTGAGTTTTTGACATGAATGAATCACTTCCTTTCCGATTTTCATTAAGGCTGCTACTTAAAAAAAGAACAAATTGTAATAAATACTCACTACAACAAGTCAATATCACAGTTTATTCACATTTGTCATTAACCAAGGAGATTTAGTTATACATGAAAGATTTATATCAGAACAAAAAGTAATGAACTACAAAATTTCAAATCTCAACTACTGTGAAAGTGCTTTTATTCGTGGATAACAATTTTCATGATGAAGGAAAAAATTATCAGTTCTTAGAGAAGCCAATTTTAAGGTTTACCAAACCCATCAAAATTTGTACACCACCAACAATAATACTTTCACAATACATCTCATATATTACTTATAATTTTTTTTTATTATGTTTACAAGAGTTGTCTTTTTCTTACAGAGTTACTTTCCCTTTTTGCAAGTATCTTTGGAATTTTTTGGTTTTTTTTCAGTCTTTTTTTTCTCATATGTTTTACATGACAAAGTGTTTTTGTTACTTCATTTCTTAATTACACAAGGTTCTAAAGTTATGTTGCAATAATCAGTCTGTTACATGTACATTAAAAATATTAGAATAAAAAAGTGTGATTTTTTACTTTAAACAAGATTCTTGCCCAAGGAAAAGACAACCCTACAATCTGCAAACAGAAAATACATAACATGTAAGAAGATATCTAGTTTAATTGCATTTCTAAAAATCTCATTCTACAGAATATAAAACATAGTCATTGCAGTTAAACCTGTGCAAAAGTAACCTTTTCAGACTAAAAAGTTTTTGTTAAAAACAAAGAGGCTATGAACAAGTGCATTGTAGCACATTGTTGACTATGTTAAAGCGGGCACATGGAAGTTCACTGAAATTTAAAAATTCTTTGAAATCCACAAGAAATTACATTTTGAACATTATTTGGCCCCTTGTTACCAACCTTGTCCTAAAAACTCAATCATATTCAATTTAATTGTATCTGAACATACATATTGCAAGAAAAGGGTATACATATACAGATGACCTGTCAGTTCATACAATGTATAACATTGACAGTAGTTCAACAAACAGCTTTAAACACATGTTCTAGCACACTGCAATGAATCATTCGACAGATTTTGAGAACCTTCAAGCACACTGCAATGGACCTTTCAATAGCTTTCAAGCATCTTCAAACACACAGCAATAAATCATTCAAGAGTTTTTAAGTGTACTTTTTTAAGTACACTGCATTCGACAAACCAACTGATTTTGAACATGTCTTCGAGCACATTGAAGTTGGCCAATCAACAGATGCTAAGCACACCTACAAGTACAATGAAGTTGGCCAATCAATAGATGTTGAGCACACTTACAAGTACACTGAAGTTAGCCAATCAACAGATGCTAAGCACATCTACAAATACATTGAAGTTGGCCAATCAATAGATGCTGAGCACACCTATATGCACACTGAAGTTGGCCAATCAACAGATGCTGAGCACACTTACTAACACATTGAAGTTGGCCACCAAATGCTGAGCACACTTACAAGTACATTGAAGTTGGCCAATCAACAGATGGATAGCAAACTTACAAGCACATTGAAGTTGGCCAATCTACAGATGCTGAGCATACTTACATGCACATTGAAGTTTAACAATTGACAGATTCTGAGCACACTTACAAGCACACTTAAGTTGATCTTTGAATACTTTTACAGCACACCTATAAGCCCAATACCTATTAATAATACAGCTGCTCTTTCAAACCCCATGAACAATAACATTCAATAATTTTATATTAATTTCTAAAAGACACAGGGAAAATAAGAGCTAACTAAGGATCAAACAAGGAAGAAATGTTTACATGTACATGACATACCAGAACATAAAGATATTACACAAGAAAAATTGCAACATGTTTTTCATATGTTTAAGAACACCATGAAAGGAAAATGAGAGACATATGTTTAGGAATAACAAAAAATTAATGAAAAAAAGGTAAATAAAAAGTAAATTGTAATTTTATTTCTTCCATAGGACTTAATGTATGAAAAAAGTATGGCTTTCATATTATTCAGAAAAAAACTTTAAATTCCATGTGATTTTATAGGCAATTTCCAAATTGATCTTAAACATATGTTTCCATATGTTTTTAAACATATAAACACATATGGTGCATTTTTTTCCTATGAAGTTGCTCACAAATTCATTGCAAGACAATGTAAATTTAAGGAGGTAGACCTAGGGTAAGGGACATAACTCTTGAAATCAACAATATGTTTGCATCATATCCAATTTCACCAAAGCATATCAAGCTTTCATTTGAAACAGAATGAAATCATTCCAAGTTACTTTGATGCTTACATGAGATTGATGTAAAATGCTGAATACAAACGTTCCAGTGATTTGTAAGAGTTGTGTCCCTTACCCAAGGTCTCCCTCCTAAGATGAAAGAATTATCACTGTAGTACAAACATTTCAAAGCTTTGAATGCAATTAAGTCAATAGAGAAAAATTCCTTGGATGAAAAATGACATCGTGTAGTTAGGGATAAAATAAAAATAAAATAAAGATTTTAAAACATAACAAAGAAATAAAATCATTCATTCAAGTAAATAGGTGCAAAACATATAGTTATACACAATATTTGTATAATTAGTGTCAGTAATATACACACACATACCAGTATTTTAACATAACAAGATGTTGCATGGCAAGCCACATTGTGCAAAGAATACCCCCACTCAACCATTTCTGTCAAACTGGAGAGAGAAGACACAGTGCAAGTCATCATGTAATGGTAATAAACATTTAGGCATTCTCTACAACAGAAGCAGAGAAATCTGTTACATAATAGTGTAGACAGACGGATGGACAGACATGATGATTGCAATATAACTAGAATTGTGTTTGCTCTGCATAATGGTACATTTTTTTATGGCCAGGTAAATGTTTAAAAAAATGAAGGAAAAAATAGTAAAATACAATAACGTTTCTTTCTTTCCTGAACACATAAAAGAGTAATCAAGGGAACCAAGGTTATAGCGGTAATCAAAAGAATGTAATCCAGGGACAAAGACCAGACATGGAAAACAGACATACACAACAAAGAACATAAAGTAACTAAAATCATACATACAAAGTAACAAAAGTAAATGAGCAACTCGGACTCCACTAAAACCTATATTTACTTTGATTTGACAATGGTAGCTACGTGACACTGATCCCATACATGGGCAATAAAAACTAATTATGTTAAGAGTTTCATTCTGTTCATTTCAGGGCATTATTCCAAGATTGGCAACCTCAATGGATCAATTTTTATCTGTTTAAATTGGCATTAAACCATGATAGGTCATTTTTTTGCCCTGTTTTTTTGGCCAAAAATTTGTTTTTAAAGGTACAATATTTATATTGGTTACAATGTATTTAGAATTTTCATCACATACTAGGCATATGTACTCATTGTCAGGTCTATCAGACTTCATCTACCAACCAAAATCTTCAATAAAATCATTTGGCATGAAGGACCTCAAATCTACTCATCCCATACATTGCTAGAAATGGAACCTGTCTATACTAACCACTCTAGTACAATTTGTCCTGTTTAGACAGGTATTTGGTTTACCCAGGTTTAACATACCATTTAAACTGATTTTCAAAAGTTTAGGCAGGTTTTTGGTTTATTCAGGGTTCAGGTTAGGCAGGTTTTGTGTTTATTAAGGGTTCAGTTAATACAGAGTTTTGGCTAATTCAGGGCTCAATTTAGACAGGTTCAATGTAAAATAGTAAAATAATTGTTATTTCTCTACAACTCCTCCTTTTAAAATGAATAAATGCCTTTAAACCATGCTAAAATGATGTTAAAAGACAAAATATGGGTTAAAATGTCAGACAAATCTTATATCTGTATAAAGTGAATAACATAAATAATACTTTCTCTAGTTGAAATTATGTACATGAAATGCGCATGAATGAAATTGAGCTCCACATAAATTATACAAGAAATCTCAACGACCTTTCCTTAGATAAATGGATCAAATATCTATAAACACTCATTTCACAAAGAAAAATAGTGTTACATCTAATTTTATACATATGTCTTAAAGTTGTCAAATTATAAGTGAACACTGGCAAAATTTCACACGACAATGAAAAAAACAAACCTTTCAATACAAATAGCAATTTACAATAAAATACTCATACAACAAAAGAAAGCACCACAACTCATTTTGAACATCTGTTATTATAACATCAGAATTAACATGAAAGTAAAATTGGGTAGTCTTGACTCACACTATGCAGCTTGTTTTAACAACATCAAGATATCTTCAAAAAGAGTGAGTCTTTAGCTCATGGTTACATAGCAGTAAAATTCAGTAGCTTTGTTTTAAGAAAAATCTTTAATGGTTATCAATGTTGGTACAAAATTCACCACACTTAACAGTTAAGATGTGGATTACTGCTAACACTCTCTAATTAAATGTCATGTCATTTAATAAATCCTCATCCTATCAGCTCAAACTCTTCGTCACTTTCACAACCAGTTCCATCTAATACTGCAAATTCTAAAAGAACAAATAAAGTCTATTGTACTAGTATTTTTAAAAAGTATGTTTTTTTACATGTGCTATTTTTCAAACTGAAAAAAGCTTGGGGTTACAGAAAATCCCCATCCATATACCGACATCTCAGCTATTCAATAGTTTTGTTGAAACTTTATATGAAAATTAGTTTTCTAAACCATTTAATGGGCCTGTTACAACTTTATATGGAGGTTAGGCATCATAAGTACATTCACATGAAGCAAGACAATCGTAAATATTACTAGATATTTATAAAGTGAGATAATCAGACAGAGGGTAAACAATACATGCAGTAAGGGAGATAATCAGACAGAGGGTAAACAACACATGCAGTGAGGGAGATAATCAGACAGAGGGTAAACAATACATGCAGTAAGGGAGATAATCAGACAGAGAGTAAACAACACATGCAGTGAGGGAGATAATCAGACAGAGGGTAAACAATACATGCAGTGAGGGAGATAATCAGACAGAGGGTAAACAATACATGCAGTGAGGGAGATAATCAGAGGGTAAACAATACATGCAGTGGTATCACTTGATAGTGATCTCCCTCAAAAATTTGATTTAAGTAAAAATTGTATTATTTAATCAACTTATAATCAAAGCAAAAAATAAATCATGTATTTTATTGCTAATTTGCTCTAGTGTAAAATTTTAAAAGTGTGTTGAATTTGTCCATCTACTGTAAACTGGAAAATTTTCACGCCACCTTTTTTCATTGCTTCTGCTATAAATCTACTTTTGTGCAGTTTTTAATTCAGGATCTTTCATCAAAATATACTGCTATGTTCTTCTAAGAAAATACATGCGACAATTCAGTTTTCATGTTACAGGTCTTGTCACAAAAACAGAGATAATAAAACTGCCATGAAAATTTCATAGTTTACAGTACGTGTCATTTGCTAAATTTTTAAGGCTTCTAACATCTCTAATCCAAAATATTCAACATTTAAATTCAGTGTTAAAATAACTATTGAAATTTGTATGCTTTAACAAGAGAATCATAATATGGAAGAACAAACTTTACCTGACGAGCTAGCAAACTGTCCACTGTAGGGTTCGTATGGTGGCCAGTGTGGTGGGCGTGTCTCATAAAGTTCAAACATTGGCGTCCTACTCTCACTTGTTATGTACTTTCTGATCATAGTACACAAGTCATCAAATTCTGCTTCTGTTCCACAGTAAAATCCCTGTTAAAGTATGCCCATGTAAACTGGTACATTAAATCTGTAAAATCTGTAGTACCTTGTACCAAACTTTTTGAACTACTAAATATACATGTGAAGTGGTAAACAATACAATGTTGGGATGTATTACCTGAGGACATGTATAGAACAGACTGCAGATTGATGGTCCAACAAAATCAAAGTTAAATAATACGTCATTTGTTTGTTAAACAACCAAAAGGTTTTTCCCTTACAACTATCTCTTTGTAATATACATGTACACGTATAGATATTTTGTTTGTATATGTAACATCCTACCTTCTACAAAAGTTTGCTTTTTGTACTTGGTAACCTAGTCAAAATGCAATTGTCAATGTTTCTATCATGATTTTTGTAATGTAAACTTGATGACCTTTCACCTGATATACAACAACCCTACTTTCTGTGAACTTTTGCATTTTGCACCCCAACTGTGTTCATTTTAGGTATAACAAAATTGATACTAGTGATCTACACGTTATGACCTTTATTTGATATGCAACAACCTAACTATATAAAATACTTCAGTTTTTGCACTCATTGACCTCACCACTCATTTTTTTTTGGACAGAACATTGATATTTTGGATGTATACTTAAAGACCTTTCATTTAATGTGCGACAACCTTACCCTCTAAGAAATTTGAATTTTAGCACTTAATGACCCTACTCTTCAAACATGTATGAGATATCGGGCTGATACATCGATTTTTGAAATGTGTTCATTTAGACCTTCAGAATGATGAATTTGAAAAAATGATGCAATATCAAATCTATAAATAGGTATTGATGAAATGTACAAAAACAATTGGAAAATATGAAAATTTTAAGTTGTTGTAGTATTATTTGTTTTTTTTTATATTGATCCTTGGTGTCAAACACTTGTACTTGAGCAGATCTTTCATTCTGTGTAATAATCATTTGTGTGACTATTGTGAATTTTAAAATAAATACCCTTGCTCTGATGAACTAAAATTTCAATAGATCCAAAACAAGACAAGATATCTCAAATCTGAAAACTGTATGATAATTTACAGAACATATGCAACAAAATGAAAAAAAATTGGGCAATTCCAGAGCACAATGAATAATTAAAATATGATGCAATAACAAACTCTAGAACAGGAAGTTGTAGAGACATGAGACTAACATCATGAAACCATTTTCAGATTGATTCATCTATTATGGTTTTCAAGATATGAGTGGTTGAAAGAAATTGTTTTAAAGGGACATAAACTCTTAAATATGATAATGAAATCCTTAGCAGTGTCATTTTCTAATAGAACATGATGACATCTACATGTTAACCAAGTATGATCATGATATCCTGAAAAATAAATAGCAGCGAACATGTAAAAAAAAAAAACACCAATAAAAGGGAGATAACTCCTACAATTGATGAGGAAATTCTTCACAGGTTCATTGTGTTAAAGTACTAAATTGAGCTCTATCGATGGTCTAAATTTGCACATGCAGAAGTTATCTCTTGGTAATTATATCTTGAAAGATGAGAAAACAGGGCCATGTCAAAGTAAATATTGGAAGAAAAAAAACATTAGAAAAACAAGGTCTTTCCCATGTCAGGAAAGATCTTAAAAACCAAAATTCAAGATCTAGTTTAAAAGTTTTGATATATCTTAACTATTTGTTCAATCTTCAGAAACAGAAATTTCAACCTTTTAATTTTCTACAGCCAACAAAAAAAAAAAAAAAAAACTTGTAATGCCTTTATACTGTAAAAAAATATTGTGCCAAATTGATAAAAAGATGCTAAGGCCATTTGTCATGAATATGTATGAGGAATGAATATTTTCGTTGCCTATAAAAAGTGATGAAGACAGTTTTTACTAATCCTCGGATCCAGGAAGTTATAAAAGAGGTGCTTTGATTTTTTATCTATATATCAATAAAACTAGGAAGTGAGGAATTATTAAAAGACATGACAGAGGGCCTAAGAAACAAGAAATTATTTTTAGTTGGCTTTTACAACACCTTCAACATTTTCCACTGTTCTTTCTCCCTGAAATTTTAATATAAAGCTCTTACCATTATGATGAAAAATATATAGTTTTGTCATTGGTGATTGGTAAATAGAATAACATCAGTTTCATCCTAACAGATGATCTTTCCCAATTAGAATTTAGGCTTGCTATGACACTTTCTCTCTCAACCTTTAAACCTGAAGTTACTCCAAATATCTTACCACTGCAATGGAAGGATCTAATTCCAGAATATTCATCATTGACGGGTATGGACAATGGAAACTTTCATCACAACTGTATACTTCATTTATATCTACAGAGACCTGTGTTGTGTGGGGGTCTAAATATATCAGTTTATCTCCTGAAAAAAAAATGGATATATACAATGTAGAAAAAAAGATGGATGTATACAATGTATATAATATAATACAGTGAAACATGTCTAAACCAAACCCGGAATAAACAGTAAACCTGTTCAAGCCAAACCCTGAATAAACAGGAAACCTTTCCAAACAAAACCCCGCATAAACAGGAAACCTGTTCAAACTAAACCCTGCATTAACAGGAAACCTGTTCAAACCAAACCCTGAATAAACAGGAAACCTGTGCAAACCAAACCATACATAAACAGGAAACGTGTTCAAACCAAACCCTGAATAAACAGGAAACCTGTCCAAACAAAACCCTGCATAAACAGGAAACCTGTCCAAACAAAACCCAGCATAAACAGGAAACCTGTCCAAACCAAACCATACATAAACAGGAAACTTGTTCAAACCAAACCCAGAATAAACATGAAACCTGTTCAAACCAAACCCTGCATAAACAGGAAACCTGTTCAAACCAACCCATGCATAAACAGGAAAATTGTTCAAACCAAACCCTGAATAAACAGGAAATCTGTTCAAACCAAACCCTGCATAAACAGGAAACCTATCCAAACCATGCCATGCATAATCAGGAAACTTGTTCAAACCAAACCCAGAATAAACATGAAACCTGTTCAAACCAAACCATGCATAAACAGGAAACTTGTTCAAACCAAACCCAGAATAAACATGAAACCTGTTCAAACCAAACCATGCATAAACAGGAAGCCTGTTCAAACAAACCCAGAATAAACAGGAAATCTGTTCAAACCAAACCATGCATAAACAGGAAACCTGTCCAAACCAAACCCTGAATAAACAGGAAACCTGACCAAACAAAACCCTGCTTAAACAGGAAACCTGTTCAAACCAAACCCAGAATAAACAGGAAACCTGTCCAAACCAAACCCAGAATAAACAGGAAACCTGTTCAAACCAAACACTGAATAAACAGGAAACCTGTCCAAACAAAACCCTGCATAAACCTGTTCAAACCAAACCCTAGCCAGTTTATGTGCTACACCAGTATGCACTGTACAATTTCATGGGGAGAACAATGCAGTATTAATATCTTTAAATTTACAACATACATTATATATACAATATTGGTACATTGTTGAAAATTACTGAAGACACATATCTTCAATAATTTTCGACAATGACCTATATTGATTTTATCCTGTTATATTAATAGTTTTGTGCGTGTGTACATTTTTAAAATAAAATTTTAAAATGCATATCCCCTGAGGAGCCCCGATCGTTAAACCCGAAGAAAAAAATTAATATGCATGGCGCATGACTCAGTAAACATTGAAATTCAATCTGCACCATATAATCCGTCAAAGCTGTTTGAAGAAAATAAGCAATGTATCAAAATTTTTTAATTCCAAGAGACAAATAAGTAAAATGAACAATAAATACAAATATTTTGAATGTTGTAAGGTCGATTTTAAGAACATGAAAGTTGAAGGTGGAAGCTGACTTGTTTCTGTTTGGTATATGGCTGTAGAGTTCAGAGGTGAAATTTGTGCACTAGTTTCTTTGGGATTTGAAATATTTGTAGAGATTTTTTAAGAAGAGGAGGCAGTTGTATGGGCAGATCTATAATGTAGTGTTCTTCTGATTCATTGTCTTGGGGTTTAGGCAGTAATAAATCCAAGACCATAACAGTTTCCTTGTCATTTGTCTCTTCAAGAGTTTTATCATATTGTAATGCTTCAATTTCTTGAAGTGGGGACCAGTTTACATTAAACTGTAACGGACACTCTGGCTCCGAGTCCGACATGTCTGAAATGACAGGGGAAGTCATCTGCAAACTGATAATGAATCAAATCTGAATGAGATTTGGGATTTGCCATATATATGACGGTGAAAAAAATACTAACAAAATCATTATTTGGTTTACATAAAATCTTTTATTTCATTCAGGTGAAAACGAAACAAAACAGCAAAAAAAAGATTAACCGGATACGCAATCGCAAGTTGTTTATATCGTATCTATGGTGGCGGCCATGATTAATTTACGCATACCAGAAAAAAGTAGTTCCACCGATCACGTGAGTGGGAGGAGCCAGGAAGTCAACAACCTGCTAATATACGGATACAGCAAAAAAATAACTGTATACCTTTATTGGTTTAACAAATAACCTCATTGCGGGATAAAACAAAATTAAAGTTAAAAGACAAGATACCAGGTGATCTCAATCTATTTTCAGGGGAGATAACTATAGTTTTACATACCAACATAACCAATAAACCAATGTGCCTGGTTTGGTTTACCACCAATTATACCAACAGTTTGGTGAAAGCTTAAACATTTCTGAAAAATAAAATTAAATCAATACTGGCACTTTCTGGTTTACCAACTGGCTAATAACAGTTTTAATTATTATTATTATTTTTCTAACCCTACTGATTCACCTGATCCACATTTATCCAATGTTTCCATATGTTACTTGTTTCTATTTCTATTTCTCAATCAGGAAATTCTCATAATAAACTTAAAAATATTCAGTACCTCTAGAATACAACCAAAAACCTACTTAAATTTATCTTAAAGCATCTGTGATGTAAATATTTTTTTACCGCTTATATAGGAAAAATTCCATTTATTTCTGCATAGTGCATTTCAACTAAATTTGACCTATCAATATCTTATAAAGGCAAACATAACAAACACTTTGTTGGTTATTTCTACAAGTTATACGGTATTAATACTTGGTTAATGCAATAAATTCCTTTTTTTTCCATTATGTGCCACACCTTATACATATTTTGCCTGATTCTAAGACAGAGAAGTACGTAAATAATAAACATGGTTTACGTAATGCTAGACCTCCCAATTTGATGAAAAAATATCCATTTGAAAATAAATGAATATCAGATGTTTTCCTATCAGTGAATACCTTTAGACTATCAATATATACAGCATTAATATCAGTCAGTCCAAGTCGTAATGGTAAAAATAGCAATAATGGTTTCCATTTTGTAATGTCTATATAACTAGGTTTATTTTTATCCTGTGATTTGGCAGTACATGAACTACATCCTGTAGCACCAGATTTCATATTGTTCATTCCTATAATATCACAGCTTGTTTCTTTATATCCAGGTTTACACAAACATCCTACAAATATAAACATAATTAAATGCTGTGCCCAAGCAAGAATGCACCTATCCTTCTCCTTTTGTCAATAACTCTAACAAGGACATTCCAATTATGAAAATAAGTGTGACACTCCTGCCATGATGGTCTATTATCTTGTTTTCAACAGTTGTCTCTCATCTTCCCAATAAACATGTGATACAGACAAAAGTAATTTTTAAAGGTGAAACACAGGTCACAAGGTTTTGGTGCAAAAATAATTCAATTTGAAAAACCCCTTTCCAGTGACTAAACCCCGTAAAAAAATTTCAAAATCTCACAATCCAACTTTCAAGTTTTTTTAACATGAATGAATAAAACAATAGAAAAATGAAATTCCCTGAAATTTTCATTTACAGTATAACATACTGATGGATAAACAAACAGATTGATAGACAGCAACATAGATTAAAATATCAGAAAATCTGATTTATTAGTTACAGTACAGTTACATACATATTAATTTTACAATCATTCCTCATAATCTCAGATCCATCATAAGAAAAAATCTAAATTTCTCAGATATTTTATCCATGAAAGCATGACATTAGAAAAAAGAAAGTAAGGCAATTCAAATTGATGACACTTTTTCATGAAAACCTATAAAGGGGAGGTGTTTCTGCTATTTGATTGGTCCCAAATAATGATGATGGTGCTTTTGTATTGTCGCAGCCTGAGAAAATTATGATGGGGGTGCTTTTCTTTTCTACTTTATTGATATTGTGATAAAAATGGCTGATTTGACAGCTTCACAATAGATAAAAAAGAGCCTAACCATGAAATTAACTTTGAATGGCTTTATCATACATGAAATCTATGTTAACTTACTGATGTCATGCTCTATAATGGTGTTATCCATGGCAACATGTATAGCTAATGAACTCCATTCGTCAAAGACCACTAGTTTCCTAACAATAGAAAGAAACTCCTATAATCGAACTAATATAAAACTTCTTACAGACTTAGTAATTTTTAAGTACAATAAAAATGAAGAAAAAAATGCCAAAATAACAAGAAATCTGTGAGTGATGGCTCACTAGTGATACCCCCACTTTCAATCAAAATATAATGAAAATAGTCCTTGATAAACAGGAGGTTGTTGTCAAATTTTCCCAAAAACTGATCCCATCATATGGCATACATACAGAAAGACAGTGTTCAAATTTCATACCACTGTTATGAGTAGCTGCCAAGAAAAGTGTGACAAAAAATGCATAACATGGTAAATGATACTCATAAAAGTTGTTCATGTTATGGTTAAAGGACAGATGGGAGACTTCCTAAAACACCTGATCTGTCTGCATTAAAATTTCAGACAATCCCTTTTGAATTATGTATGTTATTTCCAACAGAACTATTTTGAGTCATTCATATTTCAGACTCCCTACCATTATAGGATATCTCTGATACTCCCTCCCTATCAAATTAATTACATTTTTGTATATAGACTATCTGTCTAAATAAATACATTCTTGATCATTTTTTTTATTTGAATTTAAATTTTTTTATAGAATCATCAAAGACAATATATTCATTACTCAAAAAGAAGTTACAACATAGTTGTACAGTATTATTAATACTGAACTTCTTCTCTTTATGAGAAAACAATTTATTTGAAACTTTTAGATATGACTACATGTATAAATATATGGTCATTTACTATAATGATATTAAAACAGTTTAGTGTACATACTTTAAAACCTGTGCAACTGTATTTGGACCAAACCAGGAGCCTATATTTTTACCCTCTGATACTCCCATAGAAGCTAAAATACACAATACATAAAATTTTAATTTATTTACAGCAATAAATTAAATGCAAATTTTAAGTGGAATTATCTCCCTTTGCAAGACATTTTTGCTCTCTAAAAAAAAGTATACATGCTCTTGAGATCATTCACCTTATAGGTAAAAAAAATGAAACTGTCAACCCTTAATTGTTAAATTAAATGATAGTCAATGGCTTATCAGTGGTTGTTATGTATCTGGCGACCTCAGTGTGAAAACAAGTAGATAGCTGGAGATACGTTTGCTTTCCTCATCTGTTTTCATCCCTCCACTTCCAATGGATGTCCCAAAAAGTGTCATTACTTAAACTTAGGGTTTCCCATTTTCTTTCAACTTAGAACTAGCAATGATGCCCAAGTTTTTTACTCAAAAGAATGTTGACTTATGGGAACTTTTAATTTACTCTTAAACAGGGAAATGAAAACAGTAGTCATAATTTTTATATGGATGTGTCATGTATGAAAATTCCATTCATTATTACATTACTTCTGTCTTAATAGCCAGTGTTGTGAAATATGTTACCACAAAAAAGTAAATGCTTACAAAATGTTTGTTTTTATTATACCGTAAAAAGTCTGGGTATGGTAATTATATTACTCCGGAAAAGCGGAGTAATGGTTGATTTAAAAAAAAAATTAATGACCCACAAAACCTCAAAATTCAAGTACCCAACAAAATGTCTTTATTCCTATACCCATGGAAATTGATACCCAGAAATTAAATGAAACCACCAGGGCTAAAGCTACTTAAGAAAAACAAGGAGAAGTGACTTCTCTTTCAGAGAGACACTAGGGAGAAGTGGAGAATGGTCAGGGAGAACGTGTATTAACAGTTGTAGTTGTTGTTCCTATTAATCTTTCATACAGACATTCATGTTCAAGCTTCCCCTTATGCAACATTTTATCAAATTTATAACCTACCAATTTGATGGATAGAATAGTAAGCATCCTTTTTATCCAGGAACATATCCAAAACTTTCTTATACTTCTCATCATATTGTTTCCTTTTCCATCTCCAATCTACAAAACCATTAACTGTAAATCAACTAATGTAAACTTATTGATTTTCTTTGCTGCTAAATTTCAGGGATTCTGTCAAGTATTAATTTTCACGGTTTAAAAAAATTATAGAAGTAAATGTGATATGGTGTTAAAAAATAATTTTGTGGGTACTATTTTTTATGATTTTCAGTCCTCTGTATAGTGAAAAATTAGTGTTTTCAGTATTTTCATATTTCAGGAAGTTAATTCACTTTGTTTGATATGTACATCATAATAAAGTAACTTATTTGTGGCAATTTATTTTGGTTATTTTTTTTAATTGTTGTCTAAATAAGAAAAAAATTTCTCATTAATATAAGTTAGTTTATAGTTATAGAACATTAGTAAATTGTAAGTGGAGAACTTTTTATATTTCAGTTGATTTGTAAATTTTTATTTATTATTTTATTAAAATGACCTCTTAAATATGCCATTAAATTACAACAATGTCATAATCAGTTCATGATTTCTGACTTTACAAATAAAATATATGTATCAAATATTTCAAACTTTGTCATTGTGAGACAGCATACTGTGAAAGTACTTTAATATGTGGATATCAGTTTACATGGATAGGGGAAGAAAAACAAGTTCATGGGTTCTTGAACTCATGGTTTTGAAGTTTTTGGTATACACATCAATTGGAATATATTATCAGTTGGGAACCGAATTTCGTGGTTTGAAAAAACCTATGAAAACCACAAAAATTGGTACCCCACAAACAATAGTACTTTCACAGTAATGCCTGAAATCTAAATCATTCAAAGTAGTTCCTGCCAAAATTTAGAATTTTTTTCTTTAATAAATACATTATCATGGACAGTTGACATTTTACAGAAGCTTTATATAAGCACTGTTTCTAATTTTTGAACTGGTTATACGAAATAACTATGTGGTTTATAGGATAAACTGCAACAAACCAAGTCATTTTGAATAATTTTTTTCAAATTAAACACATTTTCCTTAATATAATTTAATTTCTAATAGATTCACATCTAAATGTAAAGAATTCATTCATTTTTTTAATTTGGGATTATCAGCATCACAGTGTAGACCGATCAACATTATGACATCACAGTACCAAAGCAAGTTATACAAAATAACTTGATTTGCTGAAGAAAAACCAACCAATCAGAAAACTTGTTACAAATCCAATTTAATTATATAGATATAGCATACTGTGAGATTGTATTTCAGACTGAAACAACATTAACTCCCTCTTTAATAACTTAGTTTATTATTTCACCATACGGTTACTAGGGTTGGGAGTGAGTTTTTCTAGTTATATACATGTATGTCATTTTTAACTTTTTGCGCAGATCTAAGAATGAGTTAAAGTATCCAAATCATTTTTGATTTTACAATGTGTAACTCATTGTTTCATTCATTCAATCAAGATATATTCTCTTAGTCCTCTTTTATGACAAATGTATACCTCTGCCACAATGTCTATTAATCAAAGCCTGGGCTAACATCATCTGTCCACACCGTAACATACATCCCCATCCTGTATCACTGGTAGGGCCTGTCCCTCCTACAGACATAAAAACAAACCAAAAGTTGAAAAGTGGAACAAAGAATTAGCAAACACATAATACCCGTGAGACAGTTACTCCACAAAATCAAATTTAGATAAGGCCAAATAAAATTAATTAGTAGATTTTTATCCCCTCCTGCCCCTAAAAATTGACAAAAAAAATTGGGGCTGGAACTGTTGAAATCAGGATTTTTTTCACGTCAGTTTCTAGTATTGAGGTGCTATAATATCCACAATTTTTCATTTCTTGGTGACTAAACTGATGTTTTATCTCCGAAACTAACATGACTATGAATTTAGAACATATCTATACTACAAAGAGCTAAAACTAGGCTGGCAAATAAATGGTAAGGAATGAAAAATAAACAGTGAAATCCTCCCATCTGCCCCATATCTTTTGTGAAGGTTGGATGTAAATCTACTATTTAAGTTTACTTGGCCTAATAAAAAGGCAATGTCAGGGCTGAGTAGGAATCTCACACTTTAGTGCATGTTACTATCAGGTCCTCACCTAAACATCTTCTCACAAATCTACAATTATTTCTTTAACCAAACACCATCATATTCAAGATATTATTCATACCGTAACTCAGTATTGTTCATTTGATTTTTGTCAGTTTTTAGTTAATCATAAAGGATCTATAATGGCTGTGACCAGAGAGAAAATTCAAATGTCCAATAGGTTCTCTCAAAGGTGTGGGACTGTAGGCTATGAATATGACCCAAAGGATCAACTTTTATGAAATGACATAAAAATCAGTCCTTTCCTTCAAAACTCTCAACAACTGGCCCGAATAATGGAGGAATGAATAGGAATTCAACTAGCCCAAAACAAGAAAAAACCTCATCATTTCACTAGCCTGAATCAATATTTAGTAGTCCCGGGCTTTGGGCTAGTGGCTAAAGGTGAGCACTGAAAAATTGTTAAAAACAGAGTAATATATATAAATATTAGGAAAATAAATATTTTGCGACTTTGGCTCATTGTATAGGCATCACATTTATACATCATTTAATTTAACACAACCTGCTGAGAGTTGTAACTTTTGTTGTTTTTTTTTTTCAGACATATTTATACCCAGAAAAATATGTCCACACCAAAGAATCATCTTTACATTTTCACATTTGAAGAACTATGTAAAAATGAATGTATTCACTAAATGTGAAGTTGTTTCTTAGATGTGGACATCATTTTTTGCCAGAAATATAGCCAGAAAATGACCAAAAAGTATAAAAAGGAAAGAATATTTGAATTATGGGAAAACTTCAAGCCATTCTTTTGTCCTGCTAATGCAAGAATTTTCAGAAGTCCTAAAATGTTTTCTTAGTTACTATGTAAGTTTCTGAATTCACAGTTACTGGTACCACTTTAACACTTAATGATTTATTTTCAGTTGTACAATGTACTTACAAGTCTTCAATGCCCATTCTCCTTTCAAATGTTTAGCTGGTACAAAAAAAAAATTCTAACAAATATCAACTATTGAGTGCATATACATGTAATAAATCATACCAATAGCTGGAAAGTTCTTCCTGTATGTTAGCCATATTCTTGACAGAAGATCTAACTTTAAATCATCTCGGTCTGAAACAGGCATAAAAAATCTTCAGATTTAGACATGGTATGAACTGAATTTACATGTATCACGTTAAACTTTAAGTTCATGTTAATTTTCACAATATTACAAACTATTGTCTTTCCATTTCTTTTGTGCTTTACATGACAATTTAAGAATTTACTGTAAGCACATCAAATGCATTTGTACATGGATATAAATCTACATTTTTCTAATTTAAAGTGAAATTGATCATCTCCAACCAATTGTGTATAAACTGATAATGCCACAGTTTTATGTATTCAATAAATGATGGTTTTAATTCCATTCACTATTGTAACATCTTCAAAACTATTTGTTCTTCTTTATGATGTTACACACAAAGTTTTAAAGAATCTGAATCCAATACTAAATTTTATTGTATTTAGAGAAAGAGTTTCAACTTGTGGATGAACAGATTTCTCCAACCTCAATAGATAAACAACAGTATTTTAAGAACTGGCTTTAACTCATACTGAAAATAATTTAATCTCCTTTGATTAGAGAAAACTGATAATTTATTTGTTACAAATCTAATTAGCTACATGTACATTGTAAATGTTGACTACTGCTTGAAAACAAATGTCCTCATTTTTTCAGACATGGATATTGTTAATCAAAATACCAAAACTTCATATTACAAAGAGAATGAGACAACTAATTTCCTTACAATTTCAGCAACAAACCATACAAACATTTACATCACTAATCCACAACCATAAATTCAAATTATAAAAATTGATACTGTAAACTGGGAAATCATGCCATATTTTTTTACCTGAATTCTGTGATCAATTTACCACAGTTTTAAATTTGTAATCTTTCTCCAAATTATAGAATAATATTCTTTGAAAAAAAAGTTCAAGACATTTTCATTTTCTCGTTACAGGTATTACTGTGAAAATAGCGAAAATAAAAATGCCACAAAAATTTCACGGTTTACAGTAATACAAATTTCCATGAGAAAATGTTACTTTTATTAAAGTTTTAGCACCCTGGACAAGTACACATATATATAGTTTACCTACCATACAATGTACTGTAAGCTTTGCCCAACAAATATAATGGTTCTTCTGTTTGTGGAAAATCTTCATATACTGGGGCAGCTGCTTCATAGGTAAATGTTGAAACTGAAGAGAAAAAAATCAGCATTTATGGACAGATTTATTCACATATCATGAAAAAATAGACTTAAAAAAAGTATGGTTGTCTGTAGAATTCAAGTTTAAAAATATAAAGAATTAGTCTTGGATTCAAATAGAGCACAATAGAAGTGGAAAGACGATAGTTTGTAATAAAGTGAAAATAAACATGAACTTAAAGTTGAACATGATAAAAAAAATTGCTGCACAATTTTTTTTTCAGAAATTGTGTAAGACTAAAATATCCATGTACTAGATGGAGCTTGCCCTTTACCAATTTAGCATGGATGTCATCAAATAATGCCTTTATCTTCACACATGCATGATACTATTACATCATCACACTGTGCTTACTGCCGATTATTGCAGGTTTTAGAAAATAAATTGTCATGTGGTGTGCACCCACAGATAAAATTAGTGACACAAGTAACAATTGAAATACTTAAGTACCATTCTGTGTGAAAATCAGGCAATGGGTGGCAAACCATTTTCATCAACTATTTTTGTGTAAAATATATTCAATACATCTAGAAAACAACTGAAAAGCTATATAAATTTATCCTGAAGCATCTGTGACTTAGATATTTTTTGACTGCTTATATTGGGAAAAAGTGAAGGAAAATTTTCCAACCATTTATCCATAGTGCATCACAACTAATTTTGACCCATCAATATCTTAAAAAGGCAAACTTTACAACACTTTAATTGTTATTTCTGGAGGTTGTGAGGTATCAATACTTGGATAATGCAACAAAATCTCTGGGTTTTTTTTCTTTATGTGCCAGGGGTTTCATTATTTTTTTTGCATTTCAGGTACCTTTTCTCTTGTAGGGCTACTTTTCATAATTCTGGAGGTACCTTTGAAAATAGAAACTTAGAAGGGTAAAAGTACCTGGTACACCCTCTTAATGAAAGGCCACAACTTGTATAATTTTTGCCTGGTTCTTAGACAGAGAAGTACACTACCATCAACCAAAATTTTAATTTCTCCACTCTTTCACATTATCTTCGGTTTAAGAAAAGTTCTTCAATTACACCAAGTTCAACTGGGGTCAACAGATATAAGATCAGGTGAAATTGCAAAGGGGAACAAGGAAAAGGAACTTGATTCTATTAGTGCCATGATTTTTTATATTATACATACATTATAGAAGCATTACATGTAATTTGAAGTTCAGAGACATATTTCCACACAACTATTCAAAGCACTAAGCTGATATTGTTGTAGATTATGGTGTCTTTGCAATTCTTAAATCTTACAAAAGAAGTAAATTTCCTATCTTTGTTCAGCTATCATGTAAGTTGTTGGATTACAACAAATTAAAAATTATTGTACTGGCAATTTTCTTTAAATGAATTTGGTTGAACAAAGCTGAAAAACTACATTTTGTAAAAATGCACTAGCGTCTTTCATGAAACGATCAGACAGATCTCTATTGTTTTTGGTATTAGCCATTAAACTTTCAGGACATAATATGTGTAATCATCGGTTAAACGTGTTCAATTGTTGACAATCTGTCAGTGGTTTCCATATTTGGAAAGATTACCATTATGTCAGACATCAGTCTGTCAAATAATAAGCGGTCCTTACTGGACCTTTATTCGGAGGAAAATGGTGCTAATAGACAGGGGATCTCCGGGGATCTTAAATCTAAAATATTGTATTAAGTTACTTGGATGGAGAGAACAGGATCTGAAAGCAACAAACCTTCCGTAAGAAAGTCCATTATTTTTGTTGCTGACAAGTTTTTTCAGTTGGTCATTTTTCCTACAAAGTTAAGGAATAACCCCGAGGAAATCAGAACGAATCATAACATTGAATTTTCCAAAGATTCTATTACGACGACTTTCATTGGTCAGAATCGATCTTTTTATCCAATCAACGATCCTTTCCCTTTCAGATGCCTTAATCATATGATTAGCGGAAGTTGTATTGATAGCAGTCGACAAGTACTTGACGTTAATAATTAGAAAGTTTTGCTATAGATGGACCCAAATTGCAATGGCAATAACACCCAAGTAAGCTTTGTCTGTCAGAGGTGTCGACAACCTCTTAAACTCGATTATTCCTTTAACACACTCGATCCTCAACTCATCCAAGAGTTAACCACCCCTTTGGTTCAGAAACAAGATGCTGATGAAACTATCAGTTTGTTCAACGGCACACAGAAAGAAGAAGAGAAAGAAAATGAAGCTGTTTCTAGGAGAGCCATAACACCCAATTTCCCAGTCTATGATGAAGAAGATACCGATTTTTTGCTTCTTGGTGAAACTGGACCAGAATCACTTGGAGTTCTTGGGCATAGGATTAAAGTTTCCAGCATCTTATTTGACATTATGTCAGGTCAGTCAGAGGTGGACCATCCACTGTGTGAAGAATGCACTGATACCTTACTTGATATGCTTGATCATCAGCTTAAAATAACTGAAGATGAATGCAAAGATTACAAGGAGTTCCTAGAAAATCTTAACTCCAAGCAAGATTGTGTTGAAGATGCTGCTTTAGAAGAGGAGCTTAAGCAGCTTCAAGCCGAGGAAGAGGCATTAAGAAAGCAACTTGAGGAGGTTGAGTTGGAAAACAAGAAGATAAATGAACAAATCAATGAAGAGAAAAAAATAGCAAAAGTCTTAGATGATGAGGAAGAAAAATACTGGAAAGAGTACAATGAGTATAAGCGCCAAGTTCTTGCTTTAGAAGATGAGCACAGAAGTGTTGATAATCAGCTTAAATATGCTCAGATGCAGTTAGACAAATTAAAGAAAACCAATGTATTTAATGCCACATTTCACATCTGGCACAGTGGACACTTTGGAACAATTAACAATTTTCGTTTAGGAAGACTGCCAAGTGTGCCTGTTGAATGGCATGAGATCAATGCTGCTTGGGGTCAGACAGTTTTACTGCTTCATTCTTTGGCCAAGAAAATGAACTTGACATTTCAACGGTATAGATTAGTGCCCTATGGAAGTCATTCTTTTATTGAATCATTAAGTGATAAATCTAAGGAGCTGCCTCTTTATGGTTCAGGTGGCTTTAGATTTTTCTGGGACTCAAAGTTTGACCAAGCAATGGTTGCATTCCTTGATTGCTTACAACAATTCAAGGAGGAGGTAGAGAAAGGTGACAAAGGTTTTTGTCTACCTTACAGAATGGACAAAGGAAAAATTGAAGACAATAGCACTGGAACTTCATATTCCATTAAGATTCAATTTAATTCTGAAGAGCAGTGGACTAAAGCTTTAAAGTTTATGTTAACTAACTTGAAGTGGGGTTTAGCATGGGTATCATCTCAGTTTGCTAGTAAATGAAACCAATTTGAAGTTTGTGATATGTTATTTGATAAATATTTGTTTAGCTATATATATTTTTAGTTTGTTTTGTAATATTAAAAAAGAAAAAAGTGGTTTGGAGTGAAAGACACGTAATTTAATAGTACTACAGTACACAGTGTTGTAGGTAAAACACTGCCATGGCTTCGCATAGTCCTAAGACAAAAAAAATGTGTGTTTTGGGGTTTTATTGTTCCACAGTTAATTATTTTTTTGCTAATCAAAACTTTTTTTTGTTGTATCTATGGGAGAGTTACAATTGTTTTTATTGGTGCAAGTCCAAAAAAAAACATGCAGCAATAAAATTTTATTGACGGCACCAAAGAATAGGGGGATACAAAAACATTTGAAGGACTAATTATGTAGCCAACATTTATGTACAGTACTGTTTAAGCCCAAAAACTGGATAAACATTTACAGTACTAAATTGGTTTAGTAACAATTTTTATCATTAAAAATTATTTGTAACTTACAAAACTAAACTATTCAAGAAACAGGAAATTTTGGTAAGCAAAAAGTTTATATTTTTACATATGCACCTTTGTAGTTTTGACCTAGTGCATATTTTCCATAAGTAATTCATGCCTTTCATTAAGAGGCAGTACCAGGTACTTTTACCTTTCTAAGCTACTGAAAGGTACCTCCTGAATTTCATATATGTTTATAAAAGAAAAAAATGAGAAGTTCCTTCTACAAAAAAATAATGAAACCCCTGGTATTTAAGTAACTTTTACACTGCATTTACATAAACACTGAGTTTCTTTGCCACTAAGTGAGAGCTGGTAAAAGGGGACTTTTGCCCACCATGTCATATAAACATGTACATTGGTGTACTTATACCTGCATAAAACAAAGGTTTCTTTCAAGCAAATCAATTTACATATACCTGTATGCAGAACACATACTTGCTGGATAGAAGGCAGTAGTGATTCTAGGGGTTTCACAGGTTGACTGCCTTTTTTTGTGGGAAATTTGTTCAACTTGTGCAAACATGAGCAATAATGACATGGAACCCTCCTTTTTTCTGGAATTCAGCTGGAAACCTCCTCACAATATCTGGATCCACTGCTGGAAAGTGTACTTTTACATATGTATATTTTTATGTAAGTTTTGGGATGTTCATATTCCTTCAGTAATAGGACAGTATTGGCAAACAACACCACAATGTCAGGCCCTGGTGCCAAAAATGTTAAATGTTGGAGAATATTCTTAACTTCCATGGTTAATCCAATCAAAGTATTCCAACTTAATGACATCACAAACAGTTCACTATTTTCTCAGACTTAAGTAATTTTTCAAGTTTTGTGGCACAGGAGCCATGAGGTACATGTGAATTGGTTACAGGTTGTAAGGGTCATTAAGCCCATTTTTGGTGCTCAAGTCTAAAGATGCGATAGGGAACAAATTGGTTAAAATGCTCAAATTTGATGGTTCAAGTAGCCAATAACTAAATTTGATGGGGAAACCAAATGCTGATGTGTGATGCCTTCTCCAGCAGTGCTAGAGGTTGTCTGGTAAGCTATTTCCTGACTTCGTTGGGTTATGGAGGAACAGAATCCCAACTGCTTACATTGTAGTGTGAGGCCCAAGTGCTAAAAATGGCCAAAGACTTCAAACAATGACCATTCCAGAAAACGGAATTTAGAAAGTGTTAGGACTAAAGACAAATTTGTAATTTATTTGTAATGAAAAATCCGAACTCTGCTAAAACTTCGTTCTGGGAGCATGAAACGTGCATCGGTAGGGTAAGCGTCCTCTGCTGTTCTGTGAACACCCGCTCATATAAAATGTTATTTAACGGAGTAAAGTTGCTCATTTATATTTAGCTTTCATTGTTACAGTATTTTCTTCCGAAGTAGTTTCAATGCTGTTTGTTCCTTAGTTTTTTTTTGTCTTTCTCCTTAACCTCGCATTTTCCGATTATTGGTTGTCCTTGATTTAAGTCCACAATGAAAATTATAGGCAGAACACTCCCGTTCAAATGAAAAGAGGACCCTTCCATTTCTTTTTGCTTTGT